>CM034701.1:54839626-54872666 GCA_020142125.1 Phrynosoma platyrhinos
TTATTATTATTATTATTATTATTATTATTATTTATTATTATTATTTCTACAGTGTAGGTTCTGACCCTATTTCAGTTATCTTTTACTTTTGCTTGTTACTGTCCTTAACTGCTTGAAGAGTTTCACCCATCATCCAGTGAGGCTTCTCTTTCTTTTTATCTGCAGATAGCATATTTTTGCATTCTTTCCTCACAATGTCCTCTGGCTTTGGTCAGAGTTCTTCTGGCTATTGGTCCATTAGGCTTAATAGTGTGAATCTTTTTCTTTCTTTTTTTTTACATTATCTTTGAATTCTACAGGGTTGTTCTCCAGGTTGTATTTTAGCATGATGATTGACTTAGTTATCTTCTTAGCTTTACTCTAATTTTTTATATTACCAGTTCATGATTCTGTGCCACAATCTGCTCTTGGTATAGTTCTTGCAAAGAACAGAACATCTCTATCCTTTCCTTCCAATTATGTAGTCTATTTGATTTCTATATTGGCCAACAGATGATGCCCATGTATGCAGTTGTCTCTTTTGTTTGGTTGTTTGAAGAATGTATTTGTGATGAATAAACTGTTAGCCTAGCAAAATTTAATCAGTCACTCCCCTGCTTCATTTCTTAACCCTAGGACTAATTTTCCAACAATGTTTGTATAATATGTGTTGTATAATATGTGTAAATTCAGACCTCCTCTTCACCTCTGAGAATGTCAACAACTTAGAGGTTAAACAGACTTCTCATAAGGGGCAGCTCCACACTGGCCCTTTGCTTGCCGGGCTTGGGATGCAGTAACCGCATGCCATGCCCCCAACCTGGCATTTCCCAAATGCAAAAAAGGAGTGTCAGAAAGCTGCTCCTTTTTGTGCTGGGAAAAAGTGCCTTTGCTGTGGCGGTGGCATTTTTGGGGGGTTCTGCAGTGCAGCACATCTAAATGCTGTGCTGCAGAAATGCAGAAATGCTGAAACGCCACCCACCATGCGGTCACTTGGGTTGCATGATGCCGACATCAGGGCAAAGTTGGGGCACACGGTGTGTGTCGCCACACCCCCCACTCTGTCCCAATGCTAGTGTTTATCGCTGGTCTGTTTAGGCCCTTAGTGGCCTTTTAGTTTGAGTCCAGTTGCATTTTTAGCCACATTACAATAACATCCAAAATCCACAAAACAATGATACCATTGTTGGACCAACCAAAGTGCACAAAACACACATTGCAAGCTTTTGAAGCTCCACTGGCTTCTTCATCAGGCAAAGATGTCATACAGGAGTGAAACAATAATTATGATGTTAGTCACAATCCTGTATTATGTCAAGTTGTGACAGTTTTTGGTTCAGATTATACTGGAGGAAAATTCATGCAGGCAGGTCCCTCCTCCTTCTGGCCAGGTGGGTATTCTAGGATTTTTTTTTTTTTTTTTTTTTTTTGCCATTAGCAAGACAAAAAGAGATGCTCCTATTGAAATTCAAGTTGCCTCCATCTTTTGTGAAGCTACAAGATCCTTTGTTAGGCAGAGTTTTGTACCTTTCATCTGGCTCCTCAGATTGAAAAACTGGGAGACCGTACTAGCAGCATTGCTGTTGCCAGCATAACCTTTTGGCTCACAGTAGCACATAATCCCACCACTACAGAAAGATAGTGCCATGGTGGGGCAATGGTAGGTGGACCTGCTGATAAGGCTGACATAAGGTGCCTTGGATTCCACATTGGGAGAAAGATGAATAAAATTAAACTGCAGCTGTCTCCAGGATAGAAATAATCAGCAGTATTACAGCTTAACTGCTCCCTCTTATATTTGTAACACAGTTACACATCCCGCAAAGCTGCAAAGCAACAAGTCAATAAAATACCAAAGCCACACCAAAGGCAATATCACCCATACGAGCAGTTGGTATGTAACAACTTCAGCATTGCAATCCTACACATCCTTACTTTGTAATAAGTACCACTGAACACAGGAGGATTTACTTTGCTAGGAGTATACACAAACAGGATTGCATTGTAAAACAAGCATCCAACTCATTATCTTATATCACATCCTTTAAAATGCCATGAGAAAACAGGAGAATAGGATGGACTTTAGCTGTTCCTTGAAAAAAATAATAAAAAGGGCAAGAGGTAAACATGCCAAGAGGGGAACTTCCACAATATTTTTGTCACTAAGGAATAGATCCTTCCAGTTATAGCCACCCACCTGAATTTAGAAGGCCAGAGCTCACAGAGGAGGGTTTCTGATGAAGATGTGAACTGATGGGTAGGGGTTCATGTATAAGAAGGACTTTCAGAAACCCATCTTCTAAGTCATTTAGAACTCCAGAATGACCTGGCAGACAACAAAGAGCCTAGATATTTCCCTGTATTGATGAACCATCCACCACCTGCAAAGAACTACCTTGACCAGACCAAGATAATTGAATGCAGAGCTTGCAATGTTATTTTTTTAAGTAAGTAATTTGCTACCGATTACTTTTTTTTAAGTGACTATTAATCATATCCATTAATTAAAGAGTGGCATGTTACTAATGTGTTACTTTTTAATTAGTGTCTCCTTTTTAAAAAAATACACATACTATATAAAATGGCTCACCATTGTACACATAATCTCCCCCAAAGCAGTATTTTAGGAGTAATAGGTAAAGTTATTCATTAGACTGTATCTACACAGCAGAATTAATTCAGCTTGATACTGCTTTAACTGACATGGCTCAGTGCACTGGAATTCTGGGATTTGTAATTTTGTGAGATACTGAGGGGCTGTACAGACCGGCATAAAGAGCTGGCCTGGGGGCAGAGTGGGGGCATGGCAACCACACCCTGGCTACCCCAACTCTGCCCCCAGGCCAGCTTCGCTTGGTGCGGTGTCTACACACACTGTGCCAAAGGAGCTCAGAAAAGTCTCCACAGTGGTGACAAGGGCACCCTTTCTGTGGTGCAAAAAGAACAGCTTTTTGTTGCTTCTTTTTGTGCTACAGAAAGGCCAGATCAGAGAAATACCTGATCTGGCAAGTCTGTACAGCCTATGTCTTTTCTTTCACAGAACTCTGGTGCCACAACAAACTATAAATCCCAGGATTTCATAGGATGAAGCCATGCCAATTAAAGCAGTGTCAAACTGCATTAATTCTGCACTATGGCAGCACCCTCAAAGAGTAGCTTGGGTTCTGGATTTAACCTAAGTCCTGGGGAGACACAGAAGGCATAGGAGTCAAGCACCTTCTTTGTGACAGCATGTGCTGTTCCTGGGAGCCCTCTCCCCAGCTGAGCACAAGTTCCTCTTGAATCCTCCTCCCCAGCTGACCAGTCAAGAACTAAGAGGCCATAGTTAGGTGAGCTTTCCACAGGCAAATATGGGGAAAAGAAGGCTTTGCTCCACTTGGCTTGGAGAAGTGAGCAATATTGTCTGATCACAGTGCCAGCCAATTTCACAGAGTCCTCCTCCAGTTCCTGTATTTGTCATATGGATTTTAAGCTTCTTGTACTGTGTTCATTTTTCTTTGTCATAACTATAATAGCTTGAAGTATTAACATTGTGCTGGATCCATGTGTGTGTGTGTGTATACCTTTGGGCCCTGACCAAAATGTCTCCATGTCCCTATGGCTCATTCTTCAGCCACTGAGCCTGAAAAGGAAATATATATGTATCAGGGATGTAAGGTAAAGCTAAAGGTATTCCCCATTGACAAGGTTGTCAAGTCGTGTCCAACTGTAGGAGGTGGTGCTTATCTCTGTTACTAAGCCAAAGAGCCAGCATTGTCAGAGACTGTTCTGTGATCATGTGGCCAGCATGATTGCACAGAACACTGTTTACCTTCCCACCAAAGGGATACCTCTTTATCTACTTGCATTAGCATGCTTTCAAACTGTTAGGTTGGCAGAAGCTGGGACTAGTGATGGGAGCTCACCCCATCGTGCAGCAGCCGGGCCTCGAACTGCCAACCTGCCAATCCTGCAATCAGCAGAGTCAGTTTCTTAACCACTTGAGGCACTGCATATTAAGGATGTAAAACTTTGCTTATTTCATATTAGGGATGGAAAGCTTTGCCGATTTCATTTTACTTATGCATGAAAGAAAAAATCCTCAAAATCTACCCCCTGAGCCCCGTCTTCAGGATGAGCTTAAGAAAAATTTTGCACATTTTCCAATTAATTTTCCTATTTGGAGACTCTTTGGGTTAGGCAAAAATTTGCACAAAACCATTATTGTTACAAAACATATCTCAACATTTTGCACAGAAAACATGGGATGGGGACAAAATGTGGCTTGTTTATTTTTGCATAATAAACATAATAATAGGACCAATGGGAAATCTCACTGCCTCTTCATACAATAAGCGTGTGTGCATGTCCATGTATCCAAAATGAGTTCATTTGAACATATTTATTTAAATTTGTATCTAATTGTTTGATCAACAGCCATGCAATCATATCAAAGCTGCAAGAACACAATGTTCTTCCTGATTATATGTACATATAATATAAATCAAGTTACAAATGGTAGTGATCAATAGTAAATTGCAGCCAATAACACAGGTTTACAATGGATATAAACTTTCAATATACTTCTTACAAGCAGCATTATTAAAGTTTTCAGGCTCATACATTTTGTATTTTCTTACAAAATACTGCAGAGGGCACTAATGGAACATACAAATGGCTGTGAAAAGAACCAGTCTTTTCTCTCCCAAAGACAAAGCTGAGCAGAAATAGGACAGCGTATGTCCCCAAGTCTCAGTTTATTCATTCATTAGTATCAGGGCTGTCCATTGACATGATGAATATGGTATGACAACAATACCTGATGAAATAGCCTTTTGGCTTATGTTATGATGTAATGCAGTGGCTTTATTTTAAAGTATACAAAATAAAGGAAAAAGAAAGGAAAAGAAAAGGGCACTGTTTTAAAACAGAAATAGTGATTAATTGTTGTCCAGTTCTTACAACTGTGGTGTGATAATTCTCTATGCTGTCATCTTCTAATTTTTAGAGGATGTAATTACTGAATAAAACTCATAAAAATCATATTTTTCATATTCATGGCACATAAAGGTGTTTATGTGCACCACCTGATGTTTAAGAGCTAAACCTGCAAACATTCAGTAAATATCTGATGCAGTCTGTACCAACTGCATATTTTTGCCTTTCATTGGGTTTCATGTATAAGTTTATACTTCATTATAAAACTTAGGCCTGAATTTGCTAGATCTATCTAAAGCAGATCCATTCAATCAATGAGATTTACTTGTGTGTTGACTTACCATTCAACAATTCCACATTGAATGGTCTAGTCCAGTGGTTCTCAAATAGTGGGGCGGGCCCCCCAGGGGGGGTGCGAGGCTCCATAAAGGGGGGCCCGTTACGGCTGGAGAGAGGGAGATTGTCCCAGTGCAGCCCGACGTGCTCTATCCTGATTGGTCAAACCCATCCATGTGACTATTTACAGTCGCGCGGCGGGGGGGCACGAAATGTTTTCTTCTTTCCTGGGGGGGGGGCGTGACAGAAAATAATGGAGAAGCACTGGTCTAGTCTAACCAACAAGATTCTAGCCTTAGTTATTAACTGTATAGCAGAGGTACTAATTCTCCTGCTGTGCTACTTGTTATATCATTTGGGAATCATATCAAGAGATTGTTGTCCTAATGCATAGATCAGGGCTGTATTAGTAAGAGACCATTCTAATTGGTAGGAATGAGGGCTGTGCAAGTGCCTTCTGATTCACTTCAAGTGATTCAAATCCCATCCTTATCTGTTCTAGAATATCTGGGTCCAATCCGACCTGATCTGTTTCTCAAATCCAAATCAAGGGGTCATTCAGACATCATTTTTTAAGCATGTCTATGCGAATAATCTCATTCACACATTCTGGGTTTGTTATTCACACTATGGAACCACATCTATGTGCATCTCTGCAAGTTTGGGTGCTCACATGTGCCAGCTTGGATCAAACATACCTTGGATCAAACATAGATCAGAATGAGGATTGCAGTCAGGAAATCAAAAAAAGACTGAGGATGGGGAGGGCAGCTATGAAAAGAACTAGAAAAGATTCTAAAGAGTAAAGATATACAACTGAGCACTAAAGTTACAATCATATAACCCACAGTATTCCTTATTAGAATCATAGAATCATAGAGTTGGAAGAGACCACAAGGCCCATCCAGTCCAACCCCCTGCCATTACCATGTACAGATTTGAGCTTTGGACAGTGAAGAAAGTGGATAAGAAGAAAATCAATTCTTTGGAGATGTGGTGCTGGAAGAAAAGTGCTGAGGATACTGTGGACATTCAAAAAGACAAACAAATGGGTCCTAGAACAGATAAAGGCTGATATCTCCCTGGATGCCAATATGATTAAGTTGAGGCTGTCATACTTTGACCACATCATGAGAAGGCATGACTCATTGAACAAAACAATAATGCTAGGGAAGGTGGAGGGAAGCAGAAAGAGAGGAAGACCACATGCTAGATGGATGGACTCTAATAAGGAGATAATGGGTTTCCATGGCCAAGTGGGGGTTTGAATCCTGTTCTCCTTAATCATAATTCAGTGCTCAACCACTATACCACACTGACCTTCTGGAAACAATACTGGCAGCAGCCATTTTAGCTAGTTTGGGGACTCAGGGCAGTTTACAACATTTAAAAAAAACCAATACAATTAAAAACATATAAAAACAGTACATTGAAACAGAATTAAATTACTAAAATAATTAAAACGGATTCCATACTAAAATATCCAATACTTTAAAAAGATAAAAATGCTTAAAATACATCAAAACAATATAGCGCCCCAGGGAATTCTTTAAAAGCTTTCTGTTTTGAATTTCTATCTGAAAAGGAAGATTTTCGCTTGTTGGAGAAAGGCCATCAAGGAAGGGGCCATTCTGGTTTCCCAGGGTAGGGAGTTTCAGAGTCTAGGGGCAGCCACAGAAAAAGCCCTCTCTCATGTGCCCACCAATCGTGCTTGTGATGGTGGTGGGACGGAGAGAAGGGCCTGCCCTGAGGATCTCAGAGCCTGGGCCAGCTCATATACAGTGAGCCTGCCACATCACAGACATGGACATGCTAACATGGATGTGCGCATGTCGACTCCCATTGAATAATGGGGGACATGTGTTTTTTCCCCATCTGGTGTGTGTATGTGTGTGTAACAAACCCCTGTGGATGGAAGGATCCACTGCAATACAAACAGACTGCCAAGCAGAGATACATTTCATTTCAGAAAACACTGGGTTAATTTAAACTGACCTGAAAAAATGAAATGAAAAATCCTTTAAAATGCTGAAAGTTCCCAGGAAATACTTTGGAATCTCCATAATATATCACATCTCCAAAAATAAAATCACTTTGCACAGGAACAAAACCTGGAACTTTCAGAGATGCTGTGTAAGATAGAGGCACATGATATATCATTTCTTAATTGTTCAGGATTGAATGCAAGCATATTTTTGACCTCTTTAAGAGTAGGACCAAGGTCATTCAGTGAAACTGGAGTCAGTGATTCATGATGAGCCACAGAAGATGCTTCTTCATATAGGTGAAATATGTAAGTTGATAAATTATGAAATTCTACCCTGCAAGATGAGATGATGGTCTTCAATTTAAATAGCTTTAAAATAAAATTAGACTACAGCTTAGAAGTGAATAGTTATTTGTACTTAAATTATTCAACCATGAAGGTATAATTTAAATGCATTACTGTTGTACACTCGTCCCTCCACATTTGCAGCTTTGACTTTTGCGGATTTGATTATTCATAGATTTTATTAATATGTTATCTCTAGGAACATCTAGGTCCTCCAGTGCAACTCTATGGTCAACTTTAACCAAAAATCACACTGAAAGACCTAGAGATTCCTAGAGAGAATACTCCACTAGACATTTGTAGCTCCTCCAGCACAATTTTATAGTCAATGTCTGGCAGACATTGCACTGGAGGACTTAGAGACTTGTAAAGAGGTGTTCTCTCAGGTAAAAACATAATGTTTTTGTTATTTCTGGTTTTTTTTCACATTCACAGGGGTCCCGTGCAACTCACCCCAGCGAATGTGGAGGGATAAGTGTAATTTATTGAGGGATAACCTCACTTCTTTTAATGTAATTGTAACTTTTTCATCACTTTTATAGATAGGGGAGCAGGACTTTAATACCTAGTTCAAGGTATGGCATAATTTATTATGAGGACTGAGTGAACAGAAGAAGAAGATGTTTTACACCACAAGACACTGACTTACACTGTTCAAGCATACCTCGATACATAATAACAACTTTATTTACTTTTGAAAAATGAAAGTTAATTTTTAAATATTCAAAAGCTAACAACTGCTTGCTCTAGGAAGCCATGGAACTACAGCTCTATTTACCCTTTCAAACTAAAAAAATTCTAAACTCTGGATTACACAAATTTACAAGGATTAACAACAGCTCATAGACAGGATGGTTTTACCGGAGTAGTTATCTATAGCTTTGGGAACAGATTTTACTGCCACTCTTCCACATTCTGCTCTATGGACGTTATCACATGGGGGAAATCTGCTGGTTAATCCACACAAATCCCAAACAGAAACTGGATTTGTGCCTCACAATTTCATACTATGTCGTACAGAAACTGGACAGAAACTGGACAGAAACTGGTGTTATCCGAGATCTTTTGAAATTCTGTAGTTTTGAGGAAACACATTTGTGAAATTACATTAATTTCGCATTTACTGTAATGTGAAAAGCAAATGCATATTTGGGAGCATTTCCCTGCTTTTTCCTCTATCTGTGCATGTGCAAGAAGATCATTTCTAGTACATTTACAGGCTTTTTTCACTTGTGTGTGAACATTAAATGTGCTTACTGTAATTTTGCAATTAAGGTAATTATGTGTGAGAGCCATTTGCGAAATCAAGGTTTATTTTTGGTTTATTTTTGGAATGCCTCATTTCCACTTTATTATCACTTTCTTGCCCACGTGTGATAACGTCCTATGTTGGAGAGTTGTTCTGTTGATGCTAGTCCCAACAATGGCATCAGCAGAGCTCTCCTTCACCTCAGAGCACCTGCAGGATGAGTGGCAATAAATCCACCGGAGTGAAATTGCTGCCCTGGAGTGGCAGACCTATATACTACCTCAAGGACAGGGGTAGGCAACTGCCTGGGGTGGTATCCTTACCCACGCATAACCCTCCATGCTGTAGCTTTTTGGATATACCAAAAGTGGTATCACATCACATTTCAACCTATTTTCCCCACTTTTTGTGGTTTGAGGGAATTTGCAGCAGGCTTGGGTCAGTTCAGCTGATTTGAGGGGAATTTTTTTTTAAATAGGATTGGGGTTTTAGAGATCACTGAGGGTTTGAGGACTGCAAAAGTGGATCTGGGGTCTGGATATGATCCACAGGCTTCCCCTTTGCTGCTTTACTCTAGGAACAGAGACACTATGCCTCTAAATGCCAGTCACAGGGGAACAGCAGTGGCAGAGGGATATTGTTGTCATGTCTCTAGAAAGTCTACAAGTCACACAGGGTTGACAATGGTGGACAAATCTGGCATGATTTGCCAGTACTTTGCACTCAGGAAGGGCATCTGGGGCCCAACTATGTGGCATATGTTTTTGTCTTTCCCAGTAGCAGCACCATTTGTCAATTGTTTTAACATCCATTTTAAAATGGATGACCATCAAATAAAATAAAATGGTGTTGTTTATGGCTATATAATGAAAATATAATGTTATATATCATGTAAAGATTTGTAGATCTTCTGTCAGGGGCTCAAAACTATCATATGGTGAGCTGGGAAGGGAAGCTGGGGTTACTCCTGCAGCTGTTAAGCAGCCTGAGTGTGGGAGCAAAGAAGGAATGTCTCCCTACCTCCAGGAGGCAAAGACCCTCCCTAGCCCCATTCCCACTGCATCATATGGCCTCCTCACTTTCCCTCCTTCCTTGCTGTTACATGGCAAACACTCCTGCCACCATTTACGTTTAGCATGGACTTTTTGGATGGCAGTCCTGTGGGAACTTGTTATCCCACCCCTGCCTCCAAGTTATGTGTAAAGGACCCACACTATTCATTGTATGATGTCCCACACCAAACTTTAAAATGTTAGTAGCGTGTTTTGCTTTAGAAACATAGGCCAAGTGATGTTTAAATAAGAACAAGAGTTTATTTTAAAACAGCATGGAATAACTATAACTTGTATCAAAGCTTGTTACTGTAGGCTTGCTTGGTTACATGTAATAACGTTTGTTTCCACTTCACTTTTAATACTTCAGCCACACTGGCTAACAATATATCTCAAAAGAGAACACTGCAACAATGCCCTTCTTTAGAGTTCTGTATGTGTTTCGAGTCCCTCCTGTCTAGACTCAATCTAACAAAATTACAGTTCCCTCAGGAACTCCCCAAAACACAGCCCTCTCTCTCGCTTCACTCCCTGACAACTCTCTTCAACTGTCCATTCCAACTGTCAACTTGGAATTTTCAAGTGCTCCCAGCTTGAATTCTATTGGTTGGCCCTCAGCTGCCTCTGGATTGGCCAGCTGGACATTCTATTCACCACACTTGCCACCAGTTATTTTGTGGGCATAGGAGGCCTCTTGGGAAATAGATCTCCAGAGTCTCTTCCCAGCCCACTGGAAGTCAGAGGGGAAGGGAGGGATTCAAGAAAAGAGCTCCTTCCTCAGATCATGTACAGGCATAAGCCTTCTTTCCAGCTTGATCCGAAGCCCCACACACCCTGCCCAGAAGCACATACCTAGTCAGCCAGCTCACAGTCTCATTGGTGTGCATCCATTGTTGCTGACAAACAACTAGCCTCCTCCAATTTTGTTTAAAACAGGGCAGAAATTTCAGTGTTCACAGGGACATTTGATTACCCATCTTGGGAAATAGAATGCTAGAAAGCCTTGTTTCAGCAAGGCTTTTGCTATATGGATTCAATGGATCCTAACTGCAGGAAAAGAGATTCCACTTAAACATTAGGAAGAACTTCCTGAGAGTAAGAGCTGCTGGACGGTGTATTATGCTGCCTCAGAGTGTAGTGGAGCCTCCTTCTTTGGAGGTTTTTAACAGATGTGAGACTGAGGGGGATTGCAGACTGCCAGAAATAGTGCAAATTGAGTCCACTTTTAGGGTTAGGGTTAGGATTAGGATTAGGGTTAGGGAATCATGGGATCTGTATTTTATTGTGTCACTAGAGGTCTCTGATCGAGAAGGCTCAATGTCTCAGGGGGAAAAAACAATTCCCATGATTCCCTAGCACTAACCCTAACCCTAAAAGTGGACTCAATTTGCACTATTTCTGGCAGTCTGCAACCCCCCTGAGAGCTCAACAGTGAAGAAGGCTGACAGAAGGATAATCAACTCATTTGAGATGTGTTGCTGAAAAAGAGTGCTGAGGGTACCATGGACAACCAAAAATACAAGCAAATGGGTCTTAGAACAGATCAGGCCTGAATTTCTCCCCCCAAACTGAGACTATTATACTTCGAACACAAACTTCTAATGAAGTTAGAAAAGTCAATAATGCTAGGAAAGGTGGAGGGCAAGAGAAAGAGAGGAAGACTGCATACTAGATGGATAGATCCAATCAAGAAAGATTCAGCCCTGGCCCTGCAAGGCCTGAGTGCAGGGGTTGAGGACAGGCGGTCTTGGAGGTGTCTCACTCACAGGTCACCAGGAGTCAGTGTCAAGTCAAAGGCTGTTAACAACAACAATAACAAATCAGAGGCTGAATGGCCATCTGTCAGGAATACTTTGATTGTGTATTCCTGCATGGCAGAGGGTTGGACTGGATGGTCCTTGTGGCCTCTTCCAATTCTATGATTCTATTCTATATTATCACCAAAGTACTAATCTGTATATATTTTCACATAACATGTGAAGACATACCATCTTCATGCTTCTCTTTCACTGGCAGCACAGAAATTGTTAGGCTCCTTTCCTTCAATAATTTCAGTGGCAGGTAGTTTTGGATCCTGACTATGGTCATCATCATTCCTCACAAGCTTATGTACAAAGGCAACAAGGAATCTTATATAAGATATGTTTTGTACGGTTGTCTTCTATCTGCCATTCATAAAATGTACAGCATTTGAGATTCAAATAGTGGCTCACCAACATCACCATGCCCTCTAGGGTAACTGCTTGCATTCTATTCTTGCCCTATTTTTAGAGATCATTGGTGGCTGAGAATATTTTCCTATTAGTTATACTGTTCCTGCACCATTAAGTGTGATTTGTCATATATATATTATAGTTGTGTTTCCCTCATAGTGCTAAATAAGAATAAAAATGAGTGAACTGGGATAAAAACCAGTTTTAAAAATATACATTAAAATGTATATTTTTTAAACTGACTTTTATCCCAGTTCACTCATTTTTATTCTTATTTAACACTATGAGGGAAACACAACTATAATCATGAAATTGTATGGATTTATTGCTCACATACGTCACCTCCACCAATGCTAGAATGGATTCTTAATAGCAGAACAACCTACACAGGTAAGATTTTTCTTTAACCTTTCAGCTTCTTTCAAGCTGTTTATGATCATGTCTGGTGTGTTCTGAAAAGAAAGTATGGGGTCATGCTTGTGTTGCAGATGAGTACAATTAAAGCAGTAAAGACGGATCTCTTTCGGCAGGCCTTCCCGGAATAACGGTCGGCCCACGGTTGGGCCCCATAGTCTGACTCCTTGGGTTTTAATTTGTTTTAATGTTGTATTTTTAATTCAATTCATGGTTTAATCTTATTTTAAGGGGATGGGGCGGGGGGGAGGGGGTTGCGGGAAGGGGAAGGGAATGTTTTAATTATGCTTTGTTTTAACCTTGCTGTTCCCCGCCCCGATTGCTCTGCAGAGGGGCGGGTTATAAATAAAAATTATTATTATTATTATTATAATTATAAGTCTGCATTAAAAAAAACAACCCCACATCGAAGCAAGAAGCCTCATGCATCATGAGCTTTCTGCACCAAAATAAAAGATGTTCACTGGGGTTTGTTCAGATTAAATCTCATGGCCTGTTATTGTTGTTTTATGCCTTATGATGAATCTATTCTAGGGTTTTCTCAGCAAGATTTATTCAGAGGCCATTGCCTACCTCTTGGGTAAAGAGTGACTTGCCCAAAGTCACCCAGTGGGTTTCTATGGCCAAACAGGGATTTGAACGCTGGTCTTCTGGAATCCTGGTCCAGGATTCAAACCATTATACCACACTGTGGCATGTAGCTTTGCCCTTAACAGTCATTCAAACCATTGGTCCATCTAGTGTAGAACTGTGCATTATGCAAGATTCTAGGCAAAGGTTTTTTCTGCACGTTCTACCAGAAGTTTCTGGGAAATGAATCTATGACTTTCTCCATAGTACAAAGCTGAGTTATGCCCATTTGTAGAGAAGGTAGGTAGGGAATGCAGTTGAAACTGTGCACACAAAACACGTCCTAGCATCAGGAAAGCAGCCAAGATTTCTGTCAGGCTTATGAAATGTGCCTAAAGTAATGGCAATGTAACCATTATATCAAAGATATATTGAAGGTGGAGAGTGAACACTGAAGAGGAAAATAATGAGCATTTAAAAATGGATTAAAGACTTGGGACAAGATATCACATTAAAATGTCTAAATTTTAGTTTTAAATGTTCTTGTAATTTCAATGTATTTCTTCATTAAAAGAAGATCAATGTAAGTTATTAATAGCTCTGAGATAAGCAAGAGCTGAAATACAAGCTATACATACTGTAACTGCTGGAAATATATTTGTGCTGAGATGGGATTTCTTCAGAGCTGCTAAAGCATTTCGAGAGATTATGGATTGAATTTGAGATGTTAGTTCCACTCTTAACAGCATACCTTTCTGGGCAACTTCTAAAAAGATGATTAAAACATATTGCACAGGGTAAGTGCACTATACTGGAGGTGTGTGTGCGGGGGGGCAGAGATATTGTCACAAAACAAATTTGGAATGTAGGAAGTTCCAGGAGCAATGCACTATATTTTGTGGTAGCTTGATCTTGATTGGGCAATTAAGACTCATTAGCTTTACAAATTATCTGCTCTTAGTGATGATGAAAACAAGTTATAGCAAGCTGCTTTGTTGATACAGACCAACAAAGGTGCCTGAACTTTTGGATTGTCTGTAGAGCCATGCCTACATGAATGGATGTGATGAGTGTATGAACAGGCAGCTATTCTTCTGGCCATCTGTTTTTGGCTACGGTACTTCTTATAAAGACGGAGAAAAATATATTTGCTTGGGTGTAATCGGTTTGAGGGGGATGTGTTAGGAAGTTGCCTCATTATGTAAGACAATTTATCAATCTAGTTCTATATTAACTGTCATTTTGACTAAGACTGCATTTGCACTGAAGAAATAATCCAGGTTGACACCATTTTAAATACCATGGTTAATGCTATAGAATTCTAGGGACTGTAGTGTTGTGACATTTAGCCTTCTCTGTCAAAGACATCTGGTGCTACAACAATTCCTAGAATTCCATAGCATTGAACCATGGCTATTAAAGTGATGTCGATTTGGATTATTTCTGAAGTACAGATACAGTTACAGAAGGTATTCCCAAGCCTATGCTTGACAAGGGGCCCTTTCACACAACACTTTGATACTTATAGTGCTATAATTCAACTTTACCATTATTGTAGTCTTTAGCATTGTGGGATTTGTATTTCAGAATTCTCAGCCAGAGAGCTCTAGTGCCCCACAACCAAAGTATTGCCCCACAACCTCAGGATTCCACAGGATACAGTCATGGCAATTAAAGTGGAATCATCATGCTATAAAGGTCTAGTGTGAAAAGCCCCTGGAGCATTTCAAAATGGGCACATATTCAAATAAATCCATGACAAATTACTTTTCACTCCACATTTCCTGGGTGAGGTGGCAATCTATTTTTAAGAGAGAGAGAGAGAGAGAGAGAGAGAGAATGGATAAGCCCACTGTCTTTCTTCAGTAGTGGTGATCATAAGGTGTATTTTATTCATTCTTTGTAGTAGCTAGTGTCATTTTGGATTAATTCTGCTGCTTTGTTCAACAGTACGTTCTTTTTAAAAAGCAGTACTATCTTTAGGACTAGGACTTGTCTAACCTGCCTAAATATAGCAGGATTTAGGTAGTGCTTTCACTCATTGTGAATGTATACTGGTGCACAAAAACTAAAAAAAACTAGAGATGTTATTTATAAGTGGAACAAATCAGACACTGGTAATGTATGTGGTCATCCCTAGGGAAAGCCAAAGGCACTGGATCATATTCTGGGCTAATGGGCTGCAAAATGTCCGGGTAATGACGGAATTTTATTTCTGGCACTTTGACAGAATTTATCTATTTTGGGAAAAGCTTCAGGGGTCCCCTTAATGTATAACTAAGGTCATGTCCAGTCATATCATTTTTAGAAACTTAGAAATAATGATGGTCGCTTGGCAACCATATGGCTGTTACACTAGGGCTCTCAGGTGGCTTGAGAGAGTTTTCCCTGGGCTCTTGTGGGAAATGAGTAGGACCTATTTTGGAGTAAGCCAGGAATGAATGAAGTGTTAATATTGTGGTAGACATGTTTCTGACAGCCTGCTTGCATGATGCAGGACTTGAGCACAGCAGTTTGCATGACAGCCCTGGCACCAGCCCATAGCAGTCAGATTTCTTGGCATCAGCACAAGAACACAATATGTACCTTCCCATGTAAGGACATGATTTCAGTCCCAACACAGGAAAACCAATAACCATTGATACAGCATATTTTACTATTGAGTTCATCCCCAAAATCCATTGCTGAAATGTAGGATTCCCCAAGGCTGTCGTGTCTAGGCAGACATAAAGCAGAAATGGTGTTTGAACCCATGCCAGATCTTAGTCTAAGTTTCTTTTCCTTATAAAATGTTTTATAAATGCTCACTGCTTTTCAGTTTTTAGATATATACAATGAAAATTCTTGGATTTTTCCAATTTTTCTATTTCTATTAATAGGTAATAGATTTCCCTTTCAAGTCAGCTTCCATTTACAAAACAACTGAGTGAAACTTCTAAATGTTTATTGTGTGCTTTTCTTCCAGACTACCAAATATTAAAATCCTGCTTTCAACTATGGAGCTAGATGAAATCTTAGAGATTCTTGATAAGATTGCATGGCATTTTTAATTTGATTTATTAGTTGTTATTCTTTATTTAAACTCTTTTAATGTTTGAAACCTTCTTTAACTTGTTAATGTGTTTAATAGGTTTTAGTCTATTAAATTTTTTGGTATTATTTCCAATTATTTTAGTATTATTAGTATTGATTTTATCTTCACACACATATTGAAATCTTTTGATTATAGGGTGAGCTAGATATCGAGTGGGCATGATGTAGTGGTTTAAGTGTTGGACTAGGCCGCATAGAGACCAGAGTTCGAATCCTTGGTCTCCCATGAAAATCCACTGGCTAATCTTGGGAAAGTTACACATTTTCAGCCTTAAAAGAAGGCAATGGCAAACTTCCTCTGAATAAATCTTTCCAAGAAAACCCTATGATGGGGTAATCATAACAGAGTCAACTTGAAGGCACGTAATCAAGGGATGTATATGTTTTAATAAATAAACCATAACATTTATTGTTGTTGTTATTCCTCCTATGTTGTTGTTGCTAGATTCCTCCTCACCTCCTGTCATTGCAACAGTTCTGTGATATAGAATAAGCTGGAAACATGTGGGTCACCCATTGCATTTCATGGCTCAGTGGGGACTTGAACTGGGGTCTTTGAAATCCAAACCCAAACTTCAGAGCAGCTGCTGGAGAGACTGACTGGAGGAGAGTTTCCTGACGTAAAGCTGAAATTAGTAACCTTCTGGAAATTACTGGAACCCTGTTGCAGGCCAGTCTGATTTGGTTGTTAACTTTGAAGCCTAGAAATATATATATAAAGTATATAATGCAAAACAAATAACAGTCTACAACTGGGCAGAATACCTACTTGAATGTAAACAAAGAAATGAGAACACCTGCATTTCTGTTAATACTGGGATATGAGCCGATTTGATCAATGATAACCTAACCAATGATAACCAATGATAACCATTGCATCCTAGCAGATATAATGGTTGCTGTAATTTGGTGGAAGGCAGACAAAAGACAAGATCTAGCAGCAGTCAGGATTGTTTATATTATCTTATATCCAATAATCTGATTGTGTTGATGCATGTTGGTGCAGAGATGGGGGTGGGGCCAGGCTTTCAGAAGAAGTGTCCAGGAGCAGGCACTCTGTGCTAGGTAAGCCTCCGGTGCTCTGGCTACCCATAATTTTTAAGCCATCATTTTTGTTGTTGCCTACCTTCAAATTGATCACACAAGTGCACAAGTGGCCAGCAGCACCAATGACCCATCACACACCCCATGAAACAAAATGATGACAAACACATCATGTTATCAAGAATAAAACGGATTTAATAAAAATATTACCAAACTGGCCAGTCTAACTGGGGGCCATAGAAAGAGGAGAAAGGGGGTATATACAGGAGGAAGATGTCATAGCTGGACAGGCACTCATTCTTCCAGGAAGGATTTGAAGCTGCCTTGGGTCTCCCTGAGCTGGCCTTTCATGGCAGCAACCATCTGCCCCAGTTAGCAAAGTTCAAGAGGTGAGCGAATAGAGTGGGGGGGGGGGGGCTCCATGATTGTGCTATGTCAACTTGTCTTATGACTTGTCTATGTGGGTTGTTTAATCTGAATTCCCTCTTAGTTCACTGTGTCCTGTTTACATGACACAGGGCCAAAACTCCAAATTGGGCACAGAGTGCCTTCATGATATCTGCACCCAATTCAGCCTTTCCTCCCCTTAACCCATATTTTAAAATATTACTTTTTGTTTCATCTTTTTGGCTCTCTCTGAAGTGGCAGTTGGCGGCTGCATTCCCATGCAGTCCCTGTAACCTGCCTGGTGCTGCCACTGTGGGTGAGAGTTGCTTTGAGGTAAGAACAAAGCACCCAGGTGGGTACCTCATTGTGACCTCAGTGGGTGGCACCAGGGAAATGAATGGGGATTCTGTGGGAAGGCAGCCGCCCATTGTCACTGCAGAGAGCACAGGCAATGGGGAGAGGGAATTCAGTGCCAGAATACTCTGGGAACAGCCCAGAGTATTCTGGCCAGTGAAGATAAGCCCTTAGAGTTACAGATTTGTAAGTGATCTGTATTCAGCAAGACTATATAGTCATTATTGCTAACATATGTAAATGCCATACTAACCCACCTTAAGGAAGGAGGTCCATGGCAATCAGATGCAAGGAGGATTATATTTCCATCCTCTCCCACCAGTGGGTGAGAGTATAACCATCAGAAGCAGTACCTCTTTTGCAAGCCCTTGTCCAGACTCACTCACTGGTGGGAAGGGGATGGAAATCTCATCATCATTGTATGCAGGAACAGTCTCCTTTCACCTGATCTGGCAGCTGGTTCTTAAGGTGGGCTGGGGAAAGACATTGTATAGTTTCATTTCCTTAATTTACTAGCCAATCTAGGATCTGGTGCATGCTGAAAAAAGACTTTTGTAGCCTATACTAGAAAAAAATCAAACTAATATTTTAAATCTAATTTCAAAAATAGGAGGCAATTCAGAAGCATTTCAGATTTTTATTCAAGCTTTCTATCCTGTTTCTATGATATATTCTGTAGCCTAGCTTTCATGATATGGAAGGGGCTTATAAAATTCTGCTCACCTATGGCTTGCATGAACCTCTCCTTTTCACTCTATTCTCAGTATGCTTTTTCCAACACACATGAGAAATATCTCTGAGCAGTTTTCTATTTGTTCAGTAATGACATTGCAGCAACATTTCTATTTTCTCCCTGTTTCAATGCTTTTGTATAGCACAAGGTATGTACATTTAAAAATAATAGTCAATCAAAATCAAACCTAACCTTTAAAAACCACAGGCCAAAAAGAGATGCAGCTAAGGAGGGTAATGCTGCCTAATGATACTAAACACAGTCTTGTTGAAATATAAACAATAAGGAAATATGAGACTGGGCTGGGAAAGGATTAAACAAGAGGACTGAAGTTTGGATACTGATAGGCTGAAAAAACAAGAAACACAAATGACAGTAACATATCCTGCAATATTTCACAGATGAAAAGTAGGGGATGTTTGGTCAAGCAACATCAGAATGTGGTCATGATGGCAAATGTTATTGATGAGGAAGAAAACACAAACTAGGAAAGGCTCCTGGACTTTCCCTTTGTGCAAATCTACAGGGAAGGATATAATTCTGCCCTCTCATCTCCTCTTTCCCTGCAGAGTTAATTGAGTACAAAACTGTGTTTGTAGTTTACTATGTAGCAAAGCTGGCAAAGTGACCAAAGTGCATTGGTACTGTTGCACAACAGGACTGATGTACATCAGGAGTGATGCACATCAGTTCATTGTGCATCAGTCCTGTTGTGCATGTGATACTGCCTAGGAAGTGATGATACACATCAGAACACTCTTGCCAGCATCCCATTTTGCACTTCACAGTTCACAAACAGGGCTTCTTTGCACCTCTGCTCCATAGCTAAGTATACATAAAGTTATGTAACGTACACTGAGATAGAGGATTCCAGCCATTATGTAATTATAATGAGGCAGATATAGAAGTCTTACACACAAGGCTAGAGAAAATTTATTTGGTTCATGAAGTCTCTCTCTCTCTCTCTCTCTCTCTCTTTCTTGCCTTCTCATTTTCATAATAATTATGATCCACAGTTTAACATATTACGGAGGTGGAAATTTATTATTTGAATTAAATGATACTTCAGTGTTCTAAATATCAGGTCATGCACTGACTTCTATATATGAAATTACTTCTGTGTTCAGTTCTAGACCTGTTTTCCAGTTTCAGTACACTGGCTTGGGGCTCTCAAATTGTCATGAGACACTGTGAGTGGGTAGCCAGAGGTTTGAAGTTAACAGAAAATGACGGGGCTTGTATCTGGAACTACACTACATGAGATAAAGTCAACTGGTTTTAAGTAACTGTGCTATTTATAGATGACCCTGGTTTGAAATTAAGTATTTTCATATAGTAGAATGGGTTAACACATCTGCTTGGCTCTTATTTGCCCTTAACATGGGTGTGATAAAAGTTGAATGTGGTCATTTAGAGTAGTTTTTTCCCATTTGTGCTTATTTTTATTTATTTTGGCAATGGTTATTATTCCAAACTGCCTGTCATTCATAAACTGCTGGGAGAAAGTACGATAACAGAAAATTCTAAGCACACAGTGAAATATAACAAGATTTGAGATATAGATGATAGATAGAGATATATTCATTCATTTTGTGGTTAATCCTTTAGAATGGCTGAATTGTTGGATTCTTACAAGAATTGCTCCATACATTTAAGAAATGAGCACAGGCAGCCATGTTACTATAAGTAAAGTCTCAAAATCCATATCATGGCAATATCATGTTTAAGCCAACCGAAAAGGCACAACAATATGTCCATGTTTCCAATAACATCGTATGTCTTATACTTGTATACTTGTTTGAAAGCAACACTCTCACCAGATGTCAGTACAGCCAGACTTGTTATTTACCTGCTTATAGATAATAATGTAGCAGAACATGCTTCTTGTCAGTCTTAAAGAATGCCAAAAGTTCAGTGAGAAAAGGCTTACAGAAGGCATGCGGAAGGCATGTTGATTCTTTTTCAGCAAGAGATGACTTTCATCATCAGAATAGTGTCTATAAATTGCCATAACCTCCACCACTATAGCCCTCCTCACACATGCACCCTAAAGACCTGCTCTAAAGGACTGGAAAACCCCATAGAGCCAGTTTTCAGGTGGTGCTGAGGCTTATGGGGAGAGGAGAGGAGCAGGCAGAATTTTGGGGCATTGGCATTGCAGTGTCAGAGTGATTTTGGATTTGGGTTACATTGGCTACATTCCTGTCCTCTAGCACAAGGTTGATCCTAGGGACATGTTAAATATTTTTAGTTAAAAGATCAGCTATTTTACACTTAAACATGTTAAGAACTTTCAACCGGATACCATACAGATCCAGTTATTTGTTTACAAAGCTGCAGATCAGTTGCCACCACTTTTTTCCTCAGCTGCAGTTTCAGGTATATGTTCTGGTATATTGTCTGGTATATTCAGGTATATGTCTGCAGTAAAAACACACATCAAGAATTCATCCAGCTTTTTTGTAATTTCCTTATCCTTCTTTAACACACCTTCAGTTCTATTATCATTCAATGATCCAACTGTCTCCTACCAATTTCCTGCTTTATATATTGTGATAATGGGCTCTCCCATTATCTGGACAACACAGCTGAAGGGGTATAGTTACCCCTTTCAAGTAAACAAATATAAACAAAGGTTCAGTGATGTATTGGAGATATTCATTGGGGGCTCATCACAGAAGAGTCACAGAGATGATGAAAAACAATTGCTCAATGAGATGATGACTTGGGATGAAAGCTTCTGAGCAATAGGTTATTAAAAAAAAACCTCAGAGTGAAATGAGACACAGAAAGAAAACAAAGAATTGAACAAAATGAGATTTGGGGCTGAAGTGCCTGCTGCATCTAGGAGGATGTTCTGGCCATAGGCTGGACCATGCAGGTCTAGACTCCCTGCCTCCCCCATAGGCATCCAACATCCAACATCCAGGACTTGAGCAGAATACAAAAATGTCTAGTTAATTCTGTTAGAGAAATTATGTTCTAAAATTCTGCTGAACATGACCTAGGCTGTTGCAACTTTGTAACTTTAAGTACCTGCTTGAAGGAAAGTGTCTTTTGCTTTGTAGATTGTATGCTTAGAATAAATTGTTCCTTTAAAGACCTCCTTTCTTCCTACACTCTTTCACATGCCATTTGTTTGGTGTATGTGTGATGTGCAAACAGAATTCTCATCTCCTACAGGATAAGGGGGAAAGCAAAGCCTCTGCAGAGTCAGAGGTGGAAAAAAGAACAAGGGCCAAAATACACAGTAGAAATAATCCAGTTTGAGACCACTTTAACTGCCCTGGATCAGTGCTAGTGGATTCTGGGAACTATAGTTTGTCATGGCACCAGAGCTGTCTGACAGATAAGGCTAGATGTCCCACAAAACTACAGTTCTGAGAATTCCCTAGCATTGAGCCAGGGCAGTTAAAGTGGTCTCAAACTGGATTATTTCTGCAGTGTGTTTTGGCCTCAAGTCAAGTTCCTGCAGTAACTCCCCACTGAGTTTTTGATGAAGAGGCAATTAAAATAGCTAGATGATCTTCAGGGTACTATCTACTCTAGAGGAGTGGGTTATGTGTGTAATAGATATATTTAAATATTGTTTTAATTGCCAGTCTTCCAGTTATTAATGATACAGTCCTGAATATTTTTTTTCCTTTTGTGCAAATTTGTATTGCTTCTTCTCATCTAGGCAATAGTTTCACTTTCTGAAGGAAGCTTTTATTCTCTAATAACTTACTTGAAACTACTTATTCACCACGCTTGAACCTTTGTAGATCTGTGGTCAGCATTATTACTGTGGTTTTGAATAACTCCCAAGCATTCTGGAAAGATCTGGCCCCACTTTTTCTTTCTGTTTTGTTTTTACCAATCTTCAGTTTCTGAAAGAGGTTACCTCTTTTAAAGTCATATATGACTGTCTTGGAAAATTTCTTGGTAATTTCTCATTTACATGCAAATTAAAACTATTTCAATTCAACTCAACAACACTTGGACTAGACCTCTCTGGACCTCACTCAGTCCAGGCTCAACTCATCTCTGGTTGGGTTCCATGACCAACTAACAGAGCACTGTTATTTAGGGAGACAAGCCAATTTAACAGGACACTCTGTCATTGGCCTTGAACAAAGGGATAACTGTGAAAGACTGCTGAATTATAACTTATTAAGATGTTCCAATCAATCACTGGAAGTTTGAATCAGGATGAATGAAGATTTATTGCCATTTTGCATGTGTTAATTGGCTTAACTACCTCCTGGATGTTGTGTTATCAACAACAGTTTTGTGAATAGTTTCTGTTAATAATTCTCACTGTCAGTATTTTTCTTCATTTAATTTTTCCTTGGCTTCATTACCTACTATTTCACCTTCAATCACATTATGTTCTAAATATACCTGAAATTCTGGATAAAACTGAAGTATATCATTTATGAAAGCTGATGTTATAACAAATTAACCTTTAATTAACCACATAATTTTCCTGGGTTTGCTGCAATATACTAAAACTACTACTTTTTTGGAAATTGGAAATGTCACCTCTTTGTTATGACCTTGTATTTATACCATCTATATAAGTGTAATTGAAGACATCAATTACTACAATAATTTCATATTTGGAAGCCACCCTGATTTGCTTTTCCAGCTCTAGATCACCTAGAGCAGTTTTGTCAGAGAGGTGATGCAGTCCCCCTCTCAATATCTTAGTATTAAAATAAAATACTAAATTGTGAAGTCGAAGGATTTCATGGCTGGCACTGCAGATGAAACATCAGGAGTACATTCTCTAGAACATGGCCTCACAGCCCAAACAACCCACAAAAATATAAAAATACTAAATTATTTGTTGGGATGGGAATTGGTACCTACAAGTGAATCAGTGGAGGAGTCTGCTCTTTTGACAATATGTATACCCTTTTTATCACCTTCCAAGTGGCACCAAACCAATGGTAGAGCTAGATAATGGCATTATACAGTGTGCCTACACCAACTGCAGACTTGCCATCTACGGATTTGAGCTTCCACTGATAGCAAGCCCCAGCTTTTTAATGGGTGGCATGCATGCAACTGTGTGTGCATGTGTGCTCACCATTCAAAACAATGGATTTGAGCATCTGCATTTTTGCTCTCTGAAGAGGGTGGGGTCTGGAACAGATCCCCCATGGATAGCAAGGGACTACTGTAAAGCCATTCACAGTTCAGAAATACCAAGACTATGTAGGAAGACATGGAAAGAAATTTTGATGGACTCAATAGTCACCTTCTGAGAAAATTATATGAGGAAATGAGACCCTTGTCTTGAGCATCTGGCCAACCCTGTCTCAGCCCACCTTAACAGCCAGCAGCTGAATCAGATGGAAGAAGTCTATGTGTGACAAGGATTATATTTCCGGTCCTTTCCCACCACTGAATGAGATTATGATAATCAGAAGCTGAAGTCCTCTTGCAATTCCTTGTTGCTTCCTCAATCACAGAGGCTGGAAGCATCCTGATTATTGCATTCTAATTGGCATCTGAAAAGATTTTCTTCCAATTTGGCTGCTGGATATTAAAGTATGACAAGGGACATTTCTGTTGTCTTATAGTAAGACTACATAGTTTGTTTATTTATTCAATGTATATCCCTACTTTCTCACATGATGGCTTTACCAAATACAGAGCAATTATAATAATATTGGATGGTCTTGAAGTTTAAATTCTTGCTGTTTAGGGGTTCCATCAAATTCTGAGTTACAAAGTCAAATTGTCTGATGAACAGCTAATTATGCATACAATGATTCCTATATCTTTATTCTTTGTAGATGTTTTAATTTTAGGAAAATAATTTTAAGAAAATAATTAATAATTAATAATATTATTAAAATATTAATAATTAAAAATATCAAAAATACAGTACATTTTGGGTTTGTAAGAGTCTCTACAATACCTTTTCATTAAGAATTACCCTCACACATTTATGTGTGTTGTCTGTTATATTAATTGTGATAGTTCCATCATTTTTGCACATTAATTATCTTTGAAGAGTTGTTAGTTTCTGTGTATCTCATTTTTATTTGAAATGAGTTGCTGAAGAAACTGTGCGAACATATTTTAGCATACACATCACTTGCAATTTATTCACTTTAACTACTTTTGAAGTGCTTGGTATTAACTGTAATAAATGACTATGATAAGTTTTGTCATTATGGATGATATTTGTATTAATTCTCTATTATTTTTTTCTAAATGCTTCAATTAAAATAATACCCTGCTTATATGTGTACCATGTCCCATTTGCAAAGCGATCTTATACCACCTTTGTGCAGTTTGTAGCTGGACTCATTAGCTTAAGTAATGTAATGCTACTTTTTGTGTTGTGCTAGGAAACTAATTGAAATCTAGACAGTAGATATTACTTATATTAGCCTGGTATAATGAATGGTTTTATTGCTTTGTGGCAATTGACAGGTAAGTACATGTAATAACTGCATTCATACATTATATGTGTTTGCCAGAGTACTGTGGTTTCATTTGGCCACAAACACATACTGCATTCCCAGCACACCCACAAAATTTAATCTTCTTTCGTGCCATTTTTTGGGATGAATGTGTTCCCCCAATGGAAATTTCACCATGGGGAAATTCACCTTCCCTGGGCTGTTTCTATTTTTAAACAGAAAATCAGCAGGAAGTCAACTGGTTCATATCTTGGGTTTTGTCACAAGAAAGCTTCTTCTAGGCCTATAGTGTCCCAGAAGTGGCACCCCACCCCTAAAAAAAAAAAAAACCAACTTAGAATTGCTCCGGGGGGGCATTGTTGGCCAATTTTGTTCCCTTTTTTAAAAAAATGTGGTTTTTGAGAGTGCCCTAGGAGTCTCAAAACCAGTTTTGTGAGGCTACAAGAGGCCCAAGAGTGTAATTTCCCCACTCCTGCCTTAGATCAAGGATAGGAAACCCATAACTCTGAGCCTTAGGTCCCAGCCTGCCCTCTGTGGGTCATCAGAAGTTGACTGCTGAAATCCTTTGTGTGACATTCTAGAGATTATGCCAGCATATGTCACATTTGAAACATTGTGGAAGAAAATTATCAAACATAATTCAGTGATTTGCATTCCAGATTACCACTCTTGGAGCAGCATGTTACTCATACACACACTCACAGCTCCCACCCACCCAAAAGGGGATGCAGATAGATGTACTTAACATGAGAATGTAACCAGTAGTGACTACTAATAGCAACTTTCAGCTGAATATCAGCCTAAAACTAGTGGTACAGTCCTCCACAGAGACTAAAATTGGCCACCAGACTTATGTCCAGCCTATATGAACAAAGAGTTTTCTGAGGATATCTAGTTAGGTTATGATCCTTTGCACACTCTGGTTCTGCCAATGTACCAGAATATTTTCTTTCAAGAGTTGGCCATCCTACTCTGTCAGTTTATACATAATGTCTAGATAGCCACACAAGGGTAGGAAGCTTATATTTTTTTAAGATTCCTTTCTCTTTTATCTTCACTCCATGCATCTTTTGGAGTTTGTAACATCTAAATTAGAGGTCACTCACATTCAACAACATTTTACCACTACAAAAATGTTGCAAACATTCTAAGCAGCTTACCTTGGAACATAGGATATACCTTAGGATACAGGATATACCTATTTATACACAGGTATCCAAATCAGATACACAGAACAAAATATTTGATTAGCACTAAAATAATAAGCAAGATCAGGGCAAATGATTTCCCAGAGATTGAGAAAATCCTTCAGATGTAGCTATCCATCTGAAGATTAGGTGCAAATGATCAGTGGTTAAATCCTGGAAAGAAGTATCATAACTGGAAAGGCTTGCCCTGGGTCATTATTTACAGTACTTCTTGTGACAAAGAAGACCTGAATACATTGAAGATCTTAAATATAAAGTGTTAGCGGACATCCTCCATTTTTCTTGTATATTCTAGCCATGTGGAGTTCCCTATGACCTCAGCCTGACCCTTGAGAGATGGCAGCCATAATCCCCTAAATGTAAGGTCAGGTAAGCAATCTGAAGTTGCTCAAGATCACTAAAGATTTCCTGGACAGGCAGATTTTGGGAGTTGCCCTTGGGAATATCCCATTATACTGGAAATGGTGTTTGTTTGTCTTAGTCTCACAATTAATGGGACAGTGATCAGATTTGATTGCACCCCTTTCTCTAGATTCCTTTCCTTGATAGTTTTGAAACCAAATGCATTGTTTAGACTATATCCAGACTTAGGTAAACAATGGTAAACCCATCAACCCTTTGTCCACCTATTGTTTGACTCATGGCCAGCAGGCAGAAATTCCCTATAAGAACCCTTGGATTTTAGCAGACCTTGTGCTACCTTGGAAGTGCATGCTGAATCTCTGTCGGTCTGCATTCTGAGATAGATCCCATGACCCCCTCTCTTGCCGGTCGTGCCTCTTCCACAGAACCCATCCGCATTCGCCAGAAATCTGGAGGAGTCTCTTGGGAGTGAGTATATCCCTCTCTATCCTGGTTTCCCTCTCTGCCTCCCCCCGCTCTTGCTCTTCCCCACTTATTCTTCTAGTGTCCGTGTGCCGTATTTAGATGTTTGCTTACTGTGTTAATAAATATTTTCAGACTTTAATTGGAGTTTGGTCCATTTCAGTGTCATTCCTTGCCAGAACTCTTATACCTCTGGTATACATTTTGACAAGATCTCTGAAGCGAAGTTGGGCACTTCACTTGCATATTTGAACTAATTATAAATTCCCCCAAATTAGGCTTGTTTCCCAACAAAAGACTGGTTCTTATGGGTGAATGTGGCCATTCAGCCCACACTGATTAGGGCTTTAAAGTACAAAAGTAGCCCTTGACTTAAAAATTTAAAAACTAACTGACAGCCAGCACGGCAATTTTGCACTGAACATTCAAATCCTATTTGTTTCCCTAGAACAGTGTCATGACAGGTAGGAAAGATGTGACACACACGTCAGAGAAACATTGGATATGAAATGTGAAATAATCAGAACCAAGAGTTTGGGTGCACACTAAGGACATCATTCTGTTTCTCAGGACCGAACTCCAGCTTGATCCTTGCAAGCACTCCCTAATGCAGCATTTTCATCGAGCATTTAGCTATCACAATATTTATGGTAGCATTTGAAGTTCAAATATCAGCTCTGAGACTGCAGCTGTTTCATGCAGCAAAAATGAAAAAGAAATTTCAGGCTCTTGAATACTGAGCCTTACTAGTTACATAGAAAAAAAATTAATATGCCAAATACTTGAGTCTAAAACTTTAGTGGATAGATGACCTTGAGATAAGAAGGATATTTTGCACTGATGAGTTGTCATAAGTTGTGCTGGAATGCTGCCTAGAGGTACTAAGGAAGAAAATGAATGTCCTAAATTTCAGAACATGACAGCTTCATAGGGGACCACAAGCTGCCAAGCAGCCATGATATTTGGAGTGATAATTTTTATGCCAGGAAAACAGAACTGTAACAATGTGCCTCTGAATGTAGTACTAAACTGAGGTAGAAATGAGTAGCTGCAGGAACTGTAAGCTCCTTCGTGTGATTAAAGCTACCACAGATATCCATTACTACCATTATTAAATATTATTAAACTACATTCCATTCTTGCAACAAATCCTGACAACCAAGGAAAACTTGTTATATGGAGCTGAGGGTCAATCAAATAGCCATGGCCTTTCTGCTATTGTTCTTTCAAACTGTTAGCTGCTTTGAGTCCTAATTTTTTGGGGAAAGAGGATTATTATTATTATTATTATTATTATTATTATTATTATTATTATTATTATTATTATCTATAGGATGATTCCCCTCCAGCTGCTTTCTGATAGTATTCTGTGCTCACTGAACATACTCTATCATCATAGAGCTGTTAATGGGAATCTTTTTTTATTTTATTTTTTAAAATAGGTTTTCTATTTTTGGATTCCCACCAAGCTTGCTGTTAACTCTTTCATGTTTGTGGATGTAGCTGTTTTGGCTACAATTGGATTCACAAGAACTAATATTAAACTCATTTTTGCAGTGTGGATCCTAATGTAGCCAAAACTGCTACACCCTCAAAGATGAAAGAGATATCAGCAAGCTTGGTGGGAACTACAAAATGCAAAAACACCAACAGTGCCTTGGCTTCAGGGGGTTATTGAAGCCAGGACTGGATAGCCAACACAATAGAGAGCAGACCTCTGACCAAAGGTGTGCACTAGGTGGCTGCTAACCCCTCTTGTTCTTGCAGTTGAGGTATCTGTATGCAAGCAAGGTCATTGAAGTTCATCATTTTTTGTCACTGGTGATTTTTCACTTTTGCAACAAGACTATGGATATCTTGTTGCATACCTAGCAATAATGTCAGACTGCTTGTACTATGATCCATCATTTGTGAGCAGTTTGGAACTACAGTATCTTAATGTACAGCTAGAAATGGATGCCCAGGAAACATACATTAGCCACTCTGCTGCTCATTATAATTAGCTATGCTAGCCAGCAATGGGAAGTAATTAATTCAAGTAAATAATCAAAGTAATGCACCTAGGTGCATTGCATTATGGGGCGATGGTAACAAGAATATAACAGAATTTACATTCCAAAAATAATGCAATGAGTGGAAACACATCACCTATCCTTTCTGTGTGTTACCACTTCCATCTTCTCTCTTAAGTAATCCATGGCTTACTGCACACATAGTGAACAGCATGTAAGGAACTTGTAGCACCTTTGAGAATAACTGAGAGAAAGAAGTTGATAGCATAAGCTTTCATAGATTAAGGGGCTCAACAAACAGCCCCTAAGGGGTGGCATCCCAGCATCCCACTGCCCCTTTCTGTTGCAGGAAAAGCAGGACAAAGAGACCACACTTGGATTCTGAAGGAAAGTGACCTTCTGTTTATTAAAGACCACTCCCTTACTTCCCCCTCCCTCCTTAGCCTAAAATGTACTTTTCAGTAGTTTTCCATGAGCCCAAGTTGTTTATCTTTTAGGAATGCTTTCTCAGCTCAAGATGTCTCCAACCTTTTTTGGTCCTGACCTTATCTTTGCCTTTCCAGAGTAGCTGAGAGAAGGAAGGGCAGGTTGAACATTTGTTATCCAAAGTTTTGTCTTTCTCTAGTTTCATTCCAAAGTCTGAAATAACTTTCTACAGCAGCCATGAGCAATCATTAATTAATTAATAATAATAATAATAATAATAATAATAATAATAATAATAATAAATTTTATTTATATACAGCCCATTGGTGACCCAATCTGGGTGGTTCACAACATTAAAATAATACAGCCTAAAACCAACATATTTCCCACCCACCCTTGAAAAACTATTAAACCAGATTTAATTAAAACCAATTTTCCAACAAGTTTAAAATAAACCATGGTCTACTGTATCATTAATAGTTCATACATTCAATATATTGATCAAATTCAAATTGCTACTTCATTTCCTTGCCAGATTGGGGCTGCAGCAACTGCACGCTGTGGCCTTAATCTGGTACTTTTCCACTCTAAAAAGAGCTGGCAAATGCTGCTCCTTTTTAGTACAGCAAAAAACCACCCTTTGCTGCTGACGCAATGGCTTTTCAGCATTCCTTTGGTGCAGCGTGTGTGAACGCTGCACCAAGGGAGCGCCCTGACACTGCCTGCCATCTGGTTGGGTGGGCGGTGTGATGGCAGCATTGGGACAGAGTTGGGCCAGCTGGTGTGCGGTCGCCACATCTCAACTTCACCCCCAGGCCAGCCCTTTTGGACTGTACAGCCCCTAAGTCTACTTCATCAGATGCAGTATATTAAGGCTACTTCATCAGATGGTGAACAGCATAAATGTTTCCAGTTGTGGGTGGGGATGAGCAGTGGTGTACCAAGCATGGGGAAGTGGGTGAGGTTTGCCCGTGGTGAAACAATGATGGATGCACTAAGATGCATCACTGCCTGAAAGGCCCTTCCACTCACCAGCTGACAGTGCATGCTTTGCTCTAGATATCCTAGCCATCGCAGAAAGGCTATGCTGTCTAATTGTACCTGCCCTGTGCTCATGTGAAAAAATAGAAAGGAGAGAGAGAAAGAAAGAAAGAGAGCAGATGTGCATACAAAGCTAGCTAACTCACCTGTGCATCTGTTTGCACATGCAGCAGATGATTGCTGTCTTGAAAACCCTAATCAAGAACTGCTGGGACAAAATGACAACCCCCCTTCCTTTTCTCATTTGTTCCCTCTTTAAATTCTTAAAGCACCTATGGCTTGCTGGCTTGCTTATTTATTCCATTTATAAATCATCTTTCTCCTAGAGTGGGACCCAAAGCAGCTTCCAAAGAGAATCAGGCCCTACTGCATAAGCCCTATTCTCACATCAGTTGCATTGTGGAAGGGGGTGGGGGTGGAAACATATGACATTCAGAGTGCCAATATTGGGACAAGATCACATTACTGGGGCGGCTGTTGGCATCACACACTCTTCATGAGTCCCCTTTAACCCTGCCTCTCTGCTTCATGTCTATTGTTGTTGTTGTTGTTGTTGTTGTTATTATTATTATTATTATTATTATTATTATTATTATTATTATTATTATTATTATTTCCAGAGCTCTGCTACAGTGTTCAGTAAAAAAAGTTTTAAAAAGAAAAGAAATGGGGGGGGGGGGGAGAAGGCATTCAGCCCAACTGTCCCAGCAGCAACATTTCACACCTGGGCACATGTACTATTGACAGCTCATCGTTGGGTTTCCCTGTCAGTGAAAAAAGGTGCCCTGATTGTGGTTGGGGGATGCAACAGCTATGGGTCAGAGCTGGCACTGTGCAATAAGTACTGCCAAAGCCACTTTTTTTCCAGGTGTAATCACAGTTTCAAATCTGAATGTAATAATCTCTTCAGTTAAAAAACAAACATCTTAATACAAAAAAATTAAAAAACAATTAAAAATCTCCACATTTAACAATATAAAATCACTTAAAGGTCACACAAAAGTGTGCAATGTGGCGGGACCAGCTGGCCTTTAAAGGCCCTACTGAGCCTCACCCCCCCCCCAGAGGCGTGCGGCGACAGCGAGCGGGGAGCGGACTCACCACCTGGGCCTCTGAAGGCCCCAACATTCCCTGGTCGGTCGGCGTGGCGCAGAGGAGGAGGGAGGCGGGACCAGCTGGCCTTGAAGCCTCATTCCCCCTGCATGCCATTATCCGAGGACAGAATTGGATGGCCTTGGGGGAACACCTCCCTCCCGCATTTTCTCTGTCATCTATGCAGCCGCTGCCAGGACTAAAGTTTGGAATCGGTTGGCTACTCATCTCCTCCTCTATATACTGGAGCTGACTATAGTCTGGGAGCGGATATCCAGGTTGTGTGGGGGCAGGGAAGGTATGGCGGCAACAGAGTCAACAAATGTTACAAAAGAAGGAGGGATCGATGCTTAATATCTATCCCTCCTTCAGTTGACTCTGTTTCCCAGGATAACTTGGAGAGCGTGCCAACCATTCCACTGACCCTCAACCTGCTTCTTTGCAATGCCAGGTCGGTCAAAAATAAGACCCACATCATCCACGATCTTTTGGTGGATGAGGCGGCCGACCTGGCATGCCTTACTGAGACCTGGCTGGGAGATGCCAGCTCTGTGACTTGGGCGCAGGCCCTCCCAGCCGGGTACTCAGTCAGTGAGCAGGTGAGGGAAAGTGGGTGGGGGGGTGGCATAGCCTTGGTCTATAGGAACACCATAACGGTGATCAGAAAGCCTATCCAGAAAATGACTCACATCGAGTGTATGTACCTTAGCCTGAAGACCAGGGATAGTTTGGGGATTCTGTTGGTATACCGGCCACCCCATTGCTTAACAGACTCTCTGACCAAGCTGACTGCCCTGGTTTCTGAGTTGCTGCTGGAATCGCCCAGACTTTTGGTTCTGGGCAATTTCAACATCTCACTCAAAACCAGTTTGCAAGATTTAACTGGCGCGGCTCAGGAGTTCATGGATACCATGACTAACATGGGCCTATCCCAATTGGTCAACAGGCCCACACATTGTGCTGGTCATACCCTCGATGCGGTCTTTAGTACGGAGCAGGAATATCTGTAGGCGGAGGTCAAGGAAACCTCCGCACTGTCATGGATGGATCATTTTCTGATCAGGGCAGAACGAAAGGCTATTGTCTACCCTCCCAGGGGTGGCGGACCTATTAGAATAGTCCTCCCTCGAAGGCTAATGGAACCAATTGGTTTCCAGAAAGCCTTAGAGGGTTTAATGGTTGTTAATGCCGGTGATTCTGTCGAAGACTTGGTGGACACTTGGAACACCGATCTCACCAGGGCTATTGACACAATCACTCCCAAGCATCCTTTCCAGCCCACTTCAAATCATTAGCCCTGGTATACAGAGGAGCTTAGGAGGATGAAGCAAGCTGGACAAC
>CM034701.1:54872766-54884404 GCA_020142125.1 Phrynosoma platyrhinos
GCCAATAAAAACTAGGCTGTCCCAGACCTCCCAGAGGGCCTTCTCCGTGACCGCTCCCAGACTTTGGAATGGCCTGCCGGATGAGATCCGTCTTTTCACTACTCTTGCTGCTTTTAAGAAAGCAGTAAAGACGGATCTCTTTCAGCAGGCCTTCCCGGAATAACTCTCAGCTGAGAGATGAGTTTTTAATCTGTTGCCTTTGGTCCCCGTGTTATTGTATGTTTTAATTATTCTTAATTTTAACTAATGTGGCATTTTTAATTTGGCTTGTAGTTTAATTCTATTTTAAGTGGATGAGAGGGTGGGATTATGGGATGAGGGAATGATTTTTAACTTTGTTCTGTTTTTAAACTTGTTGTACCCCCCTCCGATTGCCACGCAGAGGGGCGGGCTATAAATAAAAATTTATTATTTTATTATATTATTATTATCATTCATACACGTACACCTGGCCTCATGGGACCCTTCAAAGTCTCTGCAAGCCCAGACCACCGGCCACAGCAGAGACTTGGGAAGAGACTCGGGAGCTGTATCGTTGTGCATTGTGAGTTAAGCTAATTTTAGTCTGTCTTTTAATTTGTTTTGTTTGATTTGTTTTTGGGGGGTGGGAATGAGGGATGGGATTTGAATTGATTTTATTTGTTTTGATGCTTTGAATATTGTACGCTGCCTCGATTGCCTGGAAGAGGGGCGGGATATAAATTATTATTATTATTATTATTATTATTATTATTATTATTATTATTATACATATAATACGTACATCTAAACAGACAACACCAATCCCCCTTTCTTAAAAAAATAACTCCCTGCTTATTCTTCATTTAATTTCTTCAATTATCATAATTTCCTCCTTATTTAATTTTTAAATTCCTTTTCTAGTTACCGTAACTATTTATTATAATAATATTAATCCAGATTCTTTCCATTTACACATTTTAAAAAATAGGAAAATATACAAAAACACATTAAAAATATCAGATTTCAATTGCCTAACAGTCAAACCCAATAACACTAATATCTCCTTTTAAGAATAACAGGTCAATAGAATTCTATGATTCCATTATTCTTAAAAGGAAATATCAGATTTCAACTGCCTAAGAGTCAAACCCAATAGCACTAATATCTCCTTTTAATTCCTCAAGATAATCTAGAAATGGTGTCCAATTTTCTATGGTTACACCCAATTGCTTTCTTTTCACTAGGATATTTATCCATTTGAGCCATTTCCATTACTTTTCCAATACATGCTGGAATTTCATTGGTTTTCCACTTTCTTGCCAAAACCACATTTGTGATCTAAGAGGTCTGCTGTGACTAGGTAACTTTGAGGGGGGAAGCAGATGGGCGGCCATGGGCCGCCCCAGGAAGCTGCGCTGCGGGACCGAGGTATCCCCACACCTCGGCCCTGCGGCGCAGCTTCGCCGCCCCTGAAAGGAGCGCTAAATTGGTGCTCCTTTCACAAGTCGCCAAAGATGCACCGCAAAAGGCTGTGGCGCACCTTAGGCGACTCTTCCGCCGCAGCGTGTGCGAACGCTGTGGCGGGAGGTCCTCCTCGGAGCGCCGGCCGTGCGGAGGGCTGGCTGCTCTGAGGACAACCTGGGGAAGGGGTTGGGGCGCCGATCGTGCAGCTGCCCCTCCCCTTCCCTGCCCCCAAAACGGCCCAATTGGCTGTCTGCTATTTCCATTCCTTATTATTTTCTAAATTGGCCATATTTAATAAATATAATTCTGGTCTCAATTGTAAAACCCAATATTTTTTCTATTTTCTTATTGATTTTGAACCAATATTTCTTTACTTCCACTGAAGATGAAAAAACCTCTCCACTTTCTCTCTACATTTCCAGCATAAACCTTACAATTTATATATGTAGACACCTTCTTCCCTATGAATGCAGCATGTGTCAGTGGCTCCCATTTCAGTTGGGTGGTGATTCCACTACAAGTGTTAACTCAGGCTTTAAAAGAGCTCTCCAGTGTGCTTCTTTGACAGTTGTTTGAAAGCTTTTCAACACCTGGAACAAACAGATTCCACTAACACAATATGAGTTTGCTGAATTCTAAAATTGTTTAGCTTGTTCTTCAGAAACACTAGGCAGGGTCAGATTAAAATATTCTGAGGCTATAAATTAAAGACCTTTTCACACAACATAATTATGCTATTAGAATTCCACTTCAACTTCCATGGTTCCATCCTATGGAATCCCAAGAGTTGTTGTTTAGGAAGGGCTATTTAGGATATTCAGAAAGAAAGGTCTAGTGCCCTATCAAAATACAAACCCCATAATTCCATCAGATGCAGCCATGGCAATTAAAATGAAGTCAGTGCTATGATTGTATTGTGAAAGGGCTCTGAGACAAGTTTAAGATGTCGCATATCACTTCCAAAAAAGAAAATATACATATACAGTTGTCTGTCTGTATCCACAGATTCCTTAACCATGAATTCAACCATCTTTGGCTTGAAAATATTTTTAAACTATAAATTCCAAAAAGCAAACTTTGATTTGCCATTTTATATAAGGGACACCATTTTACTAGTCATTGTGTTTAATGGGACTTGAGCATCCATTGATTTTGTTATCCATAGGAGGTCCTGGAACCAAATCCCAGCAGATACCAAGGGCTCACTGTACTCTTCTAACAGTTTTTGGGGTGGATGGAAGACATTTAGAAGTCTCATGAACTAAAGCTATAGCTAGCTTAATTGATGTTTATACCTGGCACTGCACAAAAGGACAGAATTTTGAAAGTAAACTTTACATTCTTTTCCCTCATACATTAAATTATTTTATAGCAGTTTCTAAGTTCAGCATTAGCCCTTCTGAATATTGAAAACTCAGTGAAGGTTGACTCCTTATTTTCTCGGTCAGTTCACTTCAATTGAATATGTGTGCAGGAGAAGACACCCAAGCATGCACAATTCAACATGTATGATTTATAGTGTGGCTACATTTAAATTTTCTCAGAACATGGCCAAAAGGGAAATGATCAAATGGTCTGCTATCGGAAGTCAATATATTTTGCAAGACACACATCCTTAGATTCGTTGCTGCTTTTTAAAAAAAATAATCTCTAAATTAAAATTATTGCCGTACTGTGAAGGAGAAACCAGAATTTTCTATTCTGGTATCTTTGAATGATTGTTATGTATGTGCCATTGGATTAATTTTCATTAACCTTTACAGGCAGCAGCAGCAAAACTTGCCTTGACATTTTGTTCACATCACATAACACAGTGTCAGTATGGCTTCTTGTGATTTGAACAGAGCAAAAAGTACAAGCGATGGCTATGCTGTCAGAACAGCTGATACTTTCTGCAAATGTAACTGATTTTGTTTTGTAATTAGATCCATGAGTAGAGAGAGTAGATAAATTCTAATTACAAAGTACAAAAGTCTTAGGATTAACTTGGATTATAGCTCCAAGAATCCTTATGACCATTGGCAGATTCGGGGAGTTGTAGTACAGAAAATAACTTTCCAAGCATTGACTGACAGAGAAAGTATATTGCTCCACTATCACAAAACAATGTGCCTTAACAGAATGTATGATGTGAATGGTATACTGTATGTTGTAAATAATACACTATTGTTTTTAAGGACTATAAGAAGCTACCTTATATTCACACTCATGTCTCATTCTGTATTATCCAGGAGCTCCTCTCATTTTGCATCATCCACTCTACACACTGTATTATTCACACTGGCAACAGATATCAATAATTTCAGGCAAAATTCTCTATCAACAGTCAGAAATCAAATCTGGGGCATTTTGCAGTGAAAGAGCCCTGGTGGTGCCATGGTTAAATGTTTGTACTGCAGTCACTCACTCACAAACCATAAGGTTGGGAGTTCAGTACCAGCCAGGTGCTTAGGCTTGACTCAGGCTTGCATCCTGAGTACCCAGGTTGTTGGAGACAATTAGCTTACACATTGTAAACTGCTTAGGGAGGGCTTAAGTGCACTGATAAGTGGTGTAGAAATGTACTTGCTATTGCTATTGCTATTGCTATTGCATACAAAACATGTAATGTTCCACTAAGCCATATCCCTTTCCTGTCAGCAAAGAGTCCTGTGGCATTTTAAAAACTAACAAATTGATAGTAAGTTCTTTAGTAGACAATATGACACAGTAAAGGTGCTGTAATGTTATACATACACATTACTTCAGGAAGGGAGTCAGATATTTGTGTAAATACAGTAGCCATGTGTTCTATTTTATGAAGAAAAGTCCACTCTTGGAAGGAGTCCTTTAGTTGAACAGAAGATAAAGTTTAAAGAATTTTTAAAAAGAGAGAGAGAGGTGGGTATCCTTGTGGTTGCTCATGAACGCTAGCAGTCACAGTGTCCCTCATGATAATGAGACATGCTGAGCTGTATTTGGTTATACTCACTTGTCAAGATAGCAGATTCCTCACTCTCTTCTGCACTTTCCCCTGCACCCCAAAAATCTCTTCCAGAGGATTAGAGAACTGCACAGGACAAAGTATGATGCGTGAGAATAAGAGATAGAGAGGAAAGAAAGAAGCATCATTTACATGGTGGTAGAATTCAAAGAAAAAGCCATGTTAAGGGGGGTTGCAGACTGCCAGAAATAGTGCAAATTGAGTCCACTTTTAGGGTTAGGGTTAGGGTTAGGGAATCATGGGAATTGTATTTTATTGTGGCATCAGAGTTCTCTGACAGAGAAGGCTCAATGTCTCAGGGGAAAAAAACAATTCCCATGATTCCCTAGCACTAACCCTAACCCTAAAAGTGAACTCAATTTGCACTATTTCTGGTAGTCTGCAACCCTAGTCTGGAAAATCAGTATGCAAAGGAATCTTGCAGTACCTTTGAGACTAACAAAGAGAGAGGTTGGTAGCATGAGCTTTTGCAGATTTAAGTTACTCCCTCTTTATCCCATGGATCTGATAATGTACTGAGTGCATCTGAAGAAGTGGGTTTACATCTATGAAACCTCATGCAAAAAAACCCCAACAGTCTTAAAGGAGCTTTCATATTCCTTTTTGGCCCCCCCCCCCTTTCATTCTTCCTTTGTATGCTGGCAGTATTAATTATCTTTTTGTAGATGAGATGAGTAATCATTGTTCATCTGGCATCACAGTGAAACACTGCAGTGTTTCAAAATGGACCAAAGATGTGGGATGACATGACTTTAGTAGGCAATTCTCACCATTTGTTTAAAAGATTTGACATATTTAAAGAATTCCTCAAGTTGCTATTTTCTTCATTTCACATTTTCCTGTGACTTTTTTTAATTGCTCTGTTAATCACACACATACCTCTTGGCTCTGGCTATCTTCAAGAAATCTGACAAATGATTGAAAAATCCTCTGTCATGTATTCCTCTGTCATACCCATTCCTCAAATTAATGTGAAGAGAAACACAGTGTCCTTGATATGCCAGAGGGTCTTGGCTTTCATCCATAGTTGCCTTCTGTTCCCAATGGAAGAAAACCGGACGGGAAAGCCTGCTGATTCGGGTAAGACTGCTTCCTGAAGCTCACTTAACAGTCTTCTCAGCATCAGTGTAATCTTACTCTGATTGCTAAATGCCCCTGACATCTACCTGCAAATCTCACTGTGAATATACCAGAAGAATCAGCAACATCAAGAAAAATCAACTTAGGGCGTTTGCAAACTGCCAGAAATAGTGCAAATTGAATCCACTTTAAGGGTTAGGGTTAATGCTAAGGAATCATGGGAATTGTTTTTTTTTTCCTGAGACATTGAGCCTTCTTTGTCAGAGAGCTCTGGTGCCACAATAAAATACAGTTCCCATAATTCCCTAACCCTAACTCTAACCCTTAAAGTGGACTCAATTTGCACTATTTCTGGCAGTCTGCAAAGGCAATTAGAGCCATCCCAAGATGTCAAATCTCCCCTCCTGTAACTTCAAACCATTAGACCTGGTCATAACCTCTGGGACAGCAGAGAACAAACCTATCCCCTCATCTCTGTGACAGCCCTGAGGTATTTAAAGAGTGCAATCATGTCAAAGGTCAATCTTCTCTTCACCAAAGTGAACAAGCCCAGCTCCTTCAATCTTTCTTCATATGTTTTGTTCTCCATACCTCTTATCGTCCTTGTTGTCCATCTCTGAACCCAATTTGTCTACACCCTTCTTAAAATGAGGCACCCAAAATTGAATACGATACTCCAGATGAGGCCTGACTAGCACAGAATATAGTGGCTCTATCACTTCCCTTGACTTGGAAATTATGCTTCTAGTAATTCAGGTTAAAATACCATTCATTTTCTTCACTGCAGGATCATGCTGGTGGTTTATATTCAATTTATTATCAACAATAATCCCAAGGTCCTTTTTGAATGTAGTACTGCTGAGCCATGTATTGCCCATCCTACGCCTGTGCATTTGGTTTTTGTAGTGCAAATGTAGAATTTTGCCTTTGTTTCTATTGAACTTCATTTTATTAATTTTTGCCCAATTTTCTAGTTTATCAAGATTCTTTTGAATTCTGTTCCGACGTGTTAGCCTCCCCACTCCCCAGCATCTGTATAATCTGCAACTTGATATTATAGGCAACAGTTCCCAACACCTGTATTCTTGTTAGTTGGAAAGTCAAGCTAAAAACATCTCAGCTCACTGACACTTGGGTCTCCCTGCCAATCCTGTCACTCCAGGCCTGAAGTAGGACCTATATTGTTTCAAGAGTGGGAAAGGCCAGAAAGGAAGGTTTAAACTGGAGTGGGCAACTGCAGTGAGATTGGTGGCATGTTTTCAGTTTTGGGAATGCCTGAGGGCTGTACCTTTTAAAAATATACATAGGAAATGGAAATCTAGAAAACAGCTACGGATGTATAAAAATAAACTAATTAAATGTAATGTATTCATTGTAAAAATTCTATAGTAATCTGAAATATTTTTTCTGACTGATACATTAATTTCCTTCATTAATTTTATGCAAAACTGAACCTAATGAAGTTTTGATGACCAAACACATTTTGCACTACTGCCGCTACAATGGAGAAGGGTGAAATTTTAAAAAAAGGAAAGCTGCATATTGAGAAGGCCATCAGTGTGCCTCACATCTTTATCCTTCACTGAGTACAGGGAGGAATATATGGGCTTGGGTTAAGTTCAGTTCAGCCACACATATTATGTTAATAATAAACTTACAAAGTAGGCTTTAAACTCTGACACTAGCTGCCATAAAGCCACAATGTAAACTTAAAGTTGTATCAAGGAGGAGATCCCAGATCTTTCCACCTAAAGTCCAACATGCTAACCACTACACTAGGCTGTATTTTCTATGTGTGTTAGCTGATCCCAAAAAGTTGGACATCACAGTATTCAGTGGAGAGAGTGGAGAGAGAATTACAGCTTGGAAGAGTTTTGGATTATAGCTCCTATAATCCCCCACCCAGTAATGGGAGGTGTAGTCCCAAAAAAACAATGTTTCCAGCTCTGATAGATATGGATCAATGTTAACTACATGAGTATTTGTAGTCTCTTCAGGGAGATGGCTCTGAGGACTAGTATCACACTAAAGTGTGTGTTTCCTGAGCTAAACAAAGCACTTCTTCAACAGACCAGTTGGATTGGACTGGAACACTTAAGGTGCTCATTGTATAATTTGAATTTATGTAGGTCCTCCATGGTCATTGTTTTAGTTTTCTTTATGTTCAGCAGCAGGCTTGCCTTTGTACTTTCTTCCTTAAACATCCTTAATAAGTGTTCCAAGTCCCTGATTCTTTCCACTAGTATTATTGTATCATCTGCATATTTTAGCTTGTTGATGTTCTTTCCTCCTTCTTCTTAGTTCATGTGTATAATCTCCTCTGTGGTTCTATGAAGCAGGTATTTACAAGAATAGATTGTTGGCTTCACAGAATTCTATCAGTTTTTCACCTGTTTTGTTTTTTGTAGCTAAATTGAATCTACCAATTGTTTTGCAGTCTTCTTTGCTGCCTACTTTAGCATTCCAATCTCCTATTATTAGTTTAAGGTCCTGTGATGGTGTGTTATAAATTTCCTCCCAAGCTCCTTCATGTAATTTCTCAATTTCTTCTTCTTCTGCCTTTGTGGTTGGTGCATATACTTGTATTATGGTGATATTTATAGGTTTTCCCTGTAGCCTTATTGATATGATTCTGTCTGATTTTTCATTGCATCCTTTGACTGCCTTTGCTATCTCTCTCCTCAGTATGAAAGCCAGTAGAATAGAATGTGATCTGGCCACACACAATTTACAGAAGTTCAGACTTTTTGTGCCCCCCCCCAAAAAAAACCACTCTTTAAACTCCACGGGGAAAAAATTTATGGATTTTACCTATGTGTCCACTGAAATCCATAGAAATGTGCATTATTGCTTATGTGACTGTTCATTTGCTTTGCAAGCTTTTGGACTGCTGCCCATTTTCAGCAGAGGGAGAGTGAATAAATGCAAATTTTATGCAGGAAAGTGAAGGCAATTAACCATGAATGTGAATATGCAAAAATGCACACCAATTCGCTTATGTGTATAGCCCTTGAAGACACATATACACACATCCCACACTCATATCCTATATATTACCTCCATTGGCTCCTTCCCTTTCCTTCCTTTTCTTTGTAATCACACTTTGAAAAACAAAAAATGTATTTAAAAAAAAGCCAATGTAGTAGAGCTTGTTTATTCCTAAATATGATAATATAACATCCTTTTAGAACTTCCAAAAATGTGATACTGAGCTTACTTACAAAATGGTCTTTATGTCTATATAAAGCCACAACAGAAGCCTCAGACTTCATAAACTTTGCTTTAAAACACAACAAAATAGATACAATTGTATAAGTTTTTACCTCTGTGTTAATTCTGAGCATTTGTCTAGAGCTTTTGGATAATTGAGCAAACAATGCCCTTGACAGTAGTTTCCTTTTGTCAAGAGTCAAGAAAAAAGTAATTAATTAGAGGCCAGAAGGGGGTTGTTAAGTGCTGGTAATGAAGCACTATTGAAGAAATTACCACTAGGACTAATGCTGTTAGATATCATCTGCAAGGGTGAGTTAATGAATGGTTTGAAATGAAGTGTTTCTTCTGAATCATAATGAGGAGGGGAAACCCATATTATTTCAAATTGGTTGACTGAGAAAAGAAGACAATAATATTATTAATCTTGATAATATCCTGTGAGTACTCACTTGACAGAGAAGTTTGTCTTGCCCAGCTATGGCTAGCCTTGTCATTAGAAAAAGTGAGACAGCTGCCTCAGACATGCAGCAGCTTTTGAATGCCATGAAAGAGCAATACATTCCTAATTACCCAATTTATTATCATTGCATTTTGACTACCAAAAATGGGGGTGGGGGAGAGATGCTTGCAGGATTTATTTATTTATTTATTTGGCTCTTGTGCCTAAATAATTTGATTGGCTTTGGTTATTAATGAAATGTCTTGGTACTTGTATGAGTGGATTGTATGTGTGTCTTCATTGTTTCCAACTTACAACAGCCCTATCATAGGGTTTTCTTGGTAAGCATTGTTCGGGGGGGGGGGTGCCATTGCCTTCCCCTGATGCTGAGAGTAGATGACTTGCTCAAAATCACCAAGTGGTTTCCTGGGCAAGTGGGGAATCGAACTCTGGTCTAGGGTCACAGTCCAGCATTCAAATCACTAAATTATGCCATGCCGGCTCTAATTATGTGAGTGGATAGATGGCATTTATTTGGTGTGTAACTATGTGGGGTGGGCAAAATGGGGCCATGGTCCACTAAATAAGAATTTTGTCCAGAATCACATTTCCTTTGAGTTCCCAGATTTCTAGAATTGCACAGAGTGAGATGTTGAAAATCATTCACATTGTTGTTCACCGCCTAGATTGGTTTCCCACTGGGGCGGTATATAAATAAACTATATTATTATTTATTATTATTATTATTATCTAGAACTCTTCTGTTTGCTTTGTTGTAATTCCCTTGTTAACTTTGCCTACCCCTTTGGCTACCTAAAGAGTATTTCTAAATGCTCATGAATTTTTGCTTTGCTGAAAGGCTAGAAATTTGGGAAGGAAGAATTCATAGAAGATAAAATATGGGGGGGGGAGCAATGTCCTCTCTCACACACACACACACCATATTGAGGATGAAGCAAGCTTGTTTTCTGCTGCTTCAGAGAATAGGACATGGAACAATAGGACATGGATGCAACCTACAGGGGGAAAATTTCACCTAAATATTAGGAAGAATTTTCTGACAGTAAGAGCTGTTCAACAGTGAAACATACTCCCTCGGAGAGTAGTAGAGTCTCCTTCTTTGGAGGTCTATAAACAGAGACTGTATGGCTATCTGTCAGGGGTGATTTGATTGTGAATTCCTGTATGGTAGGGGGTTGGACAGGATGGCCCTTGTGGTCTCTTCCAACTCTATAATTCTATATCCATGTACTTTGGCTCACATAGCATGATGTCATGGGATTTCTAAAACTAGTATATAAACCTACCAGTTCTATCTAGGAGCTTGTTGAATTTTTCAGTTACCAACTAGACCTCCCATTCTTCAACAGCTGAGCTGCCCCTTTGTGCTTGCTTGGTGGGCACAGGTGGCTCATAAGCAGCCATGATATTCTGTTTCCAGTTGAACCCTTTCAGTTACTTTTCAGCTTCCCTTTTAAGAGATGGGGAAAAAGGAATTACTGCAGAGGAAAGAGGAACTACTGTTTATATTATTTAAGATATTTATAGATCCCTCATAATATCCCTCATAATATTTATCCCAATATGTTTAATTGAAGTAGAATAATAAAACAGACAATCAATCTATTAGAGGTAATAAGCAAATAAACTCTAACCTTTAAGGTAATAATAAATGGCACATTACACAATTAAAATAGCAGTTAAAACTTCCAGTGGCTAGCATCCTGAAAGTGACATAGAATCACAGGTTGGAAGGGACTGCAAGGGCCACCTAGACCCGCTCAATGAAGTCTAGATCCAAGCCATTATCTTTGTGAAGTACTCTTGATGTATCACTTTTATGTGGCAATTTTAGGTCTGTATATTTTGTATTCTAGTAATAATTAATACATTTGAATTATAAATGTATAGGTCGCACTACATATGGGGAGGGTTGAATTATTTATTAAAGAGCAAAATATGTATTCTGCTGATAGCTGTGGAAGTGAAGTTGTATCTCTAGCAACATTGTGAACTGCGGTTGCATACTTCAGTTGAATATTGGGGCTGTCCAGTGTGGTTGTACATTTCAGTTGCACATTGAGGTTTCACATTGTGGTTTTACATTATACACAGCAGTGCCCAGAATTGGACACAATATTCCAGGTGGGGCTGACCAAAGCAAAATACAGTGGCACTATTACTTCTCTTGGTGTAGATACTATACTTCTATTAATGCAGCCTAAAATTGCATTGGCCTTTTTACTTGTGGCACCACACTGCCGACTCATGTTCAACTTGTTGTCTACTTGGACTCCTAGATCCCTTTCACATGTAATCTCATTAAGCCAGGTGTCCCCCATCTTATATCTTTGCATTTCATTTTTTTGCTCTAAGTGCAGTACCTTACATTTCTCTGTGTTGAAATTCATTTTGTTAGCTTTGGCCCAGCATTCTAATCTATTAAGATAATTTTGAATTTTCATCCTGTCTTCTGTGGTATTACCTATTCCTCCTAA
>CM034701.1:54917674-54929013 GCA_020142125.1 Phrynosoma platyrhinos
GCATGTAAAAATACAGACACACATCATTGCATTTCAACATTTTAAAATGATTGACTCTATATCCCATTAAAATCCTAACAAAGTTATATAATGTAACAGATCATATAGGGTTTTGGTGATCATTTTTCAGATAGTCTGGACACAACATCAGGTACTACTTGCCTCTTGTAACCAGGATGCAAGTATCAAGATTTTACTTTTCATCCTTACACTAAAATACTTTTTTTCAATCCCTTCTGCTTCATCATGCCAAGACATTTTGTGTCCAGGCACTCTTCTGCTGTTCTTGATGTATCCTTCAGAATGCCTAAGGGGAAAATGCCTTGAGGGAAATTTTAATGTAAAGCCTGAGAAACATCTTCATTCCCTTTTGTTTTGCCCTTCCTGTCATTTCCCTGTTTCAGCAAGCTCACTTCACAAAGATGTGTCCAAACAACTGTTATTGGTAAATACTCACTTGAAGGTTGTACTATTTGCAGCATATTTTGCTCTGAAGGGGCTGATCTGCTGGTAGCAGCATTTCTTTTATTGGTTATGGGCAGGGAAATTCTGCTTGTTCACCACTTATATTGATACTGCTTCCTGTTTGCATGCAAACTTCATCAAAATTTTTCACAGATTAAAACAAAGCTAACCCCTCTCCAGTTTGGGTTGGATGCTTAGGTTCCTCTTATCCTTTTATATGGAACATTGTTTTTCTTCTTTAGTTTCACTGACAGCCTTATTGACAATGAATGCTAACACTTCACCAGTTTGATATTAGCAACTGTTTCTTAGCTCTTGGGACTTAGAAAATCTGTTACTCTTGGTAGGGCTGCCAGATCTCAAGGACAGACCCATATTCCACAGTTTTCATGGCTCATTTCCAGGCAGAAGATGAAAGTGAAAATTGTCCAGTTTGGGTGGGTCCAGTTCCAGTGAAGAAGAAAGAACTGTATGATCTTTGGGATTCCAGTGGCCAATAGCATCCTCTTGGAGGCTGCTGTTAGCTATTTCTCCATATTTTCATGTGTGTGGTGGGGGGGAGGGTATCACACCTTTTAGGTTTCTATCAATCTTTCTTTCACCAATGTAGATATTTATTCAGTCCAGGAAGTGATCAGACATCCTAGTCTAGCCATTTCCTGCTTTGAAGAAACATTGTGTAGGCTGTAGAAATGCTTCAAAGGGTTTGGTGATTGACCTTTATCTCAATAACCTCTTGAGGACAATATTGGAAGATGAGACCAAACCATCATTGTAGTTTCACACTGGCTTCTCATCTGAACTGGTCAAAAGAGGAAGGTGCAAGAATATTTGGGGAGAGGGTTAATAATCAATAAAGATAGAGGAAAAAAAACATGGTATTCGTTCTGGGCAAATATTACAAAATGGAGCTAAGAGACCAATAATTGTGCAAAGATAATCAGGAAAGACAGAAAGGGCTGCCCCGAGAAGCTGCAGATTGGGGCCAAGGCTGTCCCATGCCTCAGCCCTGATCCACTCTTTTTCCGACCCTGGAAGGAGTGCTAAAATAGCTGTCCTTCTGCAAGGTGTGGAAAGGGCACCACAAAAAGTGGTGCACGCCTCTTCAGCATCTCTTCTGGCTCAGCATGTCTGGACGCTGAGCCGGAAGGATGTCATCAGAGCACCCATCGTCTCTATGATGTCCTCAGGAAGGGGTTGAGGCTCCCAGCATCCGGCTGCCCCTCTCCTTCCTGGGATTGAAGACAGTGCTTTTCGCCATCTGCATCCCCCCAAAAAAGGAGCTTAGTATTCCAGAACATTTCCCTGTAGCTTCTCTCTAGCTAAGTTTGTTGTAGCTGCCTGATGAATCTAGAGATGGTGTCTCTGCACCAGTGACATCACTAGAGTTAGTGTAACTCATGGTGTCACCCACCTCTCCACTGACCTCCTCTTAAACCACACCATGCAGAATCCTTAGTAATGTTTTTGGTACTGATGTTACTCATAAATCTTAATTTCTATATATCACTGAATCTAATGGCAATAGTTTTGACGTTTGAGACTATCACTCTACACTCTTAAAATGGGGCTAAGTCATTTTAAGTGCTCTGGATGCCTCCTGTTTCATTCTAGAACTTGCAGTTTAGGAAGAGGCATTTAGAATATTCAGCCTTTAAGCCTCATGGAACTACAAACCCCAAAATGTAACCGGAGGCAGTCAGAGCTCTTAAAGCGAATTAATCTCATTTTAAGAGTGCGGTGCAATAAGCTTGATAACCAACTAGCAAAATTAAAAGTATACCTTTACATTACAGCACAGAATGAATGTGTTTACATATGCATGGTTTCATGTGGTTAAAGTGAAAAATTTGTAAAATGTGATGTTTTTAAATATTTTAAATTAAAATTAAAAAATAACAAATAACAAAAATATTTTTTTTAAATTTTAAACTCTATAGTATTTTACAAAAACCTGGAGCCTCTGCTTTCTCCTTTCACTGAGCCGCACACCACTCACACCATCTCCTATAGCATTTTAAACAGAAACAAAAAATACCACAGCCTGTTTCTGCCAAAAGGCAGATGTTAGAGTGTCACCTGGTGAAGTCTGCACCACCCAAAGCCCTCTAGTGATGCCACTGCTCTGCACTATGCTGTCAGTTATATGATCCAAGTATAGAGACAGTGGTGATAGTAAAGGATCTAGAAACACTGACTCAGGGCCTCTGCAGACCAGCCCAAAGGGCCGGCTGGAGGCAGAGATGGGGTGGGGCAGCCACACACCAGCTGCCCCAACCCATGCTGATGCCATCCTGATGCCATGTGCCAATTATGCACAGTGCATGGCATCAGGATGCCCTCCCAGTGCAGCGTTCTGATGCACTGCGTTGGAAAAGACGAAGAATAGTCGTGTGCCAGCTCTTAAGGCACTCTTTTGCCGCCCCTAAAAGGAATGGCATTTTGCCATTCTTTTCAGGGTGGCAAAAGGGAGGATTGGGGCCACGGCATGGGGTAGCCATGGCCCTGATCCACCGCTTCCCGGGGCAGTCCAGAGCCACCTGTCTGCACCCTACCTCAGTGAAAAAGAGAAACTGTTTATGTAGTTTTATGAAGAATGGTGCAATGAAATGGCATCAAAAACTTACACAAAATTAACACAGTTACAGCCTGATGGATTCTTTGCTGTTAAGAGTTTTCAGTGAAGTTTGTTGGAAGAAAAACAGTAATATGTCATTGCTGTGAACATAAAATGGAAGGAATTGGAGAAACAAGGAAGAATACTACAAAACTCATTATTTCCCCTCCTTGCCCCAAGAAAATCAAATGGCAACAACTAAAGCAGGGCAGATTTACTATAGATATAAGTTAAACAGGCCATGACTATGCAAACAAATGTTTCCAAGAATATTGTTTGATTCTGAAATTTCTTGTGAGTGGCTAAAAACAACCAGCATAACAGGAAATATTTTGGCACCGGAATCACTAGAACATTGCTTAAGGGTCTGGCTGATGCAGTTTGTTTTTCAACTAGGTCTGCCATCTCCAATGATACACAGGAAACTGTTCCCTTTATAGTTTTTTTTGTGGGTTTTTAGGGCTGTGTGGCCATGTTCTAGTAGAGTTTCTTTCTGACATTTTGCCAACATCTGTGGCTAGCATTCCCATGCCTTGATCCTGCGGCACAGCTTTGCCGGCCCTGAAAGGAGTGCTAAATTAGCGCTCCTTCCACATGTCAGTGAAAGTGCGCCACAAAAGGCTGTGGAGCACTTACATTGACTTTTCCGCTGTGGCGCGTGGAAAGGCTGTGGCGGGAGATCCTCCTTGGAGTGCCAGCTGTGCGGAGGACTGGCTGCTCCGAGGACGACGTCGGGAGGGGGTTGGGGTGCCGAGAGTGCAGCTGCCCCTCCCCTTCCCTGCACCGAAGACAGCCTTTTAAGCCATCTGCTTAGGCCCTAAGAGAGAATTTAGTGAAAGACCTCCAAAAGGACTGGGCTACTGTCCTCAAGCCAGTAGATGCCAAGCTATCAGCCTTAACAAGATGGATTGGAGATATAGAAGAGGCTGCAAATGCAGCTCTGTAGCAAACTTTATCCCACTCTGGTAGGATTGAAATATTAGAAAACTCTCTTGACCACCCTCAAACAAAAATTGAAGTTTTGGAAAACAGAGACCACTGCCGCAATATCTGCTTGAGAAGTGTGAAGGAGTATGAAGGATCAGTTAATCTTCTGCTCCTCATGATTACATGGATTAATGACATCTGCCCTAATTTAAGCCTCAGAACTCAGACCTTTGCAGACTGCATGAAATAGTGCAAATTGAGTTCACTTTAACTGCCCTGGCTCAGTCCTAGGGAATCATGGAAATTGTATTTTTTTCTGAGACATTGAGCCTTCTCTGTCAGAGAGCTCTGGTGCCACAATAAACTACAGTTCCCATGATTTCCTAGCACTGAGTCAGGGCAGTTAAAGTGGACTCAATTTGCACTCTTTCTGGCAGTCTGCAAAGGCCCTATAGAAAGGATTCATAGATCTTTTGCCCGGAGACTGAGAAAATCCATACAGCCATGGGATATGCTGATCCAATTTGCACATTACCCCACAAAACTTCTAGTTCTGAGCAACCTCTCATCTATTAAGGACTTATCATTCAATGGTCACAAAGTACAGGTATACCAGGATCTCTCAGCTGAGACACTGAAGCGAAGACATGACCTCAAACTACTCACCTCTCTTCTACGAGAAGGTGGGATAAAATAAAATATGATCTAGACAAGTCTCATCACCCCACCAAGAAGAGACTCAGAGACTCCCCCCTACCGAACATCACTGACAAAGCTGCCCTTATTGATCCCTGGAGAGTCATGCACCACAAGATAGGCAATATACTTTCTTCTCTAATGCCCATAAATCATATTTTAGGATAGATTTTTTTTCAATTCCAAAATGCTCCTTCCTGGAGTCATTGATGTCAAAATCAACCATATCTCCTATTCTGACCACAGGTTGGTAACCATGAACTGGAGACTTGGTCTTGGCATCCCAAAAACATTTTGGAGCTTCAACCCTTCCCTCCTGACTATGGGGGGTTGCAGACTGCCAGAAATAGTGCAAATTGAGTCCACTTTTAGGGTTAGGGTTAGTGCTAGGGAATTATGGGAATTGTTTTTTTTTCCTGAGACATTGAGCCTTCTCTGTCAGAGAGCTCTGGTGCCACAATAAAATACAGTTCCCATGATTCCCTAACGCTAACCCTAACCCTAAAAGTGGACTCAATTTGCACTATTTCTGGCAGTCTGCAACCCCCCTATGTAGACTTTCAAAAGCGAATTAGAGAGGCCATGAAGACTTTTTACAAAGAAAATAAAAAGACAGACACATCAGAGGCCCTATTGTGGGACATTCTAAAAGCAGTACTCAGGGGTTTACTCATTCAAGGGGAGCTATGAAAGAGAAACTTAGAGATTTGGATAGACAAATCCTTATATCTGAGATTCAACAGTTACAACAAGCATATATAAACACTAAAAGCCCAAACATATACATCACACTTCTCAAAATAGGACAGAGCTAGCAGATTTAGGGCCTCGGCAGACGACTAATTGGGTTGTCTTGGAGGCCCCGAAGAGGAGGGGCAGCCACACGAGTGCCGCCCCTTCCTCTTCCTGAGGTCGCCCTGGAAGCTGCCGGCCCTCCGCACGGCCGGCGCTTCCAAGGCTACCTCCCTCCGCAGCGACCGGACGCGCTGCGGAGGATAAGTCAGGGAAAGTGCACCCTACGCTTTTAGGGCACACTTTCCCTGACTTATGAAAGAAGCGCCAATTTGGTGCTCCTTTCAGGGACACTGTCGGAGCACCGCGGTGGGGCTGCCATGGCCCCGCGGCGCTCTGGACCAGGGTGTCCTGGACGCCCTGGTCTGCATCCCCCCATAGACAATAGGATATACAAAAACATATTACTATGAATTTAAAAACAAAAACTCATGCTTATTATTGAGAGCAGTTAAACAGAAAGTGAATAAAAGACTGATCACCACAGTATCCTCCAAGAAATCACCCTTCCCAAGGGTATTGTTAATGAATTCCACAGATTCTGTAAAGATTTGTACACATCAGAAAACACATGTGATTGATCTCTAATTGATTTCATAAAATCATTAAAAATAAAGAAATTCTCTGAATCACATTGTTCTTTTCTGAACAAACCAATAGAAAGACACCCCCTGACACGTCGGGAGGGGCCTTCTGTTGCGACGGCCCCATAAAAGGGCACCAACGTGCAATTGGTTGAGCAGACCAGAAGGCCTGCCCTTGCCAGTCTGCTTAGCCAATCAAATGGAGGTTTAAATGTTTTTCCTTTCTTTGAGGGTCTGTTCTAAACAATGCCTCATGTGGTGACATCCACAGTGGTATTTGCTGGCATACCCTTCTTTTATATTTTTTCCAGACTCTGTACAGTGAGGCCCTAATATAATGGTTATTCAATTCCTTATTTACTCATATCTTTTTGTAGAAAAGATATGCATGGTAGCCGAATCTCAATTAAGAGCCTTCTAATTTTAAGAGTTTTTGATTTTCCAGTATTATCCAATCTTTTAGCCACATCAAAGCACTTGCCTCAAAATATAATTTTAAATTTGGAACTGCTAGTCCACCTCTTTCTTTCCCATCGAACATATATTTTAGCTTAATTCTTGGGGGGGTTTCCTCCCCAGATAAATTCCGAAAGTTGTTTTTGCCAATCCTTTAAAGAATATTCATTTTTCAATATTGGGATTGTTTGAAACATAAATAACATTTTGGGGAGGATGTTCATTTTGATTATTGCTATTTCCCCAAGTATAGACAGATTTAAATCTTTGCAGTTTCTCAGGTCCTTTTTAATGTCACTCCATTTCTTTTTATAATTGTTCTTATATAGGTCTGAGTTTTTATTTGTTAATATTATCCCTAAATATTTTTCTTTTTTTTGTTATGTTAAACCCTGTTGCCTCTTTTAATTTTTGTTCTTCTGAGCTGGTCATATTTTTCACAATTACATTTGTTTTTTTCTACATTTATTTTTAATCCAGATATTTTCTCAAATTCTCTGAAATGTTTTAACCGATGACTAACACTTTTGATTGGATCTTCAATAGTTATGGCTATGTCATCAGCAAAGGCTCTCAGTTTATACTGATCTCCTTTGATTTTTACCCCTTCAATCTCTGGTTCTCCTTTTATTTTCCTTAATATTATGTCCAGGGTTAACACAAATAAAATAGGCGAAAGGGGACATCCCTGTCTGGTGCCTTTAGTAATCTTAATTAATTTACTTTGGCTGAACTTAATTTTCTTTTCTCTATAAGGACACGAAGGGTGTTCAAAGAGATTCAAACCCATTTATCTACAACTCCCTCCTTATTTGGAAGCAATGGGTTCACATACTATTTCCTGACCCTTCCCCTATTTGCCCATTCCTATTGCACACCCATTTTTATGAAGTAAATAAATTAGCTCAATTCAAATCTTGGAAGGAGTGTGGCCTATACAGAATTATGGATTTATTTGAACATGGAAAGCTCAAAATGACAGATAATTTGCTCAAGACCTTGAGACACACCAAATCTTCCTGGTTCCAAGTCCTACAAGTGCTCTCCTTTGCAAAAAGCAAATTGATAAAGGATGGTTGCCTCCATCCCTTGACCTTTTATGAACACATTTGTATAGCAAAATGACAAAGATCTAAAGGTGGGACAGCCATAATATATAAAAATCTAAGGGGCCGATGCAGCCGCAGCCCTGATCCTCCTTTTTGCCACTCCTTTTTGGGATGGCAAAAGGTCACCCTTTGAGCTGCCACCATGACTCTTTTGTGCTCTCTTGCGCTCAAGAGAACATCCTGACACCGTGTGGCATGTGGATAGGTGCGCAGCATTAGGGCGGAGTTGGGGCAGCTGGCATGCAGCTGCCCTGCCCCAACTCCACCCCCAGGCCAGCCATTTTGGCTGGTATGCATCAGCCCTAATACAGTCCACCTATGGCATGAGTAACCTGCCAGGATACTTTGGCAATCTGACGTAAATATGGATAACCCACCCCCGCATATAAATCACAGTCTTAATTGATGAGGGAGGGGATCTTAAAGGCCATACACAAATGGTATTTAACATCCATAAGATAATCAAAAATGGCAAAAGACGCCTCCCCAAAAAGCTGGAGAGGTTGTAAGACTCTTGGCTCTGCTTTACACATGTGGTTGGATTGCCCCAAGATTAGAGCTTTCTGGAATGTTGTTTTAATCCAAATTTCTGATATTGTAAAACATTCTGTGCAATTTTGCCCAGGTCTTCTAATGCTATTGATTTACAGCAATCATATCTTGTCATATCTTAGCAGCCAGAGCTGAAATTGCAAGATGTTGGGAAACAGGAGATGTTCAACTGAGCAACTGGTGGAAGAGGATTTGGGACACATGGCTATCAGAAAAACTCTCCTATACCTTCAAGTTTTGCAATGGACAAAGAAAGGCACACACATTTTTTTGAGGACTGGTCTGTTTTTATTGAGTATATTAATAACAACATGAACAATATTGGACCTCCAACCCATCAGACTATCTTTTGGAGAGACACTCTGTACTCGGTTTCACCAGCTGCCATGGAGTAAAATAACACCTTGAACTCTGAGTGTTTCCACTATCCCACGATAAATCATCTTACTATAAAACTCTTTCTGTTGACCCCCAAGGCTTATAGAATGTATTTTGTGTTGATTATATTGTTTGTTTGCAAAGCTATTACTCCAAGGGTAGAAGATGCTATCTAATCTGCAAAGGCAGGCTTAGCCACCCACCCTCTAAAGCTGCAATCCCTCCAGTGATTATTTTCTCCTGGGGCTTTTTGCTTGGCCTCCAACTGCCTCTTTGCAGACCCAGGCCTAGACCTCTAATAAATTCTAAAGTGGCAGCAGAAGAGCTTGTGGGCATGGCCCTAGCCCCAGCCCTGTTCCATCATCCCCACTGGCAGCACAGTGGTGGCAAACAAGGTCGGGCTCGGCTATAAAGCCAGCCCGAACGCACCACCACCTCCTCTCTGGGCTGCAGTGGCAGCGATAGAAGAGCTTGTGGGCATGGTCCTAGCCCCAGCCCTGTTCCATCATCCCCATCGGCAGCACAATGGCAGCAAGCAAAGTCGGGCTTGGCTATAAAGCCAGCCCAACACAACACCACCTCCTTTCCAGGCTGCAGCAGTGGCAGAAGAGCTTGTGGGCATGGTCCTAGCCCCAGCCATGTTCCATCATCCTCATCAGCAGCAAAGCAGAAGCAAATGAGGTCAGGCTTGACTATAAAGCCAGCCCCAATAATAATAATAATAATAATAATAATAATAATAATAATAATAATAATTTTTTATTTATAACCCACCCCTCTGCATAGCAACCAGGGTAGCGTACAACAAAATTAAAACAAAAAGCAGTTAAAATACATCTCCATCCTAACCCCTAACCCTCCCACCCCTTAAAACTAAACTAATACAGAGTTAAAATAACGATTAAAACAGCATAAACCACCTCCCCAGGCTGCAGTGGTGGTGGAAAGAGCTTGAGGGCATGGTCCTAGCTCCAGCCCTTCCTAGCCCATCCAACCCTCCAAAGGCAGCCAGCGCCGCCTAACTCCACCGGTGGCCGGGCAGAGGACTCTTAGCCTGCCAAACTCTCCAGAGGCAGCAGCACCAACCCTAACTGTACTGGCCCCCTGGACAGTGTCCACAAAGTCAGCATTGGATACCAGAACTAGCCATGGCCATGCCCACCAGCACCAGGAGGAGAGAAGGGGAGGTGCCAGTGAGAGCGGCACCTTCCAAAAACCAGTCCATTGGTCGAGCCCTGACCGCTGGATGCCAGAACAATTGCACTTTGATAGCACCAATGCTAGAAGAGGAGAAAGGCCAGTGAGAGCGGTACCTTCCAAGGGTTGGGTCACCGGTCGAATCCTGAATGCTGGATGCTGGGACAACTGTGTTGCTAGCGCCAACACCAAGAGGGGAAAAGGGGAGGTGCCGGTGAGAGAGGCACCTTCTAGAGGTGATTGCTAACGCCAGTGCTAGGAGGGGAGAGAGGGAGCTGCTGACGAGAGCATCACTTTATTGAGGCTGGGTTGACAGTCGAGCCTTGGGTGATGATCGCTGGAACGACTATGCTTGCCAGCGCAGCACTGGGAAGGGAGAAGGGGAGGTGCCGGTGGGAGTGACACCCTCTAAAAAGCCACTTTGTTTTAGAGGGGGGTTAAAGATGCAGACGTTGGTCATGGCAAGCCAATTGGAGTAGTGTGGGGCAAGGGGAGATATAGCATTAACAGGGTGGAGATGAAACACAAGGGAAGACGAGATCGTTATTTGAAATCTATCCCATCTTCCACCCACCCTGTTAGCTCAAAAGAACCGAGGGTTGTCCCAACTGTACCACAGTCCCTCACCCTGCTCCTTTGCAATGCCAGGTCAGTGAGGAACAAATCTCATATTATCTATGATTTGTTAGAGAAGGAGAACACTGACCTGGCTTGTTTTATGGAAAACTGGCTGGGAGAGGATAGTAGTATAACCTGGGTTAAGGCTCTCCCAGCTGGGTATACTGTTAAGGAGCAGGTTAGTGAAAGTGGGTAAGGGGGGGGAGAGTTGACTTGGTCCATAAAAGTACCATCACTTTGATCAGGAGACTTACCTGGAAAATGAATCACATAGAGTGTATTAACTTGACCCTGAAGGATAGGAACAGTCTGGGGATTCTGTTGGTTTCTCTGTACCAAGTTCAGAAGCTTCAATTGGTTCAAAATGTGGCAGCCAGACTGGTCACCGGAACACCTAGGTCAGACCACATAACACCTGTATTAAAATCGCTTCTTTGACTGTCAATTAGCTTCCGGGCACGGTACAAAGTGTTGGTTGTTACCTTTAAAGCCCTCTATGGCTTGGGCCCTAGTTACTTGAAGGAATTCCTTTCCCCACATAATCCGCCCCACACTCTCAGAACATCTGGAAAGAACTTACTAGAACATCATAAAACTAGGCTGAGTACAATTTCCCATAAATCATTTTCAGCCACATCCCCAAATTGTGGAGCAGCCTACCAGAAGAGATCCATTTTATTACTATTTAGATGCCTTTAAGAAGGCACTTAAGACAGAGCTCTTCTGGCAGGCCCATCCACTTAATCTGCTTTAGTGGGCTCTCAAGTCGAATAACTATTACAGTGGAACCTCTACTTACGAATGCTTCATCCTACAAAATTTTCGACTTACGAAATGCGCCTCCGAATAAATTTTGCTTCAAGTTACGAAATTTGCTCTACTTACAAAATTGGCGTGAATAGCTGCTTTTTGAATTTCGTGGCATGCTATTGGCTGGTGAAATCTGGC
>CM034701.1:54957520-54970586 GCA_020142125.1 Phrynosoma platyrhinos
CCTTGTGGTCTCTTCCAACTCTATGATTCTATGATTCTATGAATACAAGCCAGGGCTCGGGCTTGACTCAGACCTGCATCCTTCCGAGGTCACTAAAATGAGTACCTAGCTGTTGGGGGGCAATGAGCATACAGTTGTAAACTGCTTAAACACTCCATAGTGCAGTATGAAGCAGTATATAAATGAAGCTGCTTTGCTTTGCTTTCAACACAGTGTAAATATTTGCCAACACATTTACATTATGAAACCAATGAAACCACTCTGCTGGATGCCAGCATAGTGTAACATATGTATATTGGATTAATGATCAATGCACGTTACTGACAACCCATTGTGTAATTGCAATATACAATGCACAAAGGTAATGTATAGAGGCAATGTGCATTCACATTCTACTCTGTATACTTCAGTGTGCTACCATACACACAATAGACCCACATGCACAACTGTACTTAAACCACTGTCAGCCAGTGGGGTCACTAGGTTTGGTGTCACCCAGTGCAGTAACTCATGGTGTGTGCCCCCATTGAGCTCCTCCCATGCCACACCAAACAGAATCCTTAGCAATGTTTTTGTATTAATTTACTTATAAATCATAATTCCCATACATCACTGAATGTAATGGTAATAGCTGTGAAATAAAGAACTAACAAAATTAAATGTATACCTTTAAATTATGCTATCATACACACAGAATAAATGTGTTTACGTATACATAGCTTCATTTAGTTAAAGTAAAAATTTGGTAAAATGTGATGTTTTAAAGAAAAATTTATAAAATTATTTTTTTAATTTAAAAAAAAACAGCACCTCTCCTTTCTCTTACCACTGAGCCTCACACCATCTCTTCAGCATTTTAAAGAGATATAGGCAAATGCCACAGCCTATTTTTGCCAAAATGCAGATGTCTGAGGAGCAGTGGTATCACCAGGTATGATCTGCATCCCCTGTACACTCACCCCAAGTGATGTCATTGCTATCAGCTATAGATGACTTATGCATTGTCTAAAAAGTCACTCCACATGCATAGTGCAACTTACATCTGCATATGTCACTAGCAGGATGCTAGTCACAGACTAAACTATGGCATTTCCTTTTCTCTCTTACATGCAAAGTTAGGATCAGGCTGCACTTTGTATTTTAGTGATCTGGAAAAAGGAAAAATCATACTGTAGATCAGGAAAAGGGGCCTCCAGCTCACAGACCTAGGCTGACTTATGATATAAAAAAAATATCCTTGTGCCAGTTCAGCTGTAATCCTTCCAACCAGGAAATGGGAAATGCTACTGCTGAAGAGCAACTATTGCTACAACCCAATAAGAATGGCCATAAGTGCAGAAATGAGCTCTGCATCCAAGGTGTAACAACATTTGAAGGTAAAAATTGTCCAGAATGATTGCAATTGTTTTACATATAACAAAGAATATGATGGGTGTTTTGATCATGGAATGAATGTCAAGTGCCTTTCTTTCCAATTTTGCCTTAAGATAGATATATATTGTCTTTCATAAAGCACATCTTAAAAAATGGAAAGAAATCATAGGAGTCATTGGAAGAAGAAGGTAAAAGATAAGAAGACCTTAAGAGCAGCAAAATGTGGAAGAAGACAATGAACAATATGACTGTTGAATATTCTTCAAAACTTTTCTGAGAAAAGAGGCTTTTTCTTTCATGGTATTGGTGAAGGGGTTTTGGAAGAGTTCTCTCATTATTTATTTATAGAGAAACATTGTTGTTTGCTTGTTTGTTGTGTGTGTTTTCTGCATCTTTCTTGTGTGTGTATTTATATTTAACATCACTGATCTTGATTCAGTAGTTGGGTTGATGAAAAATGAACTTTTCTAGGATTCATGAAGCTATTTCCTAAGCTCACAATAAGGATTGGTTAGGAGGAATAAAATCATGAACATGATTTTTCATGTCTATTGTTGGAAGGCTTTTCATATAGAAATGTAATGTAAACTTAGAGCCTCCCCGGGGAGTGGCAGATCAGGGCCGCTGAAACCCCATGCCACAGCCCTGATCCTTTCTTTTGCCTTTGGGGTGGGGTTGGAGCAGCTGGCATGTGGCTGCTCTGCCCCAGCTCTATCCCCAGGCCAGCCCTTTGGGCTGGTCTGCAACAGCCCATAAACACTGGCTTAGAAATAATGGGGGGATACAGATGGGTGGCCCTGGGCTGCCCTGGGAAGTGGAGGATTGGGGCCGAGGCTGCTCCACACCTCGGCCCCAATCCACCTTTTTGTTGGCCCTGAAAGGAGTGATGACGTCTTCGAGAAGGGGTTGGGGTGCCCGGTGTGTGGCTGCCCCTCCCCTTCCCTGCCTCCAAGACAGCACAAACTGCCATCTGTAGAGCCCCAATGTTAAGTGTAAGAAATGTTTTACTTTCAACTTAAACTAAATTAGCATTTTTAGCTGTCTAATAGCTAATATATTAGGGATTTTTTTAAACTAACTTTCCTTTTCCTGTGGAGATATCACTTGGATTTCATAGTGACCTTTGTCCAGTCTGCATTTTTTCCTGATGGGGAAAATGGAGAGTGAGTAAAGTTCTCCAGACCAAAGTTTCAGCTGCACAAATGGTCCTGCAGCTGATACTTGAATGAAAATGCATATTTGCTCCTTGCTTGCCTTTCCTATATGCAGAAGATGTAGAGAATTGAAAGACAGATCCTAGGAGCAGCTTAGAAGTTCCAGATAACATTGCAACCGGGAAGTCTATAATGACAAACATATTGCCACATCTGCTATTATCTGTCCTTCATCGGGGATGTTAGGATCCAAGTCTTTCATATTTCCTGCCATAGTGTACAGATATATCTTCTGCCTGCTTTTAGTATAGTAATGCTGCATTTAATTATGTATTGATGGTAGGATATGTTGTCACAAAAGATCAATGGTGTTGGCTGTCTACATTCCTTGTGATGGTTAATGAGCAGATGTATGGGAAGTAAAGATTATGTTGAAAGCTTTGAGACCAGTCTCATGAGAAAGACAAGCAAGGGGCTGCAAAGAGAGGCAACCCTGGAAAAGAGGGAATGAGGGGGAAATTGTTCTATGGGCAAATGGGGTGTAAACCTGCTCAAAGTTTGAATTGTTACATGTTGAATTGTTACATGTTTAATTAATTAAGTAACTGCTTGTACTTCATTCCTTACAACATAGGTCTACTGGGAATATCTTTGATTCCTGAATAAAAAAATTTACTTCACTAAGGAAGCTTGGATTTCTGAACTGAAGTTAACCCTATACATGTCAGGGATATAAGAAAGGTGATCTGGCTGGGAGCACTTCCCCAACCCTGCTGCAGATCAATTCTCTGGTAGCATCATAGACGTTGGAAAAGACCACAAGGGCCATCCAGTCCAACTCCCTGCCAAGCAACTGATATCTTGCAACTGAGAAATGTGAATGGTTTGAAGCCAAGGTTACCTGCATGTTATAATCTCCTGATTGGTTGGCTGACCCAAGTTACTTTTCTACCTGAAGTGAAGAACAAGATGGTGCCTGCTCCAATTCCATCTACAAAAACTGACAGAGGTGGCTGTTGAATCTTTCATTGGCACTGGCAATAGAATAGCATTCTTCCCTTGTACTGTCTTTCAAGACAGCAAGCAATTTTACAGAATGGAGTACCTTGCTACTGCCTGTGTCTTTGCATGTAATATGCAGGTTTGCCCTTTCAGGTTGCATCAGTTGGAAGAAGAACTGAAAATGGGTTTGGAGTAGGTATTTAAATCTACCCTTGTCTCATTTTCATGCCAATTTTTTCACCTGCAAGATGGCAAACATTTTTGTGGGTCTTGACAAAAAATGTGCATTAGAAAAACTCCCCCCCCAAAAAAACCCCACCCTTCCACAGAACTAGGACATTTAAAACACAAAAACATTTGATGAATTGTTTGTATCTTTTTTATCCATCAACCAGTCATAGTGTGTTTGTTTCTCTCAATCTCTCTTTGTGTGTATGTGTGTGCTTAGCTTAACAAGAAGGTACAATTAGTTATGCACAAATAGCTTTATACAGACATATTTTGTACAAAATGTAGGAATCTCAAAGAGGAAAATGTCATCTCTTTCTAATGAAATCTTATAGAGTTAGCAAATTCTCAGCAAGCTGTCTCAATTTTTCAGGATAGTCTTTCTCAATAAGAAGAAAACAATTAATATGATTTTGCACATCTCTAGGGTTCCATCGACACTGCAGAAATAATGCAGTCTGAAACCACTTTAACTGCCATGGCTCAGTACTATGGAATCCTGGGATTTGTAGTTTTACAAGGTCTTTAACTTTCTCTACCAAAGTATGCTGATGCCTCACAGAGCTACAAATCCCAGAGTTTTGTAGATGGAGTGATGGTAGATACTATTTCTACAGTATCTACACCCAGATGTGAATTTTGTTTTCCTTCTACTGAGAAAAAGCCGGAGACTAAAGGCCTAAGCAGACTGCCAGAAATAGTGCACTTTAAATTGAGGCACTGCTCTGGCTCAGTGCTAGGGAGTCATGGGAATTGCATTTTTTTCTGAGACATTGAGCCTTCTCTGTTAGAGAGCTCTGGTGCCACAATAAATTGCAGTTCCTATGATTCCCTAGCACTGAGCCAGGGCAGTGCCTCAATTTAATGTGCACTATTTCTGGCAGTCTGCTTAGGCCCTGAGCCAAAACAGAATAGCATCTCAAAATGGCAGCCACTTTGCTTAATAATCTGCCTTAAATTAAAACATAAGTTCTCTTTACCATCCATCAAAATTTCAATAAATAGAAACTTTGAAAGTTCAGGGAACTTTTTAAAATATAAGATGCCTTTTTTTTTTTCCTCTGGCTTCTTCTGGTAGAACAGGTTCCCAGCTTGCAGCAGTTTTACCCCTATAAAAATTAATCAGAACACTTATGCTACTTCTCTGTACTATATTTATAAAATAGACTAAGGGCTTTTCCAGTAGTCAGAGGCCTTAGATCAGATAGATGTAATGTTGCCCTTAAACTTGCTATAGGCACCTCAGTCGAACTGCCAGCATCTGTTCCCAATGCATCATTTTGTCAAGGTATTGTTTCACTGAAGTGTGAAGGGAATAAGTTATTCCAGTTCATATAGGTTGTACAGCTGTGATTTTTTTTAAATGGTCTTTTTATTCATCTAGCCATACAGTAAAAATATAAGAAATTTCAATTGAAGAAATTGTTCTGCAGGCACCACCTATCTGGAAAGCTGGGAATACATTATTCCTCAAGGAAATGGCAAACATGGTAATGCTCTGTTTGACCACAACCTATAAAGAACTGGTTCTTTACATACCTAGAATTACTACAGTCCTATGGAGGCATTCATGTGAAATAATAAAGCCTAAACTGAAGAAGAAGATATCCTAATATATTTCTGTACTTTGGTTCTATCAGTTTTATTAGATTTGGTTTTGTTCTGTGTTATTTTCTCTCAAGATGACTTTGATTTTGCTGACCCTACAAATGACAGACCTCTAAGAGCCATCAACCGCCCTATTCAGTTCTTGCAAATGATTGAATCAATTTAATCTGTAATGTAGTCTTCCTCTTCTACTACTGCTTTCCCTTATTCCCAGCATTATTGTCTTTTCCATGTATTGGATATATAAGGATGTTGCTTAGGTAACAGGTGTAATATCTGATTCTGGAATATATGATTTGTAGTTTGCAATTTTGGGGTATACAAGAAGCTATCCAGCACAGTTTTTAAAAAGACCACTCACAATTCTATGCATTTTATGGAAAAGGTTAACTCTGAAACAAAGCAGCCAAGAGACATTGTTGTCACAACCATTCAACAAACACAACAGTGCCTTTGGAATTCTAATTTGAGATTATGAAGGTAAGTATGTAAGAGAGTGTGCACATGTGACAAAAAGAATGAATGTCTGAGAGAGAGAGCAGTCTGACTAGCACTTGAGAAAAGATGCACAGAACGTCAACTTCACACTCACAAAAAACACCCATGAACAGAGAAAACAGAACAATATAGTCAGAACTAATGAACTACCACAATGGGCATCAAAGGAGCTGAGGAGGCTAAAAGAGGCTCCTATGATGACTGGAACATCAAGCAGAAGAATATCATGTCACCAGAACCAAGCTACAGGACAGTGAGCTGATATTATTTCCACAATGGAAAGAAAAATGAAAGACTTGAGCGGGGGAATGAGATGGAGGCTTTGCAATTGTCTGAAAATTTTGATGTGGGGGATCCACTTTAAGGTCCTCTACAGACAGCACTTTGCACTGTCTTGGAGGCAGGGAAGGGGAGGGCCAGCCTAGCACCAGGCGCCCCAACCCCTTCCTGAGGACATCAGCAGAGCACCACCATTGCACACGGCAAGTGCTCTGATGATGTCCTCCCTGCACAGCGTCCAGACACACTGTGCTAGAAGAGGCACAAAAGAGCTGCATGGGCTCTTCAGGTGCCCTTTTTGCCACCTGGGAAAGGAGTGCTATTTTGGTGCTCCTTTCCGAGGCACCAAAAGGGAGGAGTGGGGCAGCCTCGGCCCCAATCCTCCACTTCCCAGGGCGGCCCACGGCCATCTGTCTGCATCCCCCCAAAGTCTCATTTTTGCCCAGTCCTCAATAGATTCAAAGTCTACTCCTGCCTGCCCAGTCAGACTCATCTATTTCCTAGCTTTCCCAACACAGCCAGTAGAAGGGCAACCAAACAAGGAAGGTTGTTACAGGCTTTGTTCCAATAGCCAGTACCCAACAACATTGTTGGTGTAGTCATGAACCAGCTACCAGGATACAGGTGAAGACAGTCCTCCTCCCTTGGCTCCCCTTCCACTCTCCTGTGACATGAAGCTGGTGGAGCTGAAGCAAGGTGGTGGAAGACCATAGCCTCCTTGATCATCACTTAGCTTTACCCCACCTTCCTGATGTCATGGGAAGTGGCACATGGGGGAGCTTCTACATAACTGAAGAGACAGGGAAAAGGTGAGTGAGTGGAAGGCTCCCTGTCCAGCAAGAACACTTCAAAACACATTTGTAGATGGTTTCTATTTCCTTTTTGAGAGAAGACAGGCAGAGTAGGTGTTGAGCAGTTGTCTCTTCACTCTGTCAACTATTAACACTTCTCCATTTTCTCCATGCTGTGAATCTACCACTTCCTTGTTCTTCCTTTTGCTCTGAACTTAGCCGAAAACTTCCTTTTTCTTATCTTATCTTGCAAGGGTGAATTCATTCTGAGCTTTAGCCTTTCTGACTTTCTCCCTGTGATAATGCCTACAAATTTCTACTTCTGTTTAGTGATTTACCCTTTCTCCCATTTCTTATACATGTTCTAAAATTTCATCTTAAAGCTCTTTACACAGCCATCCCAGATTATTTAGGAGTCTCAGCAGGTACAAAAAAAGTTTTATTTCACAAATTAGGCCAAGGTGCGGTGGTCAAGAAATAGTTGTATGGCCCTTTTCAGGAAATACTAAAAGAAAATGGGGGGGGGGGCAATATAGGGATACAGTTTCCCTTCCATATCTAGGGATTTTTTATCCAGGGATTCAGCCATCTGTGGTTTGACAATATTCAAAAAAATATATAAAAATTCCAAAAACATTTTGCCATTTTATATAAGTGACACCATTTTATTATGTCATTGTATATAATGAGACTTGAACATCCATGGATTTTGGTATCCACAAGAAACCAAAACCCAGTGGATACCAAGGGCCCACTGTATAAGACAATGGTTCCTATTGTTGTTGTGTGCCTTCAAGGTATCACTGGATTTTCTTGGCAGGATTTGTTCAGAAGGCCTGTGCCTTTGCCCTCCTATGAGTGTGAGAGAGTGTGACATGCCCATTGTCAGCCAGTGGGTTTTTATGCCTAAGTGGAGAATTGAACCTTTGTTTCCAGACTCATAGTCCAATCCTCAAACCACTAAACCATACTGGCTCTTTCTATATATTTACAACACAATTTGAAAATCAGCTGCAGGGATTTTTTTAAAAAAAAAAAACTTAAAACCTTGCAATTGGCAACTGGGAGTTTTTGCAGTAGGAAGTAAAACACTATACTTTGCACTGTACTTATTCCCCCTTTTGGTATATTTATCCTAGTCACATCCTAATCACAACTACTTGGCAGCAGAAAGCAAGTTTAGGGAGGATATGAAAGACTTTTCCTTCTCCACACACTCACACAACACAGCCCAAATAGAAGTAATGTCTGCATTTAGCCACAGTCCCAAAGTGTAATATAGGAGATAGCAGATTTCTAGGATTAGGTGTGTGACTGTTTGAATTATGAATATGCTGCAGTGGGATCAGCATAGAATTTAATTATATCCTAGAATGATGGTGGGGTGGACAGAGGTGGCACTCAGAACTATGCTTCATCATCTTTGGAACTTATCATCATTGGAAAAAAGGTGAACAAATGTCATCTCATTTTTTCAACCTGTACTTTTCCCTCTCTACTATCTGTTTGCTGTCTATTACTGCTTTCTGCAATCTATCATCTGTCCTAATCACAGCCTTTTCATTAGCTTGTGGAGGAAAGAGAGATGGAGGCAGTGTTATTCCATCATCTCTGATGAAGGACTGTTCTATCATTTCTACCCTTGGTCCTCCCTTGTCACCTAGTGGCAGTCATTCCTGCAGGTTACCTCAACTGTTTCATTCTTAGCCAGAGCTTCTCTAAGGTCTCACAAAATTAAAGATCCCAAGATTCCCATAGGATGCAGCCATGGCAGTTAAAGTGGAAGCATAGTGCTATAAAAATATAATGTGAAAGGACTCCCTAGATTTCTTCTCCTCCCTCCTCCCATCTTTTTCCTTGAGTAGTCTGATGGAAGATACTGTTTTTACCAGCTGTTCTGAGAGTTGGGGGGGGCAGAAATATCTGGTAAGCTTATACAAACTACTTCCCTATGTTAGTAATGGAAACAGAATTGTCATTTTCCTGACTGGAGTTCAATGTGGAATCCCTGAATCCTCGAAAAACTTGCATGGGAAAAGAAATGGTATGGAACTTTTGTTGTTGTTATTGTTGTTCCTGATATGATAGAAATGGCACAGATTTTGCAAAATTTCACAGGAGTTTGAAAAACTACAGTTTTGCTGTAAAAACTTACACTTGCAGTCTTTTCATTATACAAAGAAAATGACACAGCTCTCTGAGGAAAATAGCCCTACCTACTTATACATTGTTTTTTCCTGTGTGCTTGGGGAAAGCACATGCAATGTGGTGAACAGTTCAACATTATGATTGCAGCTTTCACTGGTTTGAATGTTGAATGAGAAAAGTTGTGTAGTTTTCAGTGTTCGTACCAAAACCTGTTCAGTTTCCAGAAAACTACACAGGTTTTTCTAAACAAGCTGTGCAACTTCCATAGAAAAGCAATAGAATTTGCAGCCACTGAGGGGGGAAATTCCACAGTGTCCAGAAGCTACAGAACAAAAAACAGCAACACTGTATCATTGCTTTACAGAGGGGTGGGATATAAATTGTTGTTGTTGTTGTTGTTGTTGTTGTTCACATTATCAAAATCAGAAAAAAATGAGATTTGCCATACTTACCCTAATGTTTTTAAAGTCCCATTTCACTATCAATATATTGTTCTGGTTGGATTTCTGTTAAATTGAACATTCCTGAAACAGTTGAACATGAAAAATGGGTCACAACAGACTTTTTTTAAAAAAGTAGGGAAAACAAAATTCCTGAAGCATTATGAACTATTTTGTGGTGTCTCATAAATATTTTATTGTAAGTGTATAGAATACAAAAAAAATAATAATAATGGAGGAATGTTAATTAACAAATGATGATATTTAATTATATCCCATCTTTCTCCCTGAATTGGAAATCAAAGCAATTTCTAATGAAAAAAGAATAATACAGCTAAAAACAGAAGAAGTGAACATTAAAATGAAATAAAACTATTCACAATATTAAAGCAATTTAAAGCAACACTTCAAAAGAGAAAATGCAATTAGAAAAGTAAAGCACAATTAAAACAGTTTAAAATTATGCTACAGGTTGAGTCTCCTTTATCTGAAATTCTGAGAGCTGAAATACTTCTAAATCCTACATTTTCCACAGGGTTGGCTGAGATAATGATACCTTTGCTTTCTGGTGGCTCAGGGTACACAAACTTTGTTTCATGCACAAAATTATTAAAATACTGTGTATAAAATACTACCTGGCTATGTGTCTGAATTTCATGTTTAGACATGAGTTTCATCTCCAAGATATGTATATGCAAATATTCCAAAATCTGAAAAACTCCAAACTCCAAAACATTTCTGATCCCAAGCACTTTGAGTAAGGGAAACTCAACCTGTACCACATACTTTTATTTGTGACTAACATAGATGTTATTTTTAAAATTAAAAGCAAACAAAAATATTCCAGTCAAGATTGCTTTCAACTGTTTCTTAACAGCACAATCCTAGATGGATGTATAAAGCTTTAAAACCTAAGAGAGGTTTTGTTTTTATTGTGAACCTGCATGCAACTATGACAAGCAATTGGAAATATGCCAGTGTGGCATATGGCAACAGAAAACAGTAGCAGTCCAGGTGTGGGATCCATTTTGGCAAAAGTCATGATCCCCTGGTCAGAGCAAATGGCACAGATCTTTATAACAAGCTTCCTTTTTTGTCCTTATATGCAGAAAGTGGCATTTCCTCAGTGTTCAATATATTCTTTTCTTTTCTTTTTTGTCTTATCACAGTCACTTTCACACAATTAACCAATAACACTACTGGATGTTCAGTGCCTGCCCCCGATGTCTGAATGTTGACTATGGGCCTCGGCAGACGACTAATAAAGTCGTCTCCGAGGCAGGGAAGAGGAGGGGCAGCCGCACGAGCGGCGCCCCTTCCTCCTCCCGAGGTTGCCCTCGGAGCAGCCAGCCCTCCTCACAGCCGGCGCTCCGGGGGCAACCTCCCACCACAGCGTCCTCACACGCTGCGGCAGAAAAGCCAGGGAAAGTGCACCCTATGAGTTTAGGGCGCACTTTCCCTGACTTCTGAAAGGAGCACTAGTTTTGCGCTCCTTTCAGGGATGCCGCCGGTGCGCTGCAGTGCAGATGCCGCGGTCCTGCAGCGCACCATCCCAGGGCATCCTGGACGCCCTGGTCTGCATCCCCACTGAGTCTAGGGAAGTCCTATGCCCTAGGCTTTTTTTAATCTACAGCCAAACATGCTTGGCAGTTCACTGGCTTTGAAGGCATAATACAGTAATTTTCAAAATTAAGAATTATTTATTGGTGTTAATGTGCCTAAATTATACTGGATCCACCGAAACTGAAAATTTTCAAGCATGTTGTAGCAACTGGTGTGAATGTTATAACAGTTTCAGAACACTTTAAGTATCATAAATGTTGAGATCCACATTTGCTGAACTAGTTAGAATTTCCTGAAAATGAGCAGTATATACACTCTCCCAAACTACCACACCAGAGGTCTCTAGCAGAGAATTTTAAGTATCTCACCAAACTATGAATTACAGGTTCCATACAATGGAGCCATGATAAATAAAGTGTTATCAAACTCCTACAACTTTGTAATGTGCATACACTCCATGTTGGAAGTGTATGCCTTAGTTCTTTTCTTGAGTCTTGGCAGGATAGTTGTCACTACCGGTTTTACTGGTTACAGAAAAGGTTCTGTGAACAGGAGATGAACTTCATTTAAATTATGATGCATTGATGGGATATCTAATACTAAGTACATAAAACAACTACCAATACTGGAATTCAAATGGATACATGGTTGGTAAATCTGTATCCCTGGTGGTTTAAGATGTTGCTGTAAGTGGGTTGGTTTGAGTTTTTCATTGTCCTTCCACACCCAAAGTTTTCCCTAGGATCTTTTCTTGAGTCTTGGCAGGATCGTTCCCATTACCAGTTCAGCTGGTTATATAAGAGACTCTGTGAGCAAGAGAAGAACATTGTTGCTTTTGAATTGAGCAGAGTCACATTGTATGAGCTGAGGAGTTGTTGTATATATATATATCTTTTGAATGCCCATAGACCACTGAGGAAGACTGTAGTTGAAACGCGTCTGGCCTTCAGTGTTTATTATTTACTATTATTATATCATTTTATTTCTAACATTCGTACACTTTTCAGTGGGGTATTGTTACCCTTTTAGAAATTTTACTGATTTATCTACTTCAGGGTTCAGAGTTTTTTTGGCCTTGATTTTTGAATTTTTATTATCATTATAATACTTATTTTCAGCATTTGCATACTTTTCAGTGGGGTATTTTTACCCTTTCAGATATTTAATTTTATAGGATTTTCTGCTCCAGGGTTTAGTTATCCTTTTATTTCTTCACATTGTTGCCTTTTTGGAATTCGAAGTGGGATTATTTTATCCTGGTTATTTTTTGGCAGAACCCTTCAGTTTGGTTTGTTGCTCATCTGTCTTGGGGTTTTTTGGCTGTAGGGACTTTTGTTGGTTTGCAAATGATGATGCCATTGTGTGCCTCAGATAACTGACCATCTGCTAAAGGAAGGGGGGAAGCATTTTTTGACTAATACAACATGCATCTCTTTTACAACATGGATATAAATTGCTGTCCTTGAACAAAAGGAAAAATGTGAAGTCTGAATTCAGTATGAATGGCCCTTTGAAGTCAATCTGTAAAATATTTATAACAATATATGCTCATCCTCTCAAATAACAGTATTTATTGTTGGCATTGTTATTTGTCATCAAGTTGGCTTCCATTTCTGGCAATTCTATAAATTAGATTTCCATGAATCCTCATCATCAACAACTCTTCTCAGGTCCTACAAACTCAGGACCATAGCTTCCTTAATTGATTTGATCCATCTGTAATGTGGTTTTCTTCTTTTCCAATAATAATAATAATAATAATGATTTAATAATAAATTTTATTTCTATCCCACCCCTCTGCAACACAATCAGGGCAGCTTACAATAGATGAAACACCAATAAAATACATCCAATTCCCAAAAAAACCCACCCCTTAAAAAGTTATTAAACTAAAACAATTTAAAACATTAGTTTCTAGATCAAGTATAGTGTCTAGAAGTAATAGTGCCACTCTATTCTGCTTTGGTCCGGCCTCACCTGG
>CM034701.1:54970686-54999019 GCA_020142125.1 Phrynosoma platyrhinos
GGATGGCCCTTGTGGTCTCTTCCAACTCTATGAATCTATGATTCTATTAAGAGAAATCAATTATAAAAGCAAAGCATCACAACGAACAGAACAGTCGGCAGCAGCATGTGAGGGAGGGGAGTAGTAGTAGACTCTTTGGGCCTGGTTAGGTTATTCAGGAAAGGCCTGCTGGAAGAGATCCATCTTCACTTCCTTTCTGAAGATGTCTAAGGTGGTAATAAGACGGATCTCATCCGTCAGGCTGTTCCATAATCTGGGAGCAGTATGCCTTCCACTTTATTGAATATTACCATCATTTCCAGTGAGTCATTTCATCTCATGATATGCCTAAAGTAAGATGGATGGCATTCAGTATTGCAGTTATGAATTTGTAACATTGAGTTATGGATTTGGAACAGCTTGTTATTAAATAAGACAACATAAATGCCACCCCAACACCTTAAGAGCAAGCAGCTGGATGGTGTAAAGATTGTTCATTCAGCTTCCAGTCAGAGCAGAAGGAGAATGCCATTTCCAATTGCTTTCCACCAGAAGCAAGACCCTTATTGCATGTCCTTATCACAGCCTTGCTCACTAGTGGGATTGGGGTGGAAATGTCCTCCTCCTTGTGCCCCAATCAACAACTGAACAGACCTTCTTCACCCAATGCTGCTCCTGGCTGTTAAGGTGAACTGGGGTGTTAGTTATGCATAAGTAATAACTAACAATATTCTGCTTTGACTATTTATTTATTTATTTATTTATTTATTTATTTATTTGTCTTTTTTGGCAGTCAATGACATTTGTAGATTTCTCCTCCAGCACCATATTTCAAACAAAAGTTGATTCTTTTCCTGTCAATTTTCTTCACTGTCTAGCTTTCACAACCATACATACAAAATAACAGTACACTTCAAGGCAATATTAGCCCTCAAGAATGTTTGCAGGACAGAGAACTTTCAGAAACAAACATAAGAATACTGCTTTCAAATAGATATCCTCATTTGTACCACCTACCTGGAATAATTCATACATTTCTCTAGATGGATGTGTGCCTATAACACCACTGAATACACAGAAATCCTTATGACAACCGTATGAACTGCAGAGGATCTACAGGTAAAGTTCTATCCCACTGTATCAGAAGATCAGATTTTTAAATAAGCTTGAGAAGCATTATAGGGATAGAATGATTGGAATCCTGTTGATATCACAAACATGCAAAAATTCCCTTACTGTGTCATTGTACAATGTAATATCCAGTTCACAGTTGTTTATTGTCCAGAATTGTAATTGTTGCACTTGTAATTGCAGATTCTCAGCCTGTATATGACTATTTGTCAGTGCTTTTATTCATTTATAACATTTATATCCCATTCTTCAGCCACAAAGTCTCCAAAAGCAGCTTACAAATGGGTGATATGACAGTTTCCTGCCTTCAGGTTTACAATCTAATTAAGACACAAGGATGGCAGTACGGGAGAGGTTTAAGTCCAGAGCTGTGGCAGTCGGGAGAGTCTTTCATTTGCTTCTGGGTCTAGCCAAGGTGGAGTTGTACCTGCCTCTTCTTCTCTCCCTTTGAGGCCAGGGCAGTGGCAGTTGGATGGAGGGTCTTTCATCTGCTTCTGAGTCTAGACAAGGTGGAGTTGTGCCTGCCTCTTCTGCTCTCCTTCTAAGGCCAGGGCAGTGGCAGTTGGGATGGAGGACGGGCCTATCATCTGCTTCTGGTCCTTGGCAAGATGGAGCTGAGCCTACCTTTTCTTCTCTCCCTCAAATCAATGGCAGTTGTAACAGGATAACTTGCTTCACTGGGATTGGTGAAACAGCTAAAACATTGGCTCCATTGACATCTGATTGCCACTGTACACCCCCTAATTTAGAAAGGGACAATAACAAAGAATGTAGGTAGATTGTACAATATCAATGTTCACAATAAAGGTAACTCAGCATAACCATCTCGGAACTCTTTGGGAATAGATTCATGCTATGCAACTGTGATATAGGATCTTTGCAAGTATGCCAGAAATATTGTTCACAAATTTAATATCTCTGCAGGCTTATGTTAAGTGTGCAAATGACCTTTTTTTAAAAAAAAGTTTTCCCATTTCATCTGTAAAAAATAAAGCTCCCCAAATTTTAAAGCTGCATTCAAGTTGAGCATTCGCCAAGATTTACATCTTGTCAGAGCAGTTTGTTCTGGTCTGGAGTCATCCTGCTAAGAAAGCTTCAAGACCTTCAGTGAGGCATTGAATATTTTGCCGTCTATCAGACATGAACTTCTAGAATTTTTAGCATCAACAAATTAAAGCAAATGTCATGCAGCTGTCTTGCCTAAAAGCCTAGCTCAACAGGCTGCAATAGCCTATGTTAGCTGAAACAAACTCCCTAAGACCAACCACAGTTTCATGGACATAGGGCCTAAGCAGACTGTCAGAAATAGTGCACATTAAATTGAGGCACTGCCCTGGCTCAGTGCTAGGGAATCATGGGAACTGTAATTTATTGTGGCACCAGAGCTCTCTGACAGAGAAGGTTCAGTGTCTCAGAAAAAAATACAATTCCCATGATTCTCTAGCACTGAGCCAGGGCAGTGCCTCAATTTAATGTGCACTATTTCTGGCAGTCTGCTTAGGCCCATATATGGGCTGGAAGGCAAGGGGAATGATTCCTTTATTTTTGGAACACATGTGTGGTCTAGGTTGTTCATTGATCCACTCTTTGATCTAAAGGGCTGTCAGAAGGGATACCAGAAGATAGAACTGTATTTGAAGGTTGACCAGTCCCAGTCTGGTTGTCTATAAAAATAAAAAGAAAGCGTAAAAGGGGATATTTGTGTTGAGATCAAGTGGTGGAGTGTGACACTCCTTTTGTGATGTTTTGTGTTCACCTCTGTATATGCATACTATCCCATATCTCAGAGATTAAAATTGGGACACAGGTGGCCAAGCAACATCAGAGTGTGATCAAGATGGCAAAAGTTTTTAATAACACACAAACTAGGAGTAGCTGTAGCAGTTTGCTTTTTTCTAAATCTGCTGGGAGGTTGAGAGAAAACTACATTTGCACTTTGAACTCAATTTGAAGCAATCAAAGTAAGCTGAGGTCAAATAGGGAAAAAGAAGGAGAGATAAACTGTGGCAGCATCTGCACAGCAGAATTAATGCAGCTTGCCATGGCTAAATCCTATGGAATTCTGGGATTTGTCATTTTGTGAGATATTTAGGCTTCTCTGTCTGGTGTCACAACAAACTACAAATGCCAGGATTCCCTAGAATGGAGCCATCACAGTTAAAACGGTGTCAAACTGCACTAATTCTGCAGCATAGATGCAGCCTGGGAGATTTTAAAAACAACTGAAAAAGTGAGATAACAGAAGATTAATTGGGACTGTCCCTGCCAAATTGGGATACTGAGAGGGTATATGTATTTGTTTGGGGTTTTTCCAATGGGTGCAAGTGGCAACTTTGGGGAGAGTGTATATATGTTACATTTGATATTTAATTATATTGTTGTATTGTGGTTTTACATATATTGGTTTATGACTGCAATTGTGTTGAAATATTCAATAATAGTTGGCCACATGGAACCCAAAAAGAGGTACAGTTCCTCTTTTCACTTGTTCATATGTGGCCAGCATGACTGTTTCCCCAGGAGCAGGGCTACCTCTCTCCCTGAAAAGAATAAGAGATGGGCAAGCAATCTGTGGGGTACTGTTTCCTGCTCTAAGAACTTGCAAGTATTTTTAAAAATCCACTTTTGGTTTCATAATCCCTCTTCTAGGGGGACAAAATGAGCCTTAGGGGGCAAGCCTTCAGTTTAAAACAAAATCACCGAGAGTGGCAAGTCTCCTTCTCCACATACAGCAGAGTTCAGTGGGGAGGGGGGCCTTGGGTGGCACAAAAACAAGCAAGAGGGGCTTCATGTGACCTTTAAACTACAACTTCCCCACTCTTGATATAAGATATTAGATTAGGAGGCACTTCCTGACAGTAAGGACGGTTCGACAGTGGAACACACTCCCTCGGAGAGTAGTGGAGTCTCCTTCCTTGGAGGTCTTTATGCAGAGGCTGGATGGCCATCTGTCAGGGATGCTTTGATTGGGAGTTCCTGCATGGCAGGGGATTGGACTGGATGACCCTTGTGGTCTCTTCCAACTCTATGATTCTATGATTCTATGATTTATTGGTGGATTAGAGTTTGACAGAATCACATGCAAAGGAAATATTGTGTTTGGATTCCATATTTTGACCCTGCAGACCAACTTGGAGTGTCTGTCTTCAGATGGAGAGGAAAAGCACTTTATCCCACTTGAATGGGACCTGACTTTAATAAACTTGTAAAGAAAAAGAAACTGGCAACACCACTTCTGAGTAGTCTTTGCCTAAGAAAATCCTATGATAGCCATGGGCCCATGATGAGTGGACAGGTGACTTAAAGGCGTGCACACATGTATCAGTTGCCCTGAATGTGACTTATTGGTAGTAGTGGTAGCTGGTAAACAGTGAATCAATTCTAGGTTTTAGTTGGATTCTGTGCCTTGGTAACTCCTTTAAAATTCATAATAAAGGCAGGAACAGATTCACCCTCCCACTAATATGGGAATTAAGCAAAGTTCCCAAGAATTGTATTTCACATCAGGACAGAAAAAGCAGTGTGCATCGTAATTCTCATGCCATGGTGGTGCTATAATTTAAGTGAATTTGGAATGAGAAATTTTACTTACTCAGAGTTGTTGAGGTTTTATTAAAAAACAAAGTTATGGGTCTTCTATCATGTGTTTTTGCTCTGACCTTTAGAAATGCGAAAGCAGTTGTAAATCACAGAATGGCAAGGATGGAGAGAGAGAAGAGAGAAAAGTAGTTATGTGGTCCACAATGGAAGTAACATGCATGATGATGGTAAAAAGGTGATGGACATTAGACTGTTATATGTCCTGGGTGTAAAGTTACTTAGCCACAGCATTGCAGATATTCATCTGTGCAGAGGAACAATGTGCAAAGCCAAAACTAGAAAATATTGGAGAGGATGGTTGACCTTTTTGTGTGCCTTTAAGTCATTTCCGGCTTATGGAGACCTAAGGTAGACCTGTCACAGAGTTTTGTTAGCAAGAATTGTTGAGAAGGGGTTTGCCAGTGCCTTCTTCTTAGAGTGAAAGATTGTGACTTGCTCAGGCTCACCCAGTGGATCACCAGTGGGGGAATCAAACCCTAGTCTCTCAAAGTTCTAGTTTGACACTCAAGCCATTACACCACATTGGCTCTCATTCGCCCCCCTCTCCCCCCATTTTTTAACTACAGTTCTCATAATCCACCAGCCAACTTGGCCGCACATAACACACTTTGCCATACCGCAATCACTATCCAATGTAAATAAGCATTACAGAATCAAGGTTGCTTGTTTTAAACATAAATCCAAGCTAAATTCTGTCCCCCTCCCTTTGTTCTCTTTTATTTTTAAACATATTCTGTCCATCAATTTCGTAAGCCTGGAAACAGCATGTCTCATATGACTTCCTGTATGCCAAAGCTTTAAAACATTAATGGCATTTTGAATAAAACTATAGCTATGTATTTTTCAAAAAGACAGGGCATCTTTTCAAAAAGACAGGGCATCTTTTCAATAGCTCTTCCCCTTTGTTTACAAGCAGTAAGCCATCATATTTCATTGTAGATATAACCTTCACTTTCTTTATTTGAATCAACTTCAAAAAGTGGATTTCCTAAAATCAAATGGAAAATAGATAATAAATTGGGTTACTCCACTGTAGATGCCCTTTGTGGTGACTGACCCTTCTTTAACACATTTCTTTTCCAACTCCACATTTAGGTTCCTAAGCTGGGTTGATCTCCAGTTTCTGCAGTTTCTGAAGTGTGACCCTGTTGGTGCTCTTGGACATCTCAATGGCATTCAATACCATAAACCATGTTATCCTTCTGGAATGCCTGAGGGAATTAGGTATTAGGGGCACTGCTCTTCCGTGGTTCCAGTTCTACCTCTTGGGCAGATTCCAGATGGTGATGCTGGGGGATAGTAGCTCTTCTAAAAGAGAGCGGACATCTGGCATCCCTCAGGGCACCATTCTATCCCCCATGCTGTTTAACATTTACAGGAAGCTACTGGGTGAGAACATCCGGAGACATGGGGCGCGGTGCTATCATTATGCTGATGACACCCAACTCTACTTCCCTATGTCTCTGACTGTCACAGTGACTAAGGATGGCATCACTCCTCTTGATGCTTGCCTTGAGTTGGTAATGGGATGGATGAGGGAAAACAAACTCAAGCTGAATCCAGAGAAAACCGAGGTTAACTCACGATATGTACCCTTAGTCTGGAAAGGGAGTTTTGTCAACTAGTCCTGGACGGGGTCACACTTCCCCTAAAGGACAGAGTATGCAGCTTGGGAGGACTCCTGGATTCATCTCTACAGTTGTCATCTCAAGTAGATGCAATAGCCAGGAGTGCTTGGTATCAACTTCGGTTGGTCTGCCAACTGCATCCCTACCTGGACCGAAAGGACCTTGAAACATTAGTACTTGCCCTGGTAATCTCTTGTTTGGATTTCTGTAATGCGCTCTTCATAGGGCTACCTCTGTACCAAGTTTGGAAGCTTCAGTTGGTTCAAAATGCGGCAGCCAGATTGGTCACCGGAACATCTAGGTCGGACCATATAACACCTATTTTAAAATCTCTTCATTGGCTGCCAATCAGCTTCTGGGCGCAGTACAAAGTGTTGGTTATTACCTTTAAAGCCCTACATGGCTTGGGCCCAAGTTACTTGAAGGAATGCCTCTCCCCACATAATCTGCCCCGCACTCTCAAAACATCTGGGAAGAATTTATTAGATCACTACAAAACCAGATCAATCTCTACTTCCCAAAGATCATTCACAGCTGCAGCTCCCAAGTTATGAAACAGCCTGCTGGAAGAGATCCGTCTTATCACTATGCTAGATGCCTTTAAGAAGGAACTTAAGACGGAGCTCTTCCAGTGAGCCTATCCATCTGATCTTCTTAGCGAACCTCCATGATATTACTTCAAAACCGATTGCTAGGTTTGATGACGATTGGCCATTTTATTTTATTTTATTATATTGTATTCTACTTTTATAGAATTTATTATTGATGTTCTGATTTTATTATTTTATTGTTTATATTTTGTACTCTGTGTACATTCTATTGTGCAATCCTGCCTTGATCCATAGGGAGAGGTGGGAAATATAAATAAAAATTGTTGTTATTGATCCTCCATGCCCAACAGCTCTGTTGTTGGAAGGCTTGGCTGTGGAGCCTCTTGAGAAGCCACAGGCTCTGCTGGAGGCACTGCTGACAAAGTAGAACTGCTAGGGCCAAGCTGGGGCTCCTCTGCTGCAGACTCAGGACACAGAGGAAGTTCTGACTCATCCTCCGAGTCCTCATCCAGGCAGGGCATGACAGTTAATGGATTTCTCTCCTAAGAGCTGTACAGTCCAAGTCCATTCTAATGATAAATAACCTTAAGGATGGAAAGCCGGCATCTTAGAGTTTACAACTGGGGATCAGACTTAGCCATTTTAGTAAATATTTCAAAAATTACATCTATATAGCTAAATTAACACTTTCTCAGTTTAAGCAAAAATGTATCTTTCTTTGTCCCTCTGCCTGATGATGCACTAGCTCCTTTTAATGGTGCATAAATAGCCACGCTACCTTAAGTATAAAATGTAGGGTTGCTAGTTCAGAATCATCCCATAGCCTACAAATTTTAGCCCAAAGCCTGATACATTCTCAGGGCTCCTGATGAAGTCACAGGTGGCAAGTCATAGTAGTATCATTAAACATGATAAATATACCACCAACCACATTACAAAAAGGTAGAAGAAAGGTAGTTGCTCAGAGCATGCAATTCCTTAAGATCTGGGAACCCTATGAAGTAGTATGGTCTGAAGGGTTTCTCCCACTGTGAAAACAGTCCATTATAGAGGTCCTATTGACACAATGTAAGAATCACTTGTATTATTGGGCACATAGGATATAATGTCAATGCCTTGTCCCAGTTTTTAGACAATCCAGTTGTCCCACACAAAGGGACTTGCTATTGTTGCTGTAATCTAAACAACAAAAAATAAATCTCTCTGTGTGGTAGCTATGCCTTTGTTTTGCTAATAAGCTCCTTTGGCAAGGAACATTTCTTTTACAGGGTCAAGTACATTGTCGACATTTCATACACAATAATTAATAACAACCACTCTCTGGGAATCAGCTGGATGGCATAGTGAGAGTATTAGAGTTATTTATTGCCATAGCAGATAAATTTTGCTCTAGCCCAGGGAGAGCTTTGCCCTACTGTCTCCAGCCAACAGTTTCACAGCACACTGTAGACACGTCTCGGCACAGGTTGACAAATTAATCCCAGCCTCAGCTGTGTGCATGCATAAATCAAATTTTCAAGACCATGAATGAAGGCGAGGGACCCACCAGACCATATTTTACATTTAATTACACTTGTGGAAAGTTGCTGCAGCTCGGAACGCAGAACGCAGACTATGCCTGAAGAGATGCCAGAGGGAATATTCAAACACAACATCAGTCTGGAAAAGAGAAGCTTGTTATAAATGAGTTCAGCTGTTAGACTGCAGTGGTGCAAAGAAGCAGAACAAGCCCTGGGAAATATTTGTAGTTCCAAAAGAACTAAATACTTGTAAGTAAAGGCAGGGATGAGAAACCACTATGAATATTTTTGTGCGGAAAAAAACAGGTGATGTTTTTAGATAACAGATTTTCTACACACACATACACAACTGCATGGGCTTTTTAATATCTATATTAAATATTAAATATTTCAATATTATTATTTATTTACTCTTTCACAGCCTGGGGTATTGAAACATTTCAGAAAGATAGAAGAAACAAAAGCATTTAATTAAATCATCTCAACACGCACATCTGTATCAGGTATTATTGCATTAGTTGTACCAAGTCCAATAAATAGTCCCTATTATCCCTGAAACTTATCAATTTTTACTGATTTTCTTTCATCCTTGCCTATGAGGTAAGCTTAGCCATTGCAGCAAAATCCCATCACTTTGTTTTCTATTCTTTCAAGTATGGAATTTTAGGCATCTTCCAATGGTTTACATTGCAAATTGTCTACCAAGTGCAGACTGAAGGTCATCCACCTAGACCTGTTTTTGTGGCCCCCAGGACCCCAAAATGTCTCTAGAAGGCTGAAGGACAGTTTCACCATGCTTTGAGGGCCAGGTGTTCCCTATTAATAGACCTAGGGGATCCTGTTTCTAAAACTGGAAGTGAAAAAGGCCTCTTCTGGGCCTAAAATGGGGCTAAAAACATAATGAAAATGCACACAAAATTGGGGGCATTTTTTATTTTACATTTTGGCAATGAGGTGAGGGTGTGGTTCTCCAAGGTCTCCTGGGAGGCTAATGAGGCCTCCTACCCTCTCACAGTTGCCCATCCCTATTAGTTACACTGACATAGCAAGTGTTATCAGCTAGAATCCTGTATGGAAATTACAGCTTTGTAAGTGGACTAATTATGCTATAATTACTAAAAGACAAGTCATGCCAGACTAAACTTATCTCTTTTTTGATATGTCACAAGCTTGGTAGATGAAGCCAAAGCTGTGGATGTAGTGTATCTTGATTTCATAAAGGTCTTTGACAAGAGCCCCATGATAATCTGACAAACAAGCTAGTAAAATGTGGGCTAGACACATACAGATAGGTGGATCTGTAGTTGGTTTTCCAACAAACCCAAAGGGTGCTCACCAGTGACTCCTCCTCATCCTGGAGAAGTGACCAGTGTGATGCCACAAGGTTCTGTACTGAGCCTAGTACTATTCAACATTTTATAAATGACTTGGCATAGAGGCCATGCTCATCAAATTGGCAGATGACACTAAATTAGGAGGAGTAAGTAATACCCCAGAGAACAGGATCAGAAATCAAAATGACCTTAACAGATTAGAAAACTGGGCCAAAATTAACAAAATGAATGTCAACAGGGGAAAATGTAATCTACTATACTACAGTAAAAGTGCAATGCACAGATATAGCATGCCGGACACCTGGCTTGATGGCAGTATATGCAAAAGGGATCTAGGAGTCTGAACATGAGTCCACAATGTGATGTGGCAGCTAAGAAAGCCAATGCAATTTAGGCTGCATCAATAGGAGTATAGTGTCTAGATCGAGAGAAGTAATAGCACCACTGTTCAGAAAACACCTGGAATATTGTGTTCAGTTCTGGGCACCACAATTCAAAAAGGCTGTTGACAAGCTGGGGCACATCCAGAGAAGGGTGACCAAAATGGTGAAAAGTCTGGAAACCATTCCATATGAGAAGAGGTTTAGCCTGGAGAAGAGAAGGTTAAGGGGTGACATGATAGCCATGTTTAAATATTTGAAGGAATGTCATATTGAGAATGGAGCAAGCTTGTTTTCTGCAGTTTTGTAATGTCCTTATCTAGTAGAGGGATGTTGTTATGTTACTATATAGCAGAGCCATCAAAAAGACCATTGCACAATGGGACCAATGATCTATTGTAAAATTCTCCACCATTTGCATTAACACGGGGGTTCCCTACATGAAGTAGCAGAGCTGGGGGGAAAACAGTTAAAAAAATGGGGGTTGGGGTGTTTTTTTGTTTTCTTGTTTGTTTAAACCAGTTTGGGGTTGTTTGACAGTTTGTTTTTCTCATTAATGTTATAATGAAAAAAATAACTCCTTATTATATGAATACTTTGGGTTTTTTTTAAAAAAAACAAAACTTGAACACTCTCTTCAAAGTTTTTTTCAACCTTCCCTTATGGTACTTGTCAACTATCAGTCTTGTGCCAGTATTTAGCCTTAGATGGAGTTTACCACCCACTTTGGGCTGCATTCCCAAGCAACCCAATCCGAGAAGACTGGTGCTGCTACTGGCCTCACACCATCCATGGGTTGTGTCTTGATCAGAAGGATTTGGGCACCCTGAGGCATTGCCACCAGGGCAAGGGTCTTCTGTATGCCACATTTCCCATGCCCCACTGTGGGGCAGAGATTTATTGCTGGTCTCCATATGAATATTATGTTTTAATGCTTTCGAATATTAGCAATCCAAATGTATTATGCTTTAGTCCAAAAACACAGAAATTCTTCCACTATAAAATAAAGTGATTATAAAGAAGCAACTAACACTGAAATCTAACAATTCTAACTATTCAATAAATGGTTAAAGTTAAAATATTTAAATTCAAACTGATATTGTTCTAGGAAGAGAGCTGGAAAATAGTAATAATAGCCAGACTTAAAAAACAACAAATAATCATTTTTTTTTTATAAACAAGTTTACAGGATTACTTTTGGGGGGGGAAATTAATATGGTTTAAACAAATGTTTAAACCATGACTTAAACCAACCTGGCTTAAACCAGCCAACCTTATAAAATGGTACATGATGAAGCAGAGAAAGAGCTTGCCACTCCAGTACTGCCATTCCCTCCACATTCATGAAGTCCTAATAAAATATCTCAAAGGGGATCCAGTTATACAGGGTTAGTGTGAGGCAAAATATAATGTTGCTCTTAGTTGTGCTTTATTTTAAATATCAGCATTCAGGAAAGAGATGTATGTAATTTCAACTGTCACTTCTAAAACTATTTTGACGTGTAGTTGATCAAATTTGAAGCTTAAATAAGCCATTTCTTTGGATTACTACTGCCACAATCTTCTAGCCAGCATTGATTTGGAGAGTTGTAATACAAGGCTAGAATCCTGTTCAGGAAATGCAACATATCCAATATTCCCTTATACAAGCAGATCCTCCTACCTTCCACACAATGAGTTGATTTAGAGGCCAGTCTGGCCAGCTTGAAATGGAATGGCCACCAGAACATTACCCAGAGCATTGTTGCTGCACAAATTGACAGAGAACAGGGGAGATTATCACACAACAAAATAAAGCAACTGATCTCTGACTCCATACAGTCATATTTTGGATTCTGCCCTGATATTATCATACTCAAATTGCTGCTGTTGCCCCTGGACACTGCAACCCGTCTGCATCCCAGGTCCCAGCCACACATAGCCAGCAGCTTTTCCTAAACAGCAAGCTCCCATTTTGGAAAAGCTGCTGGCTAAGCACAGCCGGGACCCAGGATGCAGCTGGAGTGGAGTTGCCCAGTGGCAGTAGTAGCAATTTGCGTATGATAATATCAGGGCTGAATCCTAAACATGACTGTATCTTGTCAGGGTTCAGTTGCTTTATTTTGGTGTACAATAATCTCCAGGAACTCAGCCTCAATAAGTAACTCTTCCAAGCTCTAATTAACAATTCAAAAGCTTAATTTTATTATATTTTATTCTGTTATATTTTGAGGGGATTTTCTGACAGATGTTTACAGCTAACAATATTTGGTCTTTTTTTAAAAAAATGGATTGTAACACACCTATAACAAATTGGAGTACCTTCCTTCCATCAAGTTCTGGATAAGACTGTGCTGTATGAATTAGCCCTGAGCCCATTAATCCCTGAACATCTGGGATGACATTTTCTGAGGTTATAGCTGGATTGTCGGGAAATGTTGTGTCCAGCTAGATTGTGTTATGTTTCCAATACAATTTGTTTTATATAGTTTATCACTTGTACTTTTTTGTGGATTAGGCATTTAAGACAATATGAGTAGTTGTCTACCTTGAAAGGATAGATTTAATTTTCACATTCGTTATTATAAATCTGATGTAACACCCACAGAGGATAATCACTTAAACAGTTCCAAAGTTGGGACAACGTATCTCCAAAGACACAAAAGAGCACAGTTTACATAAAATTTTCCCTGATATGCAGCAGTGTGAATTTAAAATTAATGTGATTTAAAGAGAAACAAACTATAGGAAATAGGACTCTAACCAGGATCAGTTTGCTATCAGATGTTAACTGCCGATGAACAACTTCAGGACTCCATGTTTCCCAAATAATGGTTCTTTATCTTCAAGTCAGACTTGGGGTCCTTTCATACTAAACAATTATAATGCTATGATTCCACTTTAATTGCCATGGCAACATTGTATGGAATCCTGGGATATACATTTTAGGGAATGATATTTAGAAGTCACAGCCAGAGAGCTCCTCTTGTGCCTCACTGAACTAAAAACCCAATGATTCCATAGGATGTTGTCATAGCAGTTAAAATGGGATTATTGCTCTATAAATGTGTAGTGTGAAAAGGCTGACTGTAAGGCCCTTCAGGCAGAGGATGCTTTCAAACAGAGGTTTTCTTTGCCATCTATTCAAGGGAATGACCTCTATAAAGTAAAACACAGGTCCACCATGCAAATAAACAAGCCAGTTCCAGCATTCCAGCATAGGATGCATTTCATAGGAAAGCTGTTGTTATCTTGTTTACATACCTTTTTTTTTTCCTATTTATACCCCTTTTCCCTCTGTACCTATTAAGGGTCTTTTCTCCTTTTTGAATGTATCCTCTTCCCTTTCTGTTATAATCAACACTGGGTTTACTTTTAATATGGTGCTTTTTTTGGGCCATTGGCTCAGTTAATCAGCAATTCCCTATTTTTCTCCCTCCCTCCTGTCCTTCTTTCCTGGACTAGAGATTACATCCTACATTTCTACTAAATTCACAATTACTACAGTGAAGCTATGAGGGGATGAGAACATTGCCCCCATGGAATTTTCCTTCAGTCACCAAATTTCTAGCTTTACAGAGAGTGAGATACTGAAAATCATTCATATATAGAACTCTTATATTTCCATTTCCCTGGTAACTTTGACTGCCCTTCATCTTTGGACACCTAGCCTGCATTGCCAAGCACTCATCTGTAATTTTTAGTTACAGCAATGCTTGCAATTGCAGGACTGAAGGTAAAAATCTTTGGGGAGGAAAATTTACATGGGGGCAATGCTTTCATTTTGCTGTTCCCCTCTACTTACACTCCTGACAATTTACCCTTTGCTAATGTACTATGATCACACAACAAACAACAATGAAGGGTGGCTAGGTAGTCCAAAAGAAGTAACTTTCCTAAGTGTTGTTCTTAGGGCAACATGTGTCCCACCTATCCATGCTAAATGGGAAGAGTCTTTATTTTCTGACACATAACTAGTTCTATTGGTCCAAGCATACACTAGCTATTGTTAATATTCAGCCCCATAGGCTGAAAATCAGGATTGGCAAATCTAGGTTGGTTTAAACCAAATTACTAAAACAAAATGATTTTAAAAAGAATACTCCTGGTTTTTAAAATGGATTTTATATATATATTAAAGTCTGGCTATTTATTATTATTATTATTATTATTATTATTATTATTATTATTATTTTCCAACCCTCTTACTGGAACAACAATTACTGTTTGAATTTAAGCATTTTCACTTTAACTGTTCATTGACAGTTAAAATGGTGTCAGACTGCATTAATTCTGCAGTGTAGCAGCAGCCTACATTTTACAGTGCAAGAAATGCCTTTCAGAAATAAATCTTTCAATTAATATAAATTCAACCCAAACAATTTGCTTTAAAGGAGCACTTGGGGTTTGGGCCATTTGTCATCCAAATAGGACAATGCCAGACCAGTGTGGAAATAGGCCTTTTGGCTCATGCAGACAAGGCCTCAGTTCTACACTGGTGAAGTAGTTCTGTACTCCTATATATAGGCTACCGACTTGTCACTATAATTCCCAAAGTTTTATTGAAACACATAAATCATATCAAAGCTTAATGCCATTGGATTGTTAATGTTACATTAAAACATTGTTGATCAAGCTTTCTAATACATAAGATAATGTTTCAGAGTATTAATATAATAAGCAGGATTCATTTTTTCCATTTCAATATTAATGCAAAAAAACCCAGGTTTAAAGAAAAAACTGTTCTCTGAAGATGCCAGCCACAGATGCTGGCGAAACGTCAGAAAGAAACTCTTCTAGAACTTGGCCACACAGCCCAAAAAATCCACAAAAAACTATGGATACTAGCCATGAAAGCCTACGACTTCACAAAAAAAACCTGTTTGTTTGTTTTTCAACCCTGCTGAAAATGTTTTTGAAAGAAGTCCAAACTTACAATCTCCCCTTAAAGAAAAGGAGTTCCCTTTATTGGAGGTGAGTAATGTTCTTCCAGTGTGTTTGTTTGTTTGCTTTGTATAATGCCATTATCTGGCATAAAGCTTCAGTTTAACAGAGGCGACTAACAAGCTCAGAGCACACTCTCAGTTATTATGCTGGAGTCCCTTCCTTTAAACCTATTTAGCCCCATTAAAGTCAATAGAACTAAACCGGCTTAAAAATCTACTTTTTCAGATTGCCTGGGTTGTGTTTCTGACCTTGAGATACTTAATAAAAGCTTTACAAAATGCCACTGAATCTTCTGCTCCTCATTTCTTTAAGATGCATGTAAAGATGTACTAAAAATGCACATAGTTATTGAAAAGTTGGCATTCGGTGACAATATATTTTCTTTGCAGATTGCATGGTAGGTGATTCGTGTGAAATATTTCCCTTATACAGCAGTATTTCAGACAGTAGCAGCTATAGTAATCTAAGTAGAACCACAGCCAAGAGAAGATTAATCCATCACAGTGAGACATTCTATTTTAAGCAGCAGGAGCAAATGTCTAGTGGCTGCACACACTCTAAGCTTCCTGCCACACACTACTCCAGTTTGCTGCCTGGTGAAAAGCAAGCTTAAAGACCATGGCAGCAGACATCCTATCTGTCAAACTGGTGTTACTGGCGGATATATAATTATTAAGACTGTATTCCAGTGCCTTCTTGAAATTCCCCTAATTGTTTGTGATCAATGAAACTGGAAGGGGAAACCTTCTGCCAAATTCCTCCATGGGAAGGAGAAAGTGTCTAACAATATCCTGGAGTGGGTTTCTCATTAGCAATAGCCAGTGTGTGGTAGTATAATACCACTTCTTTCTCTCCTCCTTGACCTGACCCTTGCAGTATTGTTTTATTATTTTTTGCTGTCAGTGCAAGTGACTGTAGCAATATTTTTATTCTCTACTTTGTGGGCTGGCCTTGCCCTCATTTTGAATCATCCACAGTGCTCCAGATCCAGCCCCAGAAATTTTCTCCAAAATCTAAAAGAATATCTCCTGAGAAATTGTAGCTCTTAACAGCTGTAACTGATCAGATATGACCTATTGATTTTTATTTAATATTTTACAATTCTGGATTAACAAACTTTTCAGTAAAGGTCAGGATCCTACTTACCTGGCACTTCTGTATTTGCAATGCACATTTTCTTTCACTGGCAGTCTGTTGCATCTTATGGGGTACAGTTCCAGAATGACCACTAACCCAGAAGAAGGTGAAAGTCCTTTTCTTTTATATGGCTAGCTGAAGCAATGGGCCTCAAAACACCTGCCTGTCTGTAGAATGATACTTCTGTCACTGGGCTTTGGTAATTAATGATAAAGAAGGGAAAAATGATGATAGTATACCAGTAATTCTTTTCATTTGTTTTCTACGTCTGCAACGTGCAAATGTCAGCAGCAATGTTTGAAGGTATGAAATTTTCCATTACAGTTGTACTTTTGCCTTATATGCTATAAACTTTTTTTGAAAACTTCTTGATAACATTTGACAATTTCAGAAAATTGAATGCTTCTTTCAGCAAAACACAGTTGTGTTTTCATACCTGGAATGTTTTTGATTAATGGTGGGTGAACACCAGCAGGGGCAACATAGATTTTAATCACTAATTGATTACTTATTTTTGCAACAAACATTCAGAAAACAACATCAGTTCTTGTAATATCCTCTCCCCATTCATCCCACATTCCTAGGGCTTCAGCCATGCATCTTCTTGTGTTTCCTAGCTTCCTCCATTGTTCTGGGTGTACAACTCCCAGCTGTGATAAAGAGTGACTTGGAAATTCAGTTACCCCTTGAAGAGTAGTGGAGTCTCCTTCTTTGAAAGTTTTCAACCACAGGCTGGATGGCCATCTGTTGGGAGTGTTTTAACTGTGTGCTACTGTATGCCAGGGGGTTACACTGGATGGCCCTTGAGGTCTCTTCCAAATCTGTCATTCTATGATTCCCCAAAACAAAACAACCAGCTCAAGACTTTTTGCTACCTGTGTCAGCAAGCAAGATGGTCCTTCTTCCCATTTCACATACAGATGAAAACTCAAGTAGATTCTCAGTCCGGTTTCCTTACATTCCTCAGGATGTGGTTAATATCTTCTGCCATGTCCAAGACAGGAAGCTAAATGTGGATGGGGAGAGGACAGTTTATATGGCATATGCAACTTTGAGTAGGAACACCTTAACACTATACATTAATGCTTTAGTTATATATTTCTGAACTACAGGGGGTTGGATTATATGGTCCCTTCCAACACATTATTACATGATTCTGTGTAAATTGCCCACAAATCCATTATGAAAGTCAGGCATATTTAAAAACAAAAAAACCCAAATGTGAAAGATCTCAAGCATAAAGTAACCCCCAAATAAAACCTGGCCATATTTATCTGATATTTAATCGGTTTCATCATCTCCTAAGGGGCTAAGAATTAATAATCTACTTTTAAAAAATATTGGCATTTTTAAAAATTTCTGGGGTTGCCTGACCACACTGCAGGATTAATATTGACACTGCTTTAATTTTCACAGCTCCATCCTATGGAGTCCTGGGGTTTGTAATTTGTTGTAGCACCAGAGATCTCTGAAAGAAAGGGTGAGATATCTCACAAAACTACAAATTCCAGAATTCCATAGCATTGAGCCATGGTGGTAAAAGCATTCTAGTCAATGGAGAAGACATTCTAGCCTTCAATACCTACTGGAAGCCAATGGAGTGCAAGGACGGACATGAACCACTGCCACTGGCATTCTCTGGGCAGAGCATGGAACATTCTGGTTTTCTTTAAATCTGAGGTAAAATATGATGCCAATCCAAGTTTCCAAACCACTTTGGAGTGCTCTGACCAAGTCAAAATGGTGTATTCTAATTAAAGCTCTTTCTCCTTCAGTTCAGAGCATATATTGGTAAGCTCAGCATAATATCTATCAGAAGTTTCCTTTACTCTCACCATGCTCTAAACAAACAGCATCTGGGCAGAGATGAAGAACTTTAAATTTATAGTGACTTCAGCTAGAGAGTTACGGTATATCTTATTTTTTCTTATGGAAATCAGTTAAGCACTTTGGCTGTATTGTACCCAGAGAATACAGTGGGGCAGTCAATGTCAGAATGTAAGTATAGAAAATGTTAAAGATAGATAAGGAACATCTACAAGCCCAGAAGTTCTTCTAACAAAGGCAAAGATCAGAGACAGCCATTAGCAATGTTCCATCCTTCTGCAATGGAATAGAAGCCAGCAGCAATGTATGATTAATGCCCTCAGACATTGGAAAATTCTTTCTATTTCAAGGTAGTTGCTTTAAATATAAAACCAGATAGACAACACTTAGACTGTGTGAAGTCTATGAAGATAGAGAAGAGGGAGATAAACAGATTATCATTAAGGTGTACTTGTGACCTTTTACTTGTATTTACTTATCAGGAAGACTGTGGGAGAAAGTCCCATAAAATCCATAAAAATGCAATAATTTGTTACATTCCAAAAGTACTTAATAACCATTGAGTCAATTACCATGCTAGATACTTTCAAACTAAGTATTTTATTTTAAGGAGCAGGCAAGCTTCAATGCTACAAAATGTTCATCACTAAAGTGGTTTAAAAAGTAGCTGACTAAAGTTGTGTTTAAGATAATTTTGTGTTGTCAGAACAGCAAACTTGTGCTAACACATTGAGCAAAGGGTGGTGGAAAACATGGGGTCAAGTCAACATGGGGTGTGATGCAGGCTGAGCCTAATGACAGTCCATAGTACAAAATACTTCCTGCCCATCCAAAGAATTCATCTGGCAGCCCTAACAAATTTAAGCAAAATCTCACAAAAATTTTCAGTTCATTGGAATCATAATGTTAAACATCAATTTTTTTAAAAAAAAATATTCTAACTTCAATATTTGTTCAGGGTAGATATGAGCATATTTCCATTATCACCATAGGTTGGAAATATTATTTGTGGACTACAGTTCCAACAATTCATCAGTTGGGGTGGAGACTTGAGCCACTGGCCATATTGGCTGGGGGAATGGAGTGGATGTACTCTGAACTACCTTTTTGTCCCAAGCTCTCTTAATGATAGTTCATAAAATAGATCTGATTTAAAGATATCTAAAAAGGTTGACACATTAATCTGTTGCAGAAAAAGAGTCTTGTGAAAGCTGAAAGTCCAACAAATTTATAGTGTCATAGACATGGCAGGGAGACTAAATGCTCTATCTAAAGGCACCAGATGCCATCCGATCTTTGAAGTTAAACAGGGTCAGCCCTGGTTAGTACTTGGATGAGAATACCAAGTGACCTAGACTATATTTCAGTAGAAGGAACTGGCAAAACCATCTCTGAGTATTTCTTGCCTAAAAAAAACCCTATGAAATACATAGGGTAGCCATAAGTTGACACATGACTTGAAGGCACATACACACAAGCATTTGGGACACAAGAACCTACTTTATCACTTAAGTTTGTTAGGGCCTTTGCAGACTGCCAGAAATAGTGCAAATTGAGTCCACTTTAACTGCCCTGACTCAGTGCTAAGGAATCATGGGAACTGTAGTTTATTGTGGCACCAGAGCTCTCTGACAGAGAAGTGTCTCAGAAAAACATACAATTCCCATGATTCCCTAGCACTGAGCCAGGGCAGTTAAAGTGGACTCAATTTGCACTATTTCTAGCAGTCTGCAAAGGCCCTTAGTCTCCAGTTGTCCACTTTTCCTTTTTTTAGTTTTTAAAAAAGTCACACTGGATTCTTTGCTGAATTTAAATACTTAGCTATGGTGTGGGCAAGATTATACTCTCTGCATAAGTAAAGCAGATGCTCCTGAACAGTGAAAATGTTTGAAAACAGAAGCCTTGTTGGCCACAGTAATAAAGAAGTTGGTATAAGTTTACCAGTCAAAATAAAGTAGGGTAAGTTGTTATGACCAAAACAAGGTGGACAAAACAAAAAATAGATATGGCTACTTTGCAGCAATAGTGCAATCCATTTTTAGGGTGTGTTAAATTTTTTACAGAAGATGACATTTTATCCATCAGTCTTTCACAATAATAAGAGGTTGTGTTAGAAAGAGATAATAATAGCTGATATTTCCAAAAGGTGGGGCAAATTTACCACCATCTGTGAAAATGTGATCCAAAAGGGTCCATAGAAAGATTTGACCAGACTACAAGTTTAAAAAGGCAAGTTTCTGAAACTGTTTTGAAAAAGGTGGTTTATTCCTGTAGCAGGATCTTTGTCACATCTTATTTCTTTAACAGCTTCATTGACCTGTCCACAACTTTTTTGTGGTAGTGATCTTTTCCAGAAAAGACCACCTCCCCACTCCTAATTATGTGCAACTGAAATTGCTAAACAAATAGCTATGCAATGAATCAAACAGTTTCTAATTATTTATTTTACAGTTCCCCTTTCACAAGTGCCTTCAATTGGATTAAATTTTATTTGGGATTTCAGCATCAGCAACAAGGTGGGGAAAGTACATATTTCTGGTATGATGTTAACAATGCTAGATTATAGTTTGATCTTATGCAAAGTTAAATTAGCCATTTGTAGACACTGAAGGTGAGCTTTAAAAATCCTCTAGGCTAGTGGTTCTCCAACATTCACTTCATGGATCCCACTTACTGGGAGCTCAGAAAATGGCTAAATACCTTTATGTTTGTTCTACAAAGAAGAGCACATACCTAACTCATATTTTGACAATCTACTGCTGACGCAATGGATGTGCTGTCACAGGTCTCAACAGGCCTTACAGAATCTTCTCCTTGCCAAGCAGCATATAGTTAATCTTGTTATAATATCTGAAAACAGAATTCAGTGTCATGCACAAAGGAGGGGCAAAAAGTACTGCCGTGCCTAGATATTGCTTACCTCATCTCTAAAGGGAAGAGATCTTCCTTAGCATTGCTATTAATCTGACAGCACCGCTAAAGGGACCAAGTCAGGCTGAAGAGCTAGATTTAATCTGAATTGATCAATACCCCCAAACTTGACATGTCCCAAATGATTAGCCAAACTATGGCATGTAATATCCAGAGTTCATGTAGCTTATAGCATCTCCTCGCCCTCTTGCATTACACACACACACACACTTTCCCCACAGTCTTCTCAGTCATTCTGAAAAGGGAAGAGCAAACCTCCCCCTCTTCCCTCTCCACAGCGCATGCTGAAGCATTTGATGTGCAACTTTTACATAAATAAGTTGCAAAGATAGCAAGAGAAATGCTTCCTTTTAAGAACTAACAGAAATATAATTTAGTATATCTCTCTTCAGAAAAGAAAAGCATTCTGTTTGGTGGTCTAATTAATTATTAGTGTTTTCTAATATGTAGTTAGAAAAAACAACAAGGAGTGCTTCAGTGACAGTGCATTTGGAAAGCACTGATGCATATACAGTGGGCCCTTGGAATTTGCCAAGGTTTGGTTCCAGGACCCCCCATGGATACCATAATCCGTGGATGCTCAAGCCCCATTATACAATGGCATAGTAAAATGGTGTCCCACATATAAAATGGCAAAATCAAGGTTTGCATTTTGGAATTTTATTTTGAATATTTTGAAGCTGTGAATCATTGAATCTGTGGAGACAAAATCTGTGGCTATAGAAGGACAAGTGTATTTTAGGAATGTGCTCTTTCTAGCTTATTTCACCTTCTATGGGATAGGCACTGGTTGCTTCAAAGCCATTTGAATCATCTCCATGCCATACACAATGGACACAAGTAGTCTTGTTATTGTGGAGATAGCCTTACTTGCACTGGGATGAGGAGTCAGGGTGTTGTAGTGGCTGGAGGCCTAGGTACGAAGGACCATTAACCTCACTGGGTGACTATGGACAAATTATCTCGAAGCCAGGACTGGTGAGCTATGGCTTCCAGATGCTTTTGCACTATAACCTGTCAGAATTGTATAGCTTTCCAGATGTTGTTGGACTACAACTTTTAGCATTCCTCATCATTGACTAACCTGCTGGAACTGGCAGTCTAGTAACATCTGGAGAGTCATAGAATGCCCAGGCTTGGGCAGAATCCTTTTTATTCCCAACTTTAAAAGTCAACACATATGTGAGTTCTATTGATTCAATGGGGTCTATCTTGGTTGGACTAACAACAGGATTCAGGTCACTAACTCCACCATGCTTCATCATTGGCCAGGCTGGTTGTGGCAGATGGGAATCAGAGTCCAGCAGTACCTGGAAGGCAACCTTTCCCCCAGCTCTTCTCTAAGCTTACAGCTGCAATCCTTTGCCTTCTTACCAATGAGTAAGCACACTGAACTGTGAGATGTAACCTCAGTGAAAACCAGTGTATAGGTGGGAGAAAGCTTGAAGGATTGCTCTGGTGTGGGAGAATAGTTCTGGTGGTTGATAACAGTGTATTGTGCGTGCCTCCACTTTTGTTGAAATTTCATGTTTTGTAAATGCATTAAATATTCCAAATGTCTAACAATCAGATGGGACTCTACCATATACATACACCTGCAGTGTGTGTGTGTGTAAGAGAGAGAGAGGTAGGGCCTTCTCTTATTGTGCTTACATATCCACCCACCCTGCATGTGCATGCACTCACCACACTTTTCTAAGTGGCAGAAAGTTCCATATATGAAGAACTTACCCAGGTTAGGTTTCCTTTGAAAAGTAACTTGCTGGCATTTACAGATATACAAATTGGCACAGGTGGAAACATATTCAAGCACTCTCGACAGCCCACATTTACTTCTCATCCATCAAATTTCTAGAGAGATTGATTACAGAATCTACAACTCAATTCTCTCCAACTCTTGCAGTCACTGTCTGACTCAGGGTGCAGTCTCTCTTCACAAAGACACCTGGATGATATTAACCTTAAATGAGTGTCCTTTCTTTTGGTTTCCTAGCCTTTCAAAAGGCCAGCTATTAAGAACAGTCAGCCAATTTTCTGAATAAAAAGAAGATACTTGACACCTTTGCTAGGACTGCTAAGGCAGTTTTCAGCACTGCTCCTGGGTCAATTAACCATGGAGACCTGACTAGCACCAAGACTGTCTTTACTGGTGCATTAAATTAAAACATGGCTATTCATTAAATCTTTTGGGCCCTGAGTCATTCCAAATTATTTATGCACAAGGATTTAAATTATTTTAACCTTCTTAACCTGTTTTCATACTCTCCAATTTTTCTTATTTGGCAGGGACAGTCATGGGCCACATCTGCATGAGCCAGAGTACTCCAGGAGCAGCCCAGAGTATTCTGGCTCCAAAGCTGCCCCAATTTCTCCATTAACTGAGCACTCCAAAGCTGCCCTGAATTCTCCATTAACTGAGCACTTCAAAGCAGCATTGGGATGGTTTTTGCAAATGTGCCCCACTGTGATCCCTGATGCTACTGCTACTGGTGCAAGTCACCCCCTCTGAGGCCAAAAATGAGGTGCCTAGCATTGATTACATGCCTGAGCACCTTGTTCTGATCTCAGAAACAGCAATTAGCACTCGTGGTGCTGAGTGGCACTGCAGGACACACATCCGAACAGCTGCCCAGAATTGCTGTAGAGAGCTCCAAATTTACTGGGAAGATCTAGAGCAAACGATGGATTTTTAAAATTGTTGTAAGAGTTTAGTGGTGAACTGGCTGCACATCATCAGGACAGTTCACCTCTGTCATCCCACTTTTTCAGCTGCTTTTGAAATATCCCAGTTTCTTTCTCCTCCTCCCACTTCCCTCCTTTATGCTCAGCTTACATCAGTTGCTGCAAACTGAGGTCAGAGTGCAAAAGTATTTTTCATTCAATTAACTCTGCACTGAGGAGAAGACAGGAGGAACCAGAAATTTGTGCATCACAGCAGGCTCAGATAAAAGCAAACTGCGGCTGCTGCTCCTAGCTTGTGTATTTCTTCCTCATTAAAAATGTTTGCTTGGCCACATATGTCCTGTTTTATATCTGTGAAATTTTGGAGTGTATAGTAATACTATTCAGAACAAAAATATTTCGGTCTTTTTCATTAGGTTAATGAGGTAAAAGCATGGCTTCGCTTGTGATAAAAAAACAAATGCACATTGATGCTAACTTTTATGAAAGCAAATATAATTTAATAACAATAGATTTGTGTCTTATTATGATTGCACTTTCAGCTACAGAGAGAAATCCAATTTGACTTGTAAACTTCATCACATTATATGCAAGGTGATGATGATGGCAGAAGAACCCAAAGAAATTTGAGAATTTCTAAAGAATTCCCTAACTATATAGAATGCCATGTGTTGGGAAGCAAAGCTGTCAAAAAGGATTGAAAATGCTTTAAAGTTTAGTGTGGAAAGGCTGAGATGTCTTAACCACTCACATCATATTGCACATCAAAATTCTGGCTTGAAGTAAGACATGTGGAAAACATGACACATGAGGGAGATAATTGCCCTCCTGTTGGTCATGAAAATTTGTACGGGTCTCTGGGATAGTTTCCCAAAATACAGTGTAATTGAAGAGGAAAAGGAATAGGAGAGTAAAGATTAAGCAATTCTTTAAGGATACACTTTGCCACACATATCAAAGACTGATTTATTTAGTGTTGACATAACTATGGCTTCTGTTATCATGTATCATTTATTGCACATCCACATTAAATATGCTAGACACAAAAACCTGAAGTGTTTAGTTTATCACACAGGGAAAAATTGGAAGTTTAAAATGGTAAGAACCCATTATTAAGTCCCAACTGCGCAAATGGTTTTCACACTCAAAGTGCTGTTATCCCATGTAGAATCTGAGATTAACCCACACTTGCATGCAAATGTGATAATGGTTTTCACATGACAGGACCAAATGAGCTTGCATCCTGATAATGATTAAAGTGTGCACATCCCACAAAAGTGAGCAAATGTGCAAATGATTTTCACACATAGACCACGACAAATCTGTGTGCGTGTGTGTGTCCCTGCCTTCCCTCTGCAGCTGTTCCCTTAAGAGCCCTGGCTATGGGCAAGGGGGAAGGCTGAAGCTTGAGAGAGACAGACATACACAGGAAAGAGCGAGGGTGAACTCAGCCTTTTCTCTATCTCGCTTGCTCTGTCCCTGCCTTTGCCTCAGTTCTTTAAGAGCTCTGGCTAGGAGGGAAGACTGAAGTGATCCCCCAAACAGTGCCCTTTAAGGGATTTTGGACTTCAGCTCCCAGAAGCTTCAGTCATGATAGCCAATTGTCTGGGATTCTGAGAGCTGAAGTCCAAAATCCCTTAAAGGGGACATTTTGGGGATCACTGCCCCACTAGAAGAGAGGGCTGAAGCAGGGCACACACACACAGAGGAGCACGCAGGGACTCAGACTGGGAGACAAGCATTCATTCATGCTCCTCTCTCTTGCTCTCTCTCTCTGCCCTTGCATCAGCTGTTTGTTTTAAGAGTTCTGGCTGCAAAGAAGGGTGGGTACTTATTTTAGGAGCTTTATAAGCAGTACTATGGTATTGCCCCATATTGCCCCACAGCACTGGAAGTAAACTCACCACAAAGAACCATGGGAAATTTGGCAACAAACATAAGAACGGGGAGAATCCCATGAATAATCCACAAGTAGATTTCACACTACAGCAATTGTGCAAAACAAGCAAATTTGTGAATGAAATGGAAATGAATTCATGATATTTCCCCAAAAATGCCTATTTGCTGGTTCATGTCACTTTCTTGTCAGATTCTATGCAGTGTGCGCACAACATTGTGTGAAAACCATTAGTGCATTTGCACCTAATACACTGGATAATCATGGATTCTTAACCATTTAAACTTCCAATTTTCCCCATGTGGTAAACTCCTTTGTAATGTTTCTCAACATCAGACTGAGAGGAGAGTTTTTTGGACTACTACAGTTCCAGGAATCCCAAAGACTATATGGTTACTAGCTAGGCTGACTAGGAGTTTTTGAGAGTTCAAAAGGGTAACATTTCCAAATACTGCTCAATATACAATGAGCTGCCTCCCAAAACATTCTTCACCAAAACCCGAAGAGTTTCTGTGCCTGACTTTAGGTTCTGTTGACTCCTCGTTTTTCAGAAGTATTAGCTGGCTGCTTTTATTCTGGGAACATGTAGAATTCTTAATTATTGGATAAAATTTTTCGATGGAGTTGAATTTTGATTGTGTGAATTTTACTGCTCTTTGTTTCTTAGGGCCTCAGCAGACGACTAATAGGGTCATCTCCGAGGCAGGGAAGAGGAGGGGCAGCCGCACGATCGGCGCCCCTTCCTCCTCCTGAGGTTGCCTTCGGAGCTGCCGGGCCTCCGCACAGCCGGCGCTCCGGGGACAACCTCCTGCCGCAGCGTCCGCACACGCTGCGGCGGAAAAGTCAGGGAAAGAGCGCCCTACGCGTTTAGGGCGCACTTTCCCTGACTTCTGAAAGGAACGCCAATTTAGTGCTCCTTTCAGGGACACCGGCGGTGCACCACTGTGCGGATGCCGCGGTCCAACGGCGCACCGTCCCAGGGCATCCCGGACGCCCTGGTTTGCTTCCCCCCTTAGTTCCCATGTGGCCAAATAAGGGAATGGCCTCTGCCTGCATTGACATCCCTCTAGACCAGGGGTAGGCAACCTAAGGCCCAGGGGCTGGATGCAGCTCTCTGAGGCCTTTGGATCGGCCACAGGCCAGTCCTGCCATCACCATCGCCGCCCCCCGCCATGATAGTATTGATTATTGTTATTATTACTTGTTCTTGGGGTTTTCTTGGCAAAATCTCCACAGGGGTTTTGCCATAGCTTTTCTGGGGCTGAGAGAGTGTGCATGCATATTTTTTTAAAAAAAATTATTTATTTATTTATTTATTTATATATGGTGCTTCCCCCCCCCCCCCCCCCATTGTCTGAGGGACAGCAACCCGGCCCCCGGCTCAAAAAGGTTGCCTACTCCTGCTCTAGACTAATGGTTCACAACCTGAACCTCCAGATGTTTTGGACTTCAACTCCCAGGAAACCCAGCCAGTATGGTCAATGCTCAAAAATTCTGGGAACTGAAGTCCAAAGCATCTGGAGGACCAAAGATTGAGAACCACTATGTCTAGAGCATCTTAACTGACAACAGAAAAACATCATATGACAAAATATAGGTCTGTGATTCTAACATTCAATATTTTTTCTCCTGTGTGATTTTTAACACCTTTGCCTGAGGAAGAAGCCAGGGGAGCTTCAAAAGCCTACATTATGTATTTTGTGCTTTTTTAGTTATCCCAATAACGATATTGCTCTTTTGTGGATTTTGTTGCAAAGCAAAGCAGCTTCATTTATATACAACTTCATATCGCACTATGGGATGTCTAAGCAGTTTACAACTGTAAGCTCATTGCCCCCCAACAATTAGCTACTTGTAAGGATGCAGGCCCGATTCTAGCCTGAGCCCTGGCTAGTATTGAACTCGCAACCTTGTGGTCTATGAGTGGCTGCAGTACAGGCATTTAACCACTGCACTTGGCTAACATGGCTACCTCTGTCTTCCAGAAACACTTCATATTGATATGTGCATAGTCTGAGTCTCACAGATATATGAAATCTAGGGCCATTGCAGACCGGCCTGAAGGGCCAGCCTGGGGGTGGAGTTGGGGTGGGGCAACTGCACACCAGCCAGCCTGACTCCACCTCGACTCTGTCCCAATGCTGTGCACCCATCCGCATGGCACACAGCATCAAGGTGGCCTCTTGGTGCAGTGTGCAGACACACTGTGCCAAAAGGGCACAAAAGAGCCACCACTGTGGCTCAAAGGACAGCTTTTTGCTGCCCCCAAAAGAAGTGGCATTTGCCCGCTCTTTAGGGGGCGACAAAAAGGAGAATCAGGGCAACAGCATGTTGTTGCTGTGGCTCCAATTTGTTGCTCCTAGGGATGGCCCAGAACCACCCTTTACTGTGTGCATCAGCTCTACGTCTCAAAGGGGCTACAAGATCTCTCTACATACTAATTCTACACAGCTATATCTTTGAATTCTACTCCTATATGGTGGATTATTGTTATGGACATCTTGAAGCTTCCTGCTTCAGAAGATTAACATACCAGCTAGATAATGTCAAGTAAATGTTGTTGTTGTTGTTGTGTCCCTTCAAGTAATTTCTGACCTATGGAGACCCTAAAGTGAATCTATCATGGGGTTTTCTTGGCAAGATTTGTTCAGAGGAGGTTTACCATTGCCTTCCCCTGACGCTGAAAGCATGTGACTTGTCCAAAGTTACCTAGTGTGTTTCATAGCCAAAATGGGAATTGAATCCTGGTCCCCAGAATCATGCCCCCTCAGCAGACGAGGGCGTCCAGGACACCCTGCGCCGGCACGCCG
>CM034701.1:55017012-55039968 GCA_020142125.1 Phrynosoma platyrhinos
CTTGGTGACTTGGCTTCATAGACTGTTTGCTGTACATCCATCATCATCTCAGTTCAACAAAAAAGACAAACAAAGGGGTCATAGAACTGATCAAGCCTAAGCTGTCTAGATGATTAAGGGGGGATGCAAACGGGCGGCCCTGGGCCACCCTGGGAAGCAGAGGATTGGAGCTGAGGCTGCCCCACACCTCAGCCCCAATCCACTCTTTTGCCAGCCCTGAAAGGAGCGCTAAAATGCCAGTCCTTCCAGAGCCGGCAAATAGGGTGCCAGAAGAGCTGCTGTGTGGCTCTTCTGCGTCCTTTCTGGCACAGCGCATTAAGATGCTATGCTGGGAGGATGTGTTGATGACATCCTCGGGAAGGGGTTGGGGTGCCCGGCGAGTAGCTGCCCCTCCCCTTCCCTGCCTCCAAGATGGTTCAATGCGCCATCTGTAGAGCCCCTAAATTGAGCCTGGCATACCTCAGCTCCATCATGAGAAGTCAAGAATCTCTAGAATATATAATAATGCTGGGAAAGGCAAAGGACAGTAGAAAGTGAGGACCACTGGGAGATTTGTCTGCCATAACATTTAGTTCAAGAAGCAGGGGACAAAATGGATAGCTGCCATATTTCCATGGTGATAAGGCCACAATTGATGTTTCTCAAACCCCAGTGCCTCTTGCATGAGGTCAAAGGGCCTCATGGCATATGCATGGCCTATTTGCTAAAACAGGAGAACAGATGTGGAAGCTCTCCTTTAGTAGTGGCAGAAAATGTAACAAAATAAAAAATAAAAAAAATGCCATGCTAGCCTCCCTCCCCTTCATTCCGGAGATCCAAGGGGCTCTTTGGACAGACATAATGGGAATTCAGTTTGGCAAATCTTGACAAAATAGGGGGTTGGATGGAGAAGGAAGCTGACCATTTTTTAAAAACTGTCAAAAGGTATGCATGATGGAGATCAACACTTTTATTATCAATTCATATATCAATTCATGTGCACATTCTAGAAGCTTTCTACAGGCTAGGTCTGTTGACACCATAGAACATCCCATTTCAAATCTCCCCTCAGCCATCAATCAAAACAGAGTTTAAAGGAGCTGCTTGATGAAGAATTCTTTTTGAACTACAAAACCCAAAATCCTCGGACAGCATAGCTATACTGACCCTGCCCATGCTGTCTTGGGATGACTAGTTAGCAGCTGCCTAACTAAAATTTATGCTAGTGTAATGATGTCAAAGTTATGCATGCAACTGATAACCCAACAGATGAGAAGGCCTTTTGTATGATGGTTGCGCTACTTGCATAGCCCATTAGGGTATCACCCTTGCACTACCTCCTAGAAAGTGAAACTCTTTGAGTTAGTCATGTAGAGATGGTTTGGACAACTATTACTAATCCCAAGATTTATCTGCTTTAAATTGCCCCTTCCTGAAAAGAAAAAAAACTTGAAAAGAACTGCAGTGTGTATTCTGCAGGAGTGTAGTGTTCGAGTAATTTGAAACTTCAGTTGAGCCTTTGGAAATACAGTTTAGGCCAGCAAAGTTGCAAAGGTAATGGAAACTAAGCAAATGTTGGAGGTGTGAATGATTTTCAACATATTACTCTCTGCAGTGCTATAGATTTGTAGACTAAAGGGGAATTTCATTTGAGGAGACAGAATTTTTATTTGGGGAGACAATAGTCCCCTAGTGAGATGCCAGTGCTCCATTTCACATGTTGGGCTAATTGTTTTTCACTGTCCTGGACCCCAACTCATGGTGACCCCATGGATGAGACATCTCCAAGAACCCCTGTTCCTCCACTGCTCTGCTTAGGTCCTGCAGATTCAGGTCATGACCTCCCTGAATGAATCCAATCATCTGGCATGCAGTCTTCCTCTCCTACTACCTTCTGTCCTCCCTAGAATTATTGTCTTTTCTGTGAGTCATGTCTTCTCATGATGTATCCAAAATATGACAGCCTCATTTCATCATTTTAGGGGCTTTGCAGATGGTGCAAAGCATTGTCTTCGAGCCAAGGAAGGGGAGGGGCAGCTGGACACCAGGCACCCCAACCCCTTCCTGGGAAAGTCATCAGAGTACCCACCATTGCATATGGCAACCGCTCCAATGACGTCCTTCTGTTGCAGTGTCCAGACACACTGCAATGGAAGAGACACGAAAGAGGCGAGTGCCACCTCTTCCAGTGCCCTTTCCACGCCTTAAGGAAGAAGCACTATTTTAGCACTCCTTCCAGGGCCACCCAAAGAGTGGATTGGGGCCAAGGAGTGGGGCAGCCTTGGCTCCAATCCTCGGCTTCATGGGGCAGCCCACGGCTGCCCATCTGTAGAGGCAGTTTCCAGGGAGAGTTCGGGCTTAATCTGTTCGAAGACCAATTTGTTTATCCTTTTGGTTGTCCATGATATCCCCAGCACTCTACTCCAACACCACATTTCAAATGAATTCATTTTCTTCCTGTCCACTTTCTTTATTGTCCAGCTCTCATATCCCTATGTGGTGATGGAAATACAATGGCTTCGATGATTCTAACTTTGGTTCTCAGTTGTATATCTTTACACTTTAGGATCTTTAAGATTTAGTGATAGAATGCAGCCTTGCCTGACCCCTTTGCCAATTGGGAACCATTCTGTTTCTCCATACTCTGTTCTATGATATCATTATTTATGATCTTGTCTACTTCTTTTATGGCTGCTCTTCCCATTCCTAGTCTTCTTCTGATTTCTTGACTGCAGTCTCCGTTTTTATCAGTGTTTGATCCAAGGTATGGGAAATCTTTGACTATTTCAATTTCCTCATTGTTAGGTTGAATTTATGTAGATCTCCATGGTCATTACTTTTGTTTTCTTTAATTTCAATAGTACGCCTGCTTTTGCATTTTCTTCTTTAACTTTTCTTAGTAATTTTTCCAAGTCTCTGATATTTTCCTCTAGTACAGGGGTAGGCACCTTTCCCCTTTAAGGGCCGAGGGACTTCAGCTCCCAGAATCCCAGGAGCTATTGGCCAACATGGGACTATTGGCCAACATGGCTGAGGCTTCTGTGAGCTGAAGTCCCTCGTCCCTTAAAAGGGAAAGGTTGCCTACCCCTGCTCTAGTAAAATGGTGCCATCTGTATATTTTATAGCAGGGGTAGGCAACCTTTCCCCTTTAAGGGCAGAGGGACTTCAGCTCCCAGAAGCCTCAGCCATGTTGGCCAATAGTCCCATGTTGGCCAATAGCTCCTGGGATTCTGGGAGCTGAAGTCTCTCGGCCCTTAAAGGGGAAAGGTTGCCTACCCATGTTTTATAGTGTTGATTTTCCTTCCTCCTGTCTTCACACCTCCTTCTTCTAATCTAAACTGCATTTCGTATGATATTTTCTGATAGAAATTGAAAAAATAGAGTGATAAAATGCAGCCTTGCTTGACCCCTTTGACAATTGGGAACCATTCTGTTTCTCCATATTGTTCTATGGTATCATTAGTTAGGCCCATAACGTGATATTTCATTCAGATTAATGTTTGTGTAATTGTTCTAAGGGCTGATGCAGACGGCCTGTTTGGGGCAGCTCTTGGCCACCCCTGGGAGTGGTGGATCGGGGCCGCAGCAACCACACACCACAACACTGATCCTCCTTTTTGCTGCCTCCAAAAGAGCAGGAAAATGCTGCTCCTTTTGGGGGTACCAAAAGGCAACCCTTAAGCACCACGGCTCTTTTGTGCCCTTTTGGTGCAGTGTGCCAAGAGGATGCCCTGATGCTGCATGCCATGTGGACAGGTGCACAGCATCGGGGTAGAGGCAGGGCGGCCAACATTCAGTTGCTCTGCCCCAACTCCACCTCCAGGCCGGCCTATAGTGCCCTAAGTCTAAATATACTGCAGGTACCAGATCTCTTCTGATCTCAGCAGCTAAGCAGGGTAAGGCTTAATTAGTACTTGGATGAGGGATTGTCACAAAAGCGAGATTCAGCAGAGTGTCCAAATTAGCAGAGGCAGTGTGAGCAAGATGTAGGAAAAGGGCAAGTTTATTTTTGCAGCAGAAGTAAAGGTACAATTCTAGAAGTCTAGAGTGAGACAATGAAATGGTCTTCAGAGTCCAGTTTATATATACTTTTGCAACTTGTAAACAATGAGATTAACATTAACATCTTAGATCAAAGCATATCCTCTCTGTCTACCTTTCATCAACACTTTGGGGCTCACTATGTTTGCTCTAATCTGTTTATCAAAGCAAATAATATGTGAAATTCAGGGTTGATCATGGTGATCACCATGATCATTCCTTGTTATCTATATGTAAAACTGAAAGACAATGGACAAAAGGTTCCCTTTTGCCTACAGGACCCTCCTACTTTCCAACAATTATGGAGACTTCTGGGTTATGCATATAAAAAGAATAGGGAATTTTCCAACTAAGAATGAGGGCTTCCATTTTTATTATTTTCATCACAGGACTACCAAGGACTAACAAATGCAATAGACTAATGGGCTATATTAGAGAGCAGGGCCACCTCTGTGTATTCCTTGCCTAAGAAATACCTATGATATTCACAGGGTCACCATAACTCAACAGGTTATTTGAAAGCACACACATACGTGCACACACACACTTCAGTGTTGGAAAAATACTTCCTTACATCCTTTTCCCTATGATGCACCCCCTAGCCCTGTGAAAATATTACACAGAGAGTTGGGTGGGGAGAGATCTTGAGGAATAGGAAAAGAATGGATCCTTGAAAAACTGGCAGGAGGTGCCTCCCTTGCTTCCATGTAAAATGCAGATGCAGGATCCAATCCATTGTATTTACTAAAACAGGCTATTGAAAAGGTCTATAAAAATTTCTTTATTCTGCTTTAAAGGTAGGTTTTAGGTGTGCACTTCTTCCACTTCACTTCCTAAGCAAATGTAAACAGAAAGGCACACAAATGCTAATGAAACTGTTCTGTTGCCTGAACTGGTCATTCAGAATCTAAACTGCAATATGTAACTATACATTTGGCCTGATAGACCTTCTGCCGCAAGATATGACTGGGTTAGATCACAAACTTTTTTCAGCAGGGTGGCAGGTTTCCAGACTGACAGTATGCAGCATATGACAGTGCCTCTTCTCCTTGATTCTGCCAAAGGATAGAAAATGCTTGTGTTGTTCCCTCTGGTTTTACATTAAAATGTAACAAGATTTAGAATTTAAATAGCTGCTGAGTTCAGCAATGCAATACTCCAAGCTTAACTGCCTGGCTTTTTATGTATCACAATGTCAAAGCAGCAACAGTAAAATGCACATATTGCATTTCAGACAAGAAATGCATGAGGTGCATGTACTGAATTTGTTATACCTTTGTTTACCTATTAATATTTTGAAACACTAGGGTGCTTTCATAGCCCACCATGATCATTCTGTTCCTTCTGTCAATTACCCTGAAATTACTTTGGACAGCAAACAAACCTCTACTATTTTAAAATCAGGAAAAGGATTCCAAAAATCTGCTCTTGGATGCAGTCTAAAATACTGCGTAGGAGCTTATCATACCACTAAAATAAAATGTCTTACTTCTCCCACATTCAGTTTTAATTCAGGCGGCATCCAGGCGCTATCAGAGGGATTTTGCCACTGAATTTGCCACCTGACCAGGTCCAGCCCAGGTCCCAAGGATGATCAGTGCACCTCTTTTCAAAACCGGGAGTTTTTTTACTTAAAAAATGGCCACCAGAGCACTCATGGGACCAGGGCTGGACACGGGCTGGACACAGGTGGAGGATTTGGCAGCAAAATCCCTGCAATAGTATATGGATGCCATCTGAATTAAAATTTAATTCAGGAGAAGTAAGATGTTTTATTTAGCGGTGTATAAGTTCCTTATATACATGACAGAACCAAGCAATAAAGTTTTAAAGGAACTGTATCAAGTGTAGTTGCAGGTGGGAAGGTTGTAGGTTTCAGTTCTTCCCTATGGATAATCTTACTTGCATGCAGCTAAATAACACCTCATAGAATCATAGAGTTGGAAGAGACCACAAGGGCCATCCAACCCATCCCTCTGCAATGGATGTAGCTGGTCATTTTTCCCTTGCATGAATTTTTTTTCTTGCAGTTTTTTTCCCTCTCATTAATATGGGGACATTGAAAACATAAAGTAGAAATTGGTACCTTTTACAGCCTGTAAGCCAGGAAGCCACCTTAGAAATCTCTCAAAGGTACCAGCCAACAAGGGATATGACCAAAGTCCACAGAGGGAGTGGTCAGAACTGAAAATGGGCAGGGCCAAAAACCCGAAAGGAACAGAGATTCACATGACCATTGCTTGCAGCAACATTCATTCCTACTGCAGCTTGTTGGAAAAGGAGGTTTCAGTACACCCATTCAGTAGGCTACGGCTGCATCAGCACTGCAGAAATGATCCATTTTGACACCACTTCAACTGCTATGGCTCCATGCTATGGAACTGTGAGATTTGTAGTTTGTTGTGACACCAGAGTTCTCTAACAGAGAAAGTTAAATATCTCACAAAACTACAAATCCCCATATCCCATAGCATTGAGCCATGGTAGTTAAAGCAGTGTTGACCTGGATTTTTAAATTTTATTTTATTTTATTTTATTTTATTTTATTTTATTTTATTTTATTTTGCAGTGCAGATGCTGTTGAAGATCACCCATATAGTGAAGTGATTTGGCCTCAAATTATGGTGGAGCCAGATTCAAGCAATGAACCAAAGGTTCCCTTCCTCATATAAATCCCTCTCCTACAGCCCTGAACTGGTGCAATCAAGGAAAACCTGAGTTGATTGAATAAATCAACTCAGGACCCAGTTCTCAGTTCAATGAAGCTTAAGGATTTGAACTTTGTTGTTGTTATTTGCCATCTAGTTGAATTTACCCTCCAAAATCCCTGGTCAGTAACTGCCATACTCAGGTCTTGCATACTCAGAACTGTGGCCTTCTTAATTGACTCACTCTATCTGTAGTATAGGGATGTAGTGGCTCAAGTGGTTAAGGCACTGACTCTGTTGATTGCAAGATCGGCAGGTTGGCAGTTCGAGGCCAAGGTTCTGCATGATGCGGTGAGCTCTCATCACTACTCCAAGCTTCTGCCAACCTAGCAGTTTGAAAGCATGCAAATACAAGTAGGTAAATAGGTACCACTTCAGTGGGAAAGTAAACAGCATTCTGTGCAATCATGTTGGCCACATGATCACAGAGTAGTCTCTGACAATGCTGATTCTTTGGCTTAGTAGTAGAGATGAGCACCACCCCCTATAGTTAAACATGACTTGACAACCTTGTCAACAAGAAATACCTTTACCTATCTGTAGTACAGTCTTTCTCTTTTCACATCGCCATAGCATTAAACAACAAAGTCATCCAGACCACAGTGCTTCTAATTTTTACATATAGTTTTGAAAGCTGAACAGTGAAGAAAGCTGACAGGAAGAAAATCAATTCATTTTGAAATGTGGTGCTCGAGCAGAGTTTTATGGATACTATGGACTGCTAAAAAGACAAATGAATATGTATTAGAGCAAGTAAAGGTAGAGTGGAGGGATTTGGGCCTATGTAGTCCTAAGTGCTATTCAGAACATAGTCCAAAATTCTTATGCAGGCCTTCCAAAACTACTTCAAAGTAAATATCACTCTGATGTGTTTGGGCCGGGATGTTTTTTCTATGATGTCCTTAGCATGGAGTCAAACTAGAGGACTCTCCAAGTCAGTACATTTGCACCAACTCATGAGACTAAGATTAAATTTTCCAATTGGCCATGGAAACCCATTGGGTGACCTTAAGCAAGTCACACACTATCAGTCCCAGAAAACCCCATGATGGCCAGCATGATAGCCAGCCTTAGGGTCACCATAAGTCAGAAAGGCACCAGCCACAATAGCAACAAATTCTTGAATTTGGGCAAGAAATGTTGTCAAAGGTCCCTTGTTATCCTATGATTCATCATCAGACCAAAGCTTTCAAGCAGATCAAGAGAAAGATGGAAAATATTTTTAAAAAAAATAAAAAATGCATTTTCAGATAGATTCATTATCAGGAATAGTTCTCCAAGTTGACTATTTTGGATAATTACATTTGGCAGTACACTGGATAGCAGTGAACACATTCCAGTAGTTGTAACTCTGTGTTTGCTGAAAAGCTCAGATTTCCCTATATGTGGAATTGTAAAATGGCTTTGTAAAGGTACAAATCAATCACATGTGGAGTTCCTTCTGATACAAATAGCTTTAATGAAATCCCAGTCCTATACTGAGGGCATATTTTGCATATTGAGGCCAGATTTACAAGCATAGACATTGTGTCTTCAATCCCAAGAACATATTCTGACAAGACTTTAAACCAAGGATAGGCAACCTTTCCCCTTTAAGGGCCAAGGGACTTCAGCTCCTAGAAGCCTCAGCCATGTTGGCCAATAGTTCCATGTTGACCAAAAGCTCCTGGGATTCTGGGAGCTGAAGTCCCTCGGCCCTTAAAGGGGAAAGGTTGCCTACCCCTGCTTTAAACAGAATTTGAGTAGTAGAATAATATATAAAATAATATAGTGAATTAAAATCCTATCACATCATTGTAACCAAAAAAATTCTGACAGAAATGCTCACAGTTGGACTGGTAGAGGCAAAGCAATATGGCCGAAGTTAATAGCTTAAGTTGGAGTCTACACTGCAGGAAGCAGATGGAGTAGCCCTTTGCTCTGACTGACAGAGGACATTATTCTGTTTCAAGATCTGTTGGAGGACAGTTCTCTGTTTGATGGCATCTTGTTGAAATGCTCTCTTGTTCAAGTCTGGTAGAAAGACAAGAAACAATAAAATGGACAAAAAGGGATATTAACACTGCCCATCAACACTTACCACCTGGACAACAGTGGGCAGAGATGTTGCCTAATCAATTCTGCAGTATGCTGAGATGTATTGTATCTGTTTTCTGTTAACTATTTCTAGAAACTTCCAGTGTTATATAGTGGTTTTAGTGTTGGACTAACACTCTCAGAGACCAGGGTTATAATCTACACTTAGCCATGGAAACCCACTGAGGGATCTTGGAAAAGTTACACACTCTCACCCTCAGAGGAAGGCAATGGCAAAACTCTTTTGAATAAATCTTGCCAAGAAAACCCTATGACAAGGTCACCATGAGTTGAGCTGACCTAGAGAATCCTAGCAATAGCATATGCAAATATTATGTACATCCAGATGCTTTTAAAATCTTTTTGGACAACAGGAAAATGGCTTCACCAGATGTAGATCACATTCTTCTGTTAACTGGAAAGATGAGAGAGAAGGTTAGGGTCCCGGTTAGGGTCCCAAGAGCCATTATGTTGGCTGCAAATAGGACAGATATGTCACATCCAAGTTGTGCCCCTCCCAAATGTTCTACAAAAGGGTTCTGAGGCCTGAATGCAAAAAGGTTCAGTAATTTTGTTAGCTTTACTACAAACCTAGACAGAACATGAGAAACTGACAATTCTTTTTCTGTCATTCTTTCTTTTTTTGAGGTCACCTTTAAGAATCCATGGCTGGAGGGATGTGGGTAACTGTAGTTCAGAAATTGTAAGCTGGGAATGAACAAGTAACTTAAAACATGGTTAAATGGGCTCAACATATTCAGAATACAATAACTTTAGAACTATGGGAAGATTCTTGGAGAAAGACACAAAGATTTACTAAATCTCAGGATCTTAAAGAAAATTATATCAAGATATTCCACAGATGGTATCTTACCCCAGATAAATTAAATAAAATGTATAAAGAAGTTGACCCAACATGTTGGAAATGTAAAGCAACACAAGGATCCTTTTTTCATTAAGGTGGAGATGTCCTATTATCAAAAAATACTGGAAATCAATACAATCTAAAATGTCACAAATTATAGGGAAATCTATTCCTATGAGACCTGAATTATTTTTTCTTAACATGAGATTGGTGTTAGACAAAGCAATTCAAAAATAACATTGGAAATTAATTTTATATATGATGGCATCTGCACATATTCTCTTAGCTAAATATTGGAAAGGGATAACAATACCATCAATCGAAGAGTGGCTAATAAAACTACTGGATATGATTGAACTAGATAAGCTTACATGCATACTAAATAATAAGTCATTAAAAGAACTAGAAAAAGATTGGATACCAGTCATAAAATATTGGAGAAAAGATTTTCATGGCTTGATTATATAGTGTCTTGCAATGAATGGGGAATGAACATTTACAAGAAGACTGTAAACTCGATATAAGCATATGGTTGGGTTTTTTAACCTTCTCTTTGATTGTTATACTTTTATTTGGAAATCTTAGTAACTCTGTAAGAGTAACTTTGAGTGATTTTATAATAACTTTGTAAGAAGCAGATCCTTGAAAAACTTCTTGAAAAAGTAAAGATTGCTGTTAATAGTGTGATTTAAATACTACTTAAGGTAAAAATAAAATAACAAACTTAAGAGTTAAAAGGAAGTATTTGGTTCTCAGCTATTATGTAGGTAGAAGGTTTTTATTCTCACAAATATAACTAATTACTAGAAATGAATAGTTCAGGGGTAGGCAACCTTTTTGAGCCAGGGGCCGGGTTGCTGTCCCTCAGACAATTGGGGGGCCAAAACACCAAAAATAAATAAATAAATACATATAAAAATATTTTAAAAAAAAATATGCATGCACACTCTCTCAGCCCCAGAAAAGCCATGGCAAAACCCCTGTTGAGATTTTGCTAAGAAAACCTCAAGAACAAGTAATAACAACATTAATCAATATCATCATGGCAGGCAGCAGGGGGCGGCAGCGGCGGCGGCAGGACTGGCCTGGGGCCGGTCCAAAGGCCTTGGGGGGCCGCATCCGGCCCCCGGGCCTTAGGTTGCCTACCCCTGGAATAGTATGTAATAAGGAAATATATAAGAAAATATATATATAAGAAATTGGAAGTTGGCATCCTGGATTGTGGTTAACCTAGAATTATGGGTCAATAACTGTTCCATGCTTACTTGTACTATGTATTCCCAATTGTGGCACTATTTTATATTTTAATTTGGCATTTAGGCAGAACACAAACTTCTTAATTGCTCCTTACTGATTGTCAATCCTGCATGTCATAAATTTCAAATGTCTTCTTGTACTACTTTGAAAATCTGGCAACATTAGTACAGATGGAGTCAGTGAAAATCTGTCTGGTGTCAATATGCTCTGGGTAATCTGTTCTGTTCTGATTAGTAAAACAAAAACAAGCTATTACTGTCTCCAGGTTGTGTATTTGTTCAATTTTTAAACAGTTCTGACTGAGTACCAGAATGAAATGAATCTTCGTTCTTTGTGAGTCTTCAAAATGTATTAATAATCCTTGCACAAACCAAGTTAGGTCAAGAAAACCTTTCAGATATATTTAAGAAGAGAGTTACATATCCTGCAAGAACAGAATTTTGATGTTTATATCTCACTGTAACTAGGGGGAAATGTTCTTATGACAGGTCCCTCAAGTAACAGTACAGAAAGTATTCCTTATTTATAGATGAGCTGACATGTCGACACATTTGAGCTGAAACATCTTGTGTTGTTGTTTTTTTATCATTTTGACTAACAACAAGCAAATCTTGGAGAATTAATTATAAATGAAATTTGTAGCTATTTTAAACTTATTTATTTTGCATGACTATGAATCTAAAATTAGTCCTAAAATGGTTTGATACAAATTAATATTTTTATACATTATTTTTATTTTTATAGCTATACTACATGTTGCTTTGTTGGTATGTTTATCCATGCAAATCAACTGTTTTCAAGGAGAACTGCATAGATGGTCACAACTGCGTTGAATAGAGTAGCATATTGCCACTCTTCTTTCTGCTATGATTTATTGATGATAGTGAAGGCAGTCAAGGAACTGTGCAACAAGAAGTGCCAAGATTATACATGTTACCTGGTCTAAAACTCAGTTCCAATTCCACCAGTCAGTCTGAAACCACCTTTGAACTCCCTGTCACTATATTATTGGCTAGCATCCTGTTAAGTAGTTACAATTTCATAAGGTAGATTTTCAACCTTGTAACTGTTTTGTATTCACATTTGCAGATCATGGCATTGCCACAATCACAAATGCCTCCAAAACTGACCTTAAAAGCCAAGCAGCCGCACCAAATGAAGAAGTTCTGTGACATAAGCAAGTGGGGAACTGAAGGATGATGTGTCCAGCCCCCTCTCACTAGCAAACCATGGTGCAACAAGGAATTGCAACAGGACCCTGCCAGTGTCCTTGCTTCTTCTAGTTGCATCACAGCTTGCTGGCAGGAGGGGACTGGATGTTTCACATTTCAGCACCTCACTTGCCAATGCCACAGAACTCCTTCACTTAGTACAGCTGCCTGGCTTTTAAAGTGGGTTTTAGGGGGTTGAACCAGGACATGGTGCACAGCAAATAGCTATGTGTCCCATGCAGGTTCGTTGCCATTATTATTAATCATCAATAGTCTACACCAGTTACTTAATTATGAATGCATTAATAAAATCTCTTTGCCTGACCCCCTCCCCTGCCCAGCTTAACATTCAGATCAGAAGCTGCAGCAAGTGTAGAGGAAGTCTGTCCAGCTGCTGTTCACAAGGAAGCCATTCCAGCTCCCTCCCTCCCAGTGAGCAAGACTGCAACAACCAGAAGGAGAACCCCTGTTGTAATACCTTATTGCAGCCCAACTTGCTGGTGGGAGGGGAATGGAATGTGGTCCTTCTTGCATTCCAATTAGCAGCTGAACAGATCTCTTTTACTCAGTACAAGGTGGGCTTGTGGGGGGCATTTATCATCATGGCAATAGTGCCACAATCATGACTACATAGTCTTATTGAATATGAAGCAATTATGGATCCATAATTCTAGGTTACAAATCTGTAATTGCAGTTCAGGATGCCAGTCAAAATTAGCAGCAGCAGCTATACTCTGCTTTTCTTCCCAAACTGTGACTTATTTTACTCCATTAAATTGATATCCAAGAGGTCTTACATAAAAGAAATATTTAAAAATCAGTAGAAGATGGGTTAAACACTACACCAGCCCAAACACACAAATAGTTATTACAACACATAAACTAATTCCAGCAGTAATTAAGATCCATAGAAGGCTGTGGATGAAAGAGACAATTTCACTTGATGCCTGTGAGATGTTAACCACATAGTTATTATTGTTGTGTGCCTTCAAGTAATTTCTAATTTATGGTGACATTAAGGCAAACCTATTATGGGGTTTCCCTGATATGTTTCTTTGTGTGTGGGGGGGGGGGGTTGCCATTGCTCAAAGTCACTCAGTGGATTTACATGGCTGAGCAGGGATTCGAACCCTGGTCTCCGGAGTCATAGTCCAATGCTCAAACCACTACATCATGCTGGCTAGTTTATTGTTTGGTGACAAAAGGCAAAAAATACAAATGAGTTCTCCAGGCTCAGTCACCTCCTCCTCCTTGGCTATCTGGAAAGGAAGTGTAGGTGAGGCAGGCAACATCATGATTTCTCCAAAAGTAGCGACACCCCTGTAAGTGTGGCATGGCAGAAGGAGAGATTAACAAATAGGGCACTATCACAGAAAAGGAACCAACTTGTTTCCATAGTACTTACTGTCTAACCTCATACTCTAGGAACCTCAGGAAAAGCATGGCTTCAATTCACTCATTTTACTTGTGAGGTTCATTCTCCTGGGGTTATATCAGAACATAATTAACTACAGGGTTCTTTTAATTTTCTTAGCTAAAACATGAATTATATTAAAATGACACTTTTCTTGTATCTTAATGAACACAGCATGACACTACTGCTCACATCCTTACATTCATTACAGTAAGTTTCATAACACCTTTATCTAATAGTCAGCCTGCTCTGAAGCGAAATGCGTCTAATGGGAATAGAGGTTTTTCAGCCTTCATTATGAAAATACCACCTAAAACAACAAAAAGGAGAGAGGAGGGTAACATGTATGTGTATATTCTGTCAACAGAATAGGACTAGAGGAGCGTATATGCTGTGCAGTCAACTGAAGTGTGGGGCACTATATTCTAATACTCTCAAGTACACCCACCAAAGATGTACCTACCACCATGCCATTTCACTTTGTTCCAGAAAATCAATGGATTGTGTTTATTTATTGGTCTGTATGTTAAAAGGGAAGGGGCTGTAGATGGTCAGAACACATTGTTCCATGGAACAGGGGAAATGATAGCATTCTTTGCATCAATCTGTTTCAGAAAGACATCAGCATTAGCAAATTAGACAGCCATTTGATAAACTGCAGATTTTACTGAAAATCAGTGTTACTACAAAAATGGCATATGTGTGGTATAATCTTCCCCAGTACTCAGTGTTAACTGACTTGCATACTATACAGAATCTACTCTTATTCCTAACAGCAGAATTTAATGTGAAGTTGTGGTGTCCCCTCTTTTAACATAAGTATTATATCTAGCAAAAAGACATAGAGAGACAATGCAGCAGATTGCAATCAAAGTAAATATTCACATGCAATCAGAGATGTATCTTACTGGAATATACCTCCAGTCTGGAAAATAGTGGTTATTTAGGCTTAAGTAATATGTATTACAGGTTGAGTCTCTCTTATCCAAAATTCCAAAATCCAAAATATTCCAAATCCAAAATTGTCCACATGGATGTCTGGGATAATGGCACCTTTGCTTTCTGATAGTTCAGTGTACACAAACTTTGTTTCATGGACAAAATTATTTAAAATATTGTGTATAAAATTATCTTCAGACTATGTTTATAACAAATATATAATTGAATTTCATGTTTAGATTTGCATCCCATCTCCAAGACATCTTATTATGTATATGTAAATACTCCAAAATAAAAATATATATCAAAATCCAAAATATTTCTAGGTCCAAGCATTTTGGATTAAAAAAAATTCAATGTGTATATGAATAATATAAAATGGTATGCTGGTGTGACAGTTTTAATGTGTTTAAATGAACACATTTCAATATAGTCAGCTATATTTAGATACCAGTGTGGTCATTCCGGCTGGATAACTGGCTCTACAGTATTTATTTTTATCACAAAGCACACAGAGAGAGGACAAGAAACCCTATGAACCTAATCAGTTTGAACTGATTCTGAAATATTGCACTAATTTGTAGGATAAAGGTCAAGCTGGTAGCTAAGCAGGGAGTATATATTCATCTTAGCAGGCAGAAATTTAAATCCAAGACTGCTATTAAAGTTACTAAGACTGCCAGATCTACAAATTACAGTATAAATAATTTATGCCTAATTTTTAATACTAAAATGGGGGGAATCAAATAATGATAAAAAAATATCAGCTAATAACCTCTCCTGGTAAGTCATTCAGAGGTCAAACAATCAGGGTCTCGCCAATCAATATTTAGCCAAGGAAGCAAGGTTTCAAAGTTTCATCATTATTATCTTCAAGCCCTGGATTCACATACTAAATTTAATAATGTAATCATTTTTCCAAAGAGGAAAAGGCCTTCAGTAAAAAAAATATAGTTGAAGTTATACCCCCCAAAGGAAATTTAGACCATATACTATACCTATACCTATACCTATATCTATGCTAATAACTATATTGATGGAACCTTCTTGTACCTTTTCTTGCACCTCAGGAGAACAGTGTAATCCCACTAGCCACACAATCCCTATTTAACATATCAGTACTGGTATAAAAGCATCGATATTATTTATAGTGTCAGCATCTACAAAGGGCAGATTTGCAGTGTAGGAGTATGCACAGTTAGACCATCTTTATTAATCTAGTCCAATTAATTCATGTTTTGAGAAAGGATGTTTTAATTAGCTAAATCAGAAAAATACAGTCATTGAATCAATTGCATTTACCATATTTTCACTGATTCTATCGATCAAGTTTAATTAGGAATAACAATTCAATTTAGGCCACTGTGTTTAATGGACTCGGTACCAAATGTGTGCATGTGTGTTTGTATGAGATAGAGAGAGAGAATAAAAAGCAAACTAACAGCACTTCTCCCAGGTTTCTTTTGGAACCAAGGATAGAGTTAATCACTGGGTATAATATATTTATTGAAGTGGTTAACAAACAGAACTTAAAATATTTACCAGGAGAAAAATGTCTGCTGTTGATATTTATATTTTAATATTCTGTTTGTTAGTTGCTTGTGTGTGGGTCTGAATGATTCCATTAAACCTGGTAATGTGTGTGTGTGTGTGTGTGTACATACAGAATGAGAGAGAGAGAATGATTTTAAAACATGGACTGGAATGCTGTTAGTGACATATGGTTTGCATAAGTATATGTCACATTTTGAATGGAGCAAAATGTGCTGTCTTGTAGTCATTTGCACAATGTCCAAAATGCCCCCATTGTTTGTCAGAGAGAAGGGGAGATAATGGGGAAGCAGCTCAACAGATGTAACTCTAAAGGGAAGAGTTAGAATGATGCATTCCATTGTGAGCAACTCCCATTTCCTTTCCCCTCTCAACTGAGAAGAGTGCATACCCTCCAATTGTCCTAATTTGGCAGGGAAAGTCATCCTACTTTTACATCTGCTTTTAAAATAGCCCAGTTTCTATAGTTTTTAATGGGTTTTTCAGGCTATGTGGCCATGTTCTTGAAGAGTTTCTTTCTGACGTTTTGCCAGCATCTGTGGCTAGCATGCCAGCCACAGATGCTGGCAAAACGTCAGAAAGAAACTCTTCTAGAGCATAGCCACACAACCTGAAAAACCCACAAAAAACTATGGATGCTGGCCATGAAAGCCTATGACTTCACAGCCCAGTTTCTCTTTCCCCTCTGCATACTTCAATTACTGCATTCTCAACTCAATAAATTGAGCTGGTACTCAATTAAGGATGGAAAGAAGAAGGGGACTGCAACTTGACCTTCCCAGTAGGCTCAGGGAAAAGCAAATTTCTGCAGCCTCTCCATGCTTCCATCCTGACGCATGCTCTGAAGTTGCTTCACATCTGATAGCACACCCTGCATACCCTGTGCTGTATTTGGGGACCCCACATATTTATATTTCACATTTGGAACCAGCATATTATTGAAAGGTCACAATGACCTAGGTAAGGTTCCCAGGATTAAAGGAGCAAAGACCTGAGGCATGTGGACAATCCAGGTAGTAATACAATCAAGGCTAAATATGTGTACTAATTACTCCTTCCTTTCCTCAAGTCCTCTGCATTTCCTCTTCCACCAAGAAAGAAAGGAAGTCTCATTACACCAAAGTAGCATGCCAGTTCTTTCTGTCTAACCCCCCCCCTGTGTTTTCTGCCAATCTCACTGTCCAGTCACCCTTGGACTGTCCTGATCCAGTCACTGTTTTTGTCAACTTAAAGTTAAAGCCTTCAACAAGTCCAAAACCCCACTGTCAATTTCTGTGAAATAACATCAAGCCTTTGGTTCCTTGCACAATAGCCCACCCCCAGGGGTTACTTTTCAGGTATAAATATTGTTCTCAAAAACCTGGCCTCTGAGCACACAGTATGTATATAGTTATCCCAGGGTGTGCTTTGTGTATGTTCTGTGTCACTCTCAGACCTCAATCTGAGCCACTCCCGCTTTCTGTGGTCTACTTGTCTTTTTGGACAAGTAAATATCACCCTCCTTTTTTTAAAAAAAAACTCAAACTCTGCTATCCAGTTTCCATATTTCCATTTTTGGTTAGCTCTGAATGCTGTGCCTGTGTGAATTGCTATTGTGTATGCATAACTGCACTCTGCATTTTTCTAAATAAAACCCTCTTAATTCACTCAATCTTAGAGTTCTCGTTTATTACTGGTATTACCAGTACAGATGCCAATAATCCTAAAGGTTACCCAGCCTTTTTCAAAGCTAATGTTTCCAACAATTAAAGTAATGCTGACATACTTAGAGGGGACTCCTCCAGTCCCCCCACCTTTCTTTGGGTAACACCTCACATGTCCCAACTTTCATCAGTAAATGTTTGAGGGTATGAAAGCTTCATTCATCAGTGTCTGAACTGCCTCCATGGTCTCTCTCCTAGAGAAAGTCATTGAATCATATCGTTGGAAGTATTCTCATCAGCTATCAGGTCCAACCTCTTGTTCAATACAAGATCTCCAGTTAGAAAATGGTTCCCAGTTTTGTTCCTCCATGTGTTTTGAACTTCAGCTCCCAGAAGCCCCAACCAGCTTGCTCAACAGCCAAGAATTCTAGGAGCTAAAGTCCATAACATCTGGAGGACAAAGGTTTGGTAACCACTTAGCTACAACATCCCCAACAGATAGCTATCCAGACTCTTTTTGAAGACATCCAGAGAAGACCTCACCAGCTTTACAGTCTAGGTAATTGGTTCCATTGACAAACTGCTATCACTATCAAGAAGTTCATTCTCACTGGTAATGGAAGAAAGGATGTCGAGATTGCTGAGTTAGCCCAAATGGCTAACTAAAGTATAAGCGAACTGAAGACTGGAAGCCATTTATGAACTTTTTGCTCAATAAGAAATCTAATGGTATAGTAATCTTTGGCTGTAGTTACTGGTATTAGTAATTTTAGTAGGATTATTTAGTTGGATCTGTAAAGGGATTGGGGGGGAAATCAGAGCCCTACTATGTATTAGTTGTATGTCTTTTTTCTCACTCCTTTTCCCTTTTTCTTCCCCTCCCCCTTCTTTTTTTCTTCTTCTTTCCCTCTCCTTCTTGTCCCCCTCTCCAGTTTTGTTATTGACTGTATATTATTTTGATTGTAAATTAGATTGTTTGTGCTAAAATAAATTTAAAAATTAGTTTAAAAAAGAAGTTCCTTCTAATGTTCTATCAATATCTACCCTTCTGTAACTTATAACCATTAGATCTAGTTTTACCCTCATGCTCAGCTTATGATCAACAATAATCCCAAGGTCCTTTTCACATGTAGAACTGCTGATCCAAATATCCCTCATCCTATACCTGTGCATTTGGTTTTGGGGACCTAAATGTAGAATTTTGCATTTCTTACTTTTGAATTTCATTTTATTAATTTTAACCCAATTTACTAGTTTATCAAGGTCCTTTTCAATTCTGCTCTTCCAATGTGTTAGCTACCCCTTCCAGTTTGTATCATTTGCAAATTTGATAAGGATTCTCCTCACTCTATCATCTAAATCTCTTCAGTATTGGAGTACACCCCTTGTGTTTTCTAGGGGTCAAAGTTAAGGTTGAAGGAAAACACAGTAATATGCCATGCTTCCTGTGAATGGGGATGGGGGGACCCCCTTCTGTGATCCAAATTTTCTTAGAGACTATAATTTTCTACTTTAAAGCTATTTCTCTATTTAGGGAATTTCCCTCTATTTTGAAATCTAGGACAAAAGGAAGGAGGAATAACCTGAAGTAATCAGTAACTAGAATCACTTCAATAAGCATAGCCAGCAGTCCATAAAAATGTCATAACTTAGACTCACTGTACAAAGCAGGCCAGCTTCTCTCAAACAATTATAGCTGAATCTCAAAGGAACCTACACAGAGGAGACAGAGTTGCTATGGCCTTTTAAGCCTGTCTTTACATATCTTTATCTTTACATAAATGTGCCCCATAAGGAGTTGTTATGCTGCCAGGATTATAAGTGGTTCACTGAAAACTACCAAAGGAGCAGGTTTAGAAAACAGTTTTCACTCATGATTGCCATTCTACACTATCCACTTGGGTATAAGGCATAAGTAGTGACTTCAATCTTTTGTAAGATGACATGACTTAGAGGTAGAACTGCAACATAACTGAATAATAGCCATAGAGAAAAAAGGAGTAGAATATACACTGTAAGATTACATGGAAATCTATAATCAACTATAACTATGTGGTGGCAAGAGCCACTGTATAAACATAGGGGCTTAAAAGGAGAATGGCCATACACAATTACCACATTTCTCCTCCAAATATCCACAGCGGCTGACATGCTGCCAGTTTTATCTCCTATGAACTCTCAGAAATAAATTAGGTAGAAAGCTAGTTTGGTCCAAAGTCACCCAGTTAACTTTCAGGCTTAGTGGCAACAAGAACTCAGGTGAAAGTCCAGCACTGTACCATGGTGGGTTTATTCAGGCATTATTCACAATGGAGCCAAAGTTCACAAGGTTGGAGCACCATGAGTTTTAGCAGAGACTGAGGTGTCATCTGTCATCTCTCTGTATCCACTCAGACTTGTTTGTTCCTTCTCGGTTTAGCTGTAATCTGCACAGTAACTGCAGGGCAGGATTGGATTTTCTCTGGCTAAATCCATTAAATTTACAAAATACCTGTTATTTCTGGAGCTACAAGAGGTAGACCTGGTTTGTTGATAGAGATCAACAGAGCATCCTGCCTTTTAAATTTGTCTTAGGAATATAGATCTCAGGTTGATCACCTTCACTTCAAGAGTTACCACTACACCACTCATTACTCAGCTAGGAAGGAGCAAAGTTGTGAAGTCATGTGTTTATCCCTATCCCCCAGTTTGTTTATTTTTTGTATATATATTTGTTAAAATATATCTTAACTCATCAGTTTCCATTATATATTTACATTATATACAGTTGACTTCCCGTGTACATCCAGTTTCTTTTAAACTATTTTCATTTTATTCTTATTGTCTTCACTTTAAATGTGATATTTAATAGATCCTCTGTGTGACGTACTAACAGCTTATGTTTTTCTGATCATGTGTACTAAATTCTTAAACTAATCTTTTACATAATTAAACTTTTATTCTTACAATATTGCAATACTGGGTTCCAGTCTTGTTCAACTTCTTCTATGTTCTGTTTATTTAATATAGCAGTAAGTACATCCATACTCATCATATCAATAACTTCCCAAAACTATTCACTGATTGAAGGAACCTCATTAAGTTCTCATCTTTTTGCTAAGATTATTCTTGCCACTGTAATTCTTCCATAATTCTTTTCAATCTCTCTTGAAATCTTGTTTAATAGGTATATCTCAGGAAGTATGTCATAACTTATTTTAAGTGCCTCATATATTGTTGTATGAACATTTTCCAGTATGTTCTGACTGTATTACAATTCCACCACATGTAAAACCAACCTCCAGCAGCCTGATTACACTTTCAACACATATTATTATTTGTTTTATATATTCTAGTCAGTTTTGTTGGCATTAGGTACCAGCGATGTTCCATTTTAAAGTAATTTTCCTTTAAGTCTTGACATTATATGAATTTTTGAGTTTTGTTCCTAGTCCGTTCCCAGCTTTCTAAGTCAATTTCTCTACCAATGTCTGTTGCCCATTTGATCATTGTTTCTTTTACAACATTCTGTTCTAGTTCTCTTTTTAACAATACATCATAGAATTTTGAGGTCAACTTTGAACCATTTTGTTTTATTAGTTGATCTAACTCATTTTCGGTTTCTTCAAATCCTTCAACCTATCCCTGAGTTTGTACAATTTCTCTCAGCTGTTCAGTTATTCAGGAATAGCTTCCAAAGAAGAGTTTTTTTCTATCCACTAAGATTCCTGCACAGTTTAAAAACATGGTTTTTCCCAGGGAGTCTCCATGTGCATAAAATTTAATGTAGAAATTGCAGAAGTTCACCCTAATCAGAAGAAAGCATGGTGGAACGTGACCCCAGGGGCAAAGTTAATTAACCATTTGTAAGTTGCTCTGGCTGAAGAGCGGGGTATAAATACTTAATAAGAATAAGAATAAGAATAATAAGGCTAAGCCTGGAAACCTGTATATCAGTGTACCCCTGTTCCAAGGAGCTGGTATGTTTGAACACAGCTCTGTTCACAGTGAACACAGGAGGCAAATGAGAGTATTCTGGTGCTTTCAAAATCAGTGGATGTTTTGAAACAGTGAACACAGACTATGAGCAAAATTGATGTCTTTAAACCATTTTAATGTGAGTTAAATTTGATGTCTTTAAACCATTTTAATGTGAGAGAGACTATCTTCAGTTCCCTTTCTCTCTCTTTATCTCCACTCCCTGAATGGTGTTCTTTTGCTTGCTCTCAGCACAGCATATCTCTGCCATTACAGCCCAGGAAGATGCATACAGGTCCTTGATATTGTTGTAACAGAGATTCAGAGGGATCCTCAGGCTTCCTCTCATAACAGTTACACCTTTTTAGGTCTCATCTGCACTGCAGAAATAATCAGTTTGACACTGCTTTAACTGCATCCTATGGGATTTGTAGTTTGTTGTGGCACCAGAGCTCTCTAACAGGGAAGGCTAAATATCTCACAAAACTACAAATCCCAGCATTCCACAGCATTGAGCCAGGGCAGTTAAAGTGATGTCAAACTGGATTATTTCTGCAATGTGGATGCAGCCTTAGAAAATAAATTATGGTAGACATTCTGTTGTTTAGTCCCAGCTATGGAAAGCTCACATATAGGTAAATCTGACTAAATGTATGAGTCTCAAATAGTCAGGACTGAAACAAGATTTAAGCCTGACTTTATTTAAATATGAAAATCAACAGATTATTTTTAAAAAAAAATAAATTTTAGTTTGGAGGTGACACCTGTTTACCTCATCTGTGAAAAAGTGCTTTCTGTATAATGAAAAAAGAAACATTTCACACACTGCAGTATAGAGCAGAATAAATCTAAAGAAATGCAAGGAAAGACACCATCCTTCCACCACTTGCTGTGGCCCCTTCCATTTGGGCTATCTACTCACCTCTCTGAGCATGTGGCCCCCACAGATAATACCTCCAATGAAAAGCAGCTCTAGTGGGAAAAGAATGTTCCTCTCTTTAGTTTTACAGAATATAATATGGCTGACTAGTTAGATAAGTTAGAAATATCAAGCAGTATTGCATTTCTGCCCTTAAAGACATCACTGTGCATTTACCTGATATTATTTGCCATGTGGATGTCACTAAATGAAATGGCTCATGACACCCTGTGATCAGGACAATGTTTATTGACCCAAAGGAACCTTGGGGTGGGCTGATCGTGATTTCTTCATATCCAGGGGGTATGACCATTTCCTGGTCAAGATGGAAGTCAGAGCCAACATCTGCCCCCCCCCAGGGGTGGCGGACCTATTCGAATGGTCCGCCCTCGAAGG
>CM034701.1:55040068-55053451 GCA_020142125.1 Phrynosoma platyrhinos
ATTATTATTATTATTATTATTATTATTATTATTATTATTATTCAATTGAAACAGACACCCTCTTGTCCTTTTCAAATGTCTGATTCTATGAATCCAATGAGTACTTGAGAACTCCATGCTGTTGCTCAGATCCAAAGATGTTTGCAAGCACTGGACCGCATGCAACATATCTGCCTAAGCAAGTCCTCTCACTTTCCAAGCAAGGAGGTAGGTTTTGCGTGCAAGAGCCATAATGCCTGACAAGGATCAGTGAATCCTAGCAAGCAAGCATCTCAGTTCCTTGGCAAATCAATGTTTGTGTGTGTGTGCGTGTGCACATGTGCAAACATGCACATTTTTCTTTTAGCAAGTATCATGTGTTTTTTTAGTTTCATGCTCATTATACAAAAATGTGAGAAATGTTCAAAGAAATGCATAATTGTAGGATGAGATGGGTGGCAGGGTCTTTTTTGGACCTGAGATTGAATTCCAATTTTGCTATGTTCCAGTAGTAGGAAGGTGACTACCATGAGAATGCAACTGACAACACCAAGGCAAAACTGCTGGGACCAGAGTATATCTGCATATTTGCCTACCAAGTATACAAAGCACAGCTCTCTTCTATGCATAACTGTTCATGGATATGTCCAAGCGTGACAACTTTTGTGCTTGGAAAACTCAGTTAATTCCTTCCCAACATCTTTTGTGTCTTGAAAGCACTGCTCAGCTCTTTATAGAGTATCTAAACAGGGCAAAAGTGTGCAAGCCCAGTGGGGAATCCTGTTGATCACATGCCAGTTCACCAGTTCACATATCAGAAATTCCAGAATCTAACGCAAACTGTAATTCTGAGAAAATGAATAGTCATATATAGGATTGCACTGTAATTCTCATCCCATTTCACTTATGGATATATAAGGTATAGACACTGTTTCGATTCAAAGTTATACAATCAAAGTTGCAAATGTCTCTCCACTCACCTCTAAAGTACTGGGCTTGTACTGGGATTTGAGGCAGAAGATCTCTTGAGTTCTTTCCCTTCCTACCAGGGTCAGCCCTATTGTTGGGTAGAAGGAGGCAGCTGACACAGGCAACTGGGTTTTCATGAAAGGACAGCAACATTTCAGGTATTTAATTTCTTATAATTGTACTTTTATTGTCAGGTAGGAGGAAAGGCTCTGTGAAGTTCTCTGCTCTGAGGTGGCAAAATAGCAGTTTTCAGTACTGGGTGGGGGAAGGTTTTTTCTTATTTCCACATCTTTAAAAACAGATCAAGTAACAGTCTTGCAGGCTAATTGTGAGAGTGAATGAGATAAAGCACTATTCATAATTTAAAATGCATATAAAAGATTCACAAAAATAGCAATTTGTTTAAAAATAGGCAAACAAAATTACAGATCTAGTCACATTCCACATAATTATTCAAGCCCTATTTAACACAAAACCAGTAACCAGCTGGTTGCACTGACTGATTACTAGTTACACACAGAGAGACACACACAGACACACAGACACATATGCCTCAACAAGACAAATTGGCATCTACCAAATGCACTGCCTCTTGCTCCATTCCATTCAGTGGGATTCAATAAGGGCTCTTGAACTTGACTGATGTTTCTATCACTGTACTCACTAACTTAGGGTTTAGTCCGATTGAACTCAATAGAGCATACTACCAGGACCAGACCAAGATATTTTGCTGCCTAGGGCAAAGGGCAAGATGGCACCCCTCCCATTCCATGTGCATATGCTGGCAAGATTGCTAGTTAAATCTTATTTCAGTATTGGTGAAAGACAGAATTCCCACACTGGACCTGATGTCTACAATCCATTTTATGGGCTAGAAGACAGCCGATGTGCCACATATAGGGCTCAAAGCAAAGAGGACTGATAATATCCAATAAGTGAGATGTAAATAATGCCCAATAAATGAGATGTAAAGCTGTACTAGGACTGTTCTCTGATGTTAAAGATAGGTTTTAAGGTATTAAGTGAAGTTGATGTAATTATGAAGAGAACAAAATGAAAGAATTGTCCACTATAAGAATTTTCCCCCAACAAAATTTTCCTTCAGCCTCCAAATATCTAGCACAGCATAAAGGGAGATGTTGAAAATAGCTCCTGACACTAGAACTCATATTTTCTGTGTTTACAGTCCCTATAACTTTCCCTACCTCTTTTCTTTAGATGCTTTAATAATATTTCTATTGTACACCTAATGCTTTAAGTCAGGGGTAGGTAATCTTTTTGAGCCGGGGCCGGGTTGCTGTCCCTCAGACAATTGGGGGGCCAAAGCACCATAAATAAATAAATAAATAAATAAATAAATAAATAAATAAATAAAAAATTAAAAAATATGCATGCACACTCTCTCAGCCCCAAAAAAGCCATGGCAAAATCCCTGTGGAGATTTTGCCATGAAAACCCCAAGAACAAGTAATAACAACAATGATCAATATCATCATGGCAGGCGGCAGGGGGCGACGGCGGCAGGACCGGCCTGGGGCTGGTCCAAAGGCCTCAGGGGGCGCATCCGACCCCCGGGCCTTAGGTTGCCTACCCCTGCTTTAAGTTACTGCAATGCTAAAAATTTGAAGAAAGAAAAATTCAATGAAGGCAGAAATCCTATTGGAGTGGGGACAATGCCTTTGGGCCTTTGCAGATTGCTAAAATAGTGCAAACTGAGTCTACTTTAAGGGTTAGGGTTAGGGTTAGGGAATCATGGGAACTGTATTTTATTGTGGCACCAGAGCTCTCTGACAGAGAAGGCTCAATGTCTCAGAAAAATGTCCCATGATTCCCTAGCACTGAGCCAGGGCAGTGCCTCAATTTAATGTGCACTATTTCTGGCAGTCTGCAAAAGCCCTAAGATTCCATTTTACCTGCCATAGCAACATACTATGGAATCATAAGACTTACAATATAGGGTGGGTGATTTAGATTTTTTTTTTAACCAGAAATCTCTTTTGCCTCATCAAAATACAAACCCCAGGATTCCATAGGATGTTGTCATGACATTTAAAGTGGAATCATAGTATTACAACTGTGTGGTGTGAAAGGGCCCACTGTGTATAGGAGTAGACCTAATTCCTAATGACTAAAGTAACTGGGACTACAAAGAGAAGGGAAATGATTTCACCATCACCACATTAGTGGTGTAAAAACCAGGCTATCGTGTCAGTTTCTCATACATTCAACCCTATGTGTTTCTCCCAATTTACACACAAGTCTGTAAAAATACTTGAAGACACATAACAATAACAACAAATAACACTATGTGTATGGACCCCTGGTCTCCAAGACACCTAGTGCAACAGTATACCACACTGGCACTTTCTAGCCAGTTCAATTAAGAATGTAAATCAAATTAAACTCTCCAGTCACTACAGCCCTCTGATGTCCTTCAATGCATCTTGCTACTTTCTCCTTTAGATGTGAATGACTGCTATTCACTTCAGTAGGGAAAAATCAGAGTTCTGTGCTTAATAGTATAGAAAACCTGCCCCTGCCCCCTTTCCTTACAGTGTGGGTCCTGCTTTTACTAGTTAGAATTCTGCAGGAGAGAGAGTGTACTTCTGTGTTTGGAGAGCACACTGATACATGTTATACCCTCAGAGATAAGGGATGGGCTGTGCCATGCTAGATTTGATCTCAACCTCTGGAAACACTTTACAGTACACTTTACATGATATTAGTATTATTGGTGCCCTGATATAAAAATATAATATGCAGCTGTCTCTGAGAGGTATATGAGCAACTTTTTCCAAGAGACATTCAAAATTGTTTTTCTTACATAATAGATAATACGGGAATCCTTGTAAAGTTCCTCATAAATGTGTTTCAGAACATGATTTAATTTCTAACAAAGATAATTTGGTGGCAGTTGCAAGAGCAGAGACATTGAAAGCACAAGTAAGTTCATGTCCTGTCTGCTTATTTTTTTTTCCATAATGCCAGCAAATCCTTCTTTCTCCCTATTTTCCAATTTTGTAACTTTACTTAATCTTCTCCTCATCATAACCTGTCATAGTAATACACTTTGATGCAGTTCTGACCAATCTTCAATCCATCCTAACCAAAAATGTATGATGAGAAGGTACAATTTTCTAATATCACTTAAATTGTAGTTAAAGGCAAAATCAATATCACCCCCTTAAGGCTTCTTAAGTAAAATTAGCTTTATAACAAATGACATAAGTTTTTAACAGACATTTATCCAGGATATGGATTTAACTCTAGTTCAACAAGCAATATCTATGCTGTTGTTGTTTTCTAAACATCAGGGTTTTTTTTCATTCAATATAAATACATGCACCACAAGCATTTTATCATATGGTCTTGAAGAATATTAGCCCTGCCTAGAGTAGAACCATTGAAATGAATGAGATTTGTTAATCACAAAAAAATTATTTGTTCCAATGACTCTACTTAAGGTGAGACAAAGCAAAGCAAAGCAGCTTCATTTATATACCGCTTCATATCGCACTATGGGATGTCTAAGCGGTTTACAACTGTAAGCTCATTGCCCCCCAACTGTTGGGTACTCATTTTAGCCACCTCGGAAGGATGCAGGCCTGAGTCAAGCCTCAGCCCTGACTAGTACTGAACTCACAACCTTGTGGTCTATGAGTGAGTGGCTGCAGTACAGGCATTTAACCACTGCGGAACCAGGGCTCCTTCAAATGTTATGTACTCATGCCTCTTTGAATCAGCACAACAAAATCAAATGTAATTAATGAAAACAATAACATTCTAAAGTGAAGTGTGGAGAAGTTTTGATCTCTTCCTTCATTCCTAAACAACTTGGAAGTAAGTTGTACTGATCTGAGTGTTTAACAATCACTCTCAAGAAACTGGTCTTGTGCAGCTATAATTCCCCCATCCAATCCAATCTATAGCTTCAACTAGAGTAGAAGCATTTTTTCAACAGAAACAAGGAAAACAGCTCTACATTAGCTGGAATGATGAGTTGGATTTAGGCCAGATAGATTGCCTAAACCAAGTTAGACTTGGATTTCTTGTCCCCTTCCTCCCTCTCCTTCCTCCCTTCTTGCAGCCACACAAATCCCACCATCCCACTGCCATTTCAAAGTTAATTATGGTTAGTGGTATATTTGTGTACCAACCTTAATGGTAACTGTGATTAACCCAAGCCAGAATCTCCAAACCGTTTTCTAACCATGGTTGCAGCTGGCTGCTTTTTCTGTCACTGAAATAAGATTTTCTGTTATCATTTACATATGTATTTATTTGAGTTTTCAATAAAACCTATGGGGTTAAGAATTTCCATGTATTAACAATACTGTAATATTCCATGCATGCAAACATGTCTGCACAGTTGGCTCAAGTTAATATTCCACTTTATTCCCATCCATTCAAATGTTGCCAGTTTAGTAAACAAGTTGTGCATTGCCTATATAAAAGCTACTGTAATGGCAATTGGGAAAGTCACCAGTATTGCTTTTTGAGTATTTACCATTTTTGTGCTTTTCACTAAACGCGTTGGAATATATCATCAGACAGGTTTCAAGGCATGCCTTCATCATTTTCCCCCTGTATATATACTAATGGGAAACTACGAAAGGGAGCGAACATTATGGAATCCGTACAATGTTAATAATTCTGAGTACGATCCAAAACTAGTGAAATCCAGAGGTATTATTTTGCCATTGACTTCAATGAATATAAGCAGGTTCTTTCTATGTAGCCTATTGCTTATTGTGCATTATAGTTATTTATTACTTACTGTTACTATTACTGTGCTTACTACTGCTAATCCTACTACTAATATTACTATTACTAAGATTACCAATATTGTAATTCCCATTTAAATTAACTGTTAAAGATTATTCCAGTGGTGTATAAAATGAAAATCAGGTTTGCTGAGAGTATTTTCCCTATATAAAAAAATAAACTTTAGGAGCTTGTTATATTACAGATGAAAATCTTTAGCTGCCATGTTTGCCTTCTAAAAATAACATTCATGCTTTGCAGTTACTTATTACTGGACAGTAGGAACATGTACAGGAAAAACAACAAGTATTTTTAAAAGGTGGCAAGGGCCAATAATCAATTGTAAAACATTCATTTTCATGAAAAGTTAAAGGGCTGGAACCAGAGATAAGATGAGAAGAATTCAGCTTGCCCAAAGGTGCTTCCCTAATGCTTCATGCACACCTCAAAATACATTTCAGGTCTGAATTCAAGCTGCTTGTGATAATATTCAAAGCCCTAAATCAGGGGTAGGCAACCTTTCCCCTTTAAGGGCCGAGGGACTTCATCTCCCAGAATCCCAGGAGCTCTTGGCCAACATGGGACTATTGGCCAACATGGCTGAGACTTCTGGGAGCTGAAGTCCCTCGGCCCTTAAAGGGGAAAGGTTGCCTACCCCTGCCCTAAATGGTTTGGGACCTGGATACTTGAGGAAGAATCTCTTCCTATATGTGCCTGCCTGAGGATTGAGGGAGGTCAATAATTGTGTTGAGACATGAGAGAGAACCTTTGAAGGCCTGCCTGGTACTAGCACTTATTTAAGCACCAAGTGAAAACTTGCCTGTTCATGAAGGCCTCATTAGTTCATCCCAAATACTGATATAGATAATTTTGAAAACTTTTAAATCTTTTTACATCTGTTTTAACTCATTATTATGTTAAATGTGTTTTAGCTACCTTAGCTTCTTTTTATTGTTTTCAATTGTTTAACTTCTTTGATGTTATTTGTAAGCCATCCTGAGATCTTTTTGACGTAATATATAGAATATATATTATTTTGATATATAAATAAATTCTTTTCAACTTGAAAGAATTGTGATGGAGCACATGGGATGCTGTGAGAGACATGGAAATCAGGGAAATTTTGTAAGGCTGACTTGCAGGAATGGAAACCTCTTTCTATTTGTACAAGGAAAATGTATCCACAATAAAGTTTTGTTTTAAAGCAGTCTACATCCTTCCTCTGCTCACCTCAATTTGTTCATTGCAAAAGACAAATGCAAGCAACTGAGATCCTGAATCTTAACATAGTCATATCACAGTAACACAAAACACTCATGAGTAAATAAATTGATATATAGTCATCACTTGTTGGTCACAATATCAAATGATGGCTTGCATCTGTAAAAGGCTCATTAGTGTAACACTACAGATGGAAGTTTCATAACCCTCAGAACACCATTCTTTTCATTGAAGCCAATTCACACAGAAGTGGCCAGTTTTCAAGTGTGCAGAAAAGTACAGAGGAACAAGTGACTTACAGGTTAAGTTTGAACCTTCCTGATGTTACATCCTAAAATCTGTATTTCAGATTTTAGAGATAAGAATCAATCCATCAAGTATTGCTCCCAACTAAGCATAGTTAAAGTTAAAGTGAGATGCTTATGGCCCTTTTCCAAAAGCAGTCACACTATAACAGTTCATTAACATCTCTTTGTTTGATGTAAAAAGCTGCCTGCAGTAAACAACTGTAACTGGCATGCCCTGAATTTTCCAAGTACTTTCACAATTGAAATAATATTGCTACACAGAATAAGGATGAAATTCCACAAATGTAAATCATAATACAGTAGTCAAGGAGTTATCTTTCCAGAAATTATTGAACTGTACACCAAAATTAATGCAAATGTAATATAGACGCTTGTCTAGTTAAACAGGCAAGAACATGACCATTTAAAACCAGACAGACAGTCTCATCAACTATAACATACAATCTCATTTCCATCAACAATGGTAACATATAGTTAGAGTAATCTTTTCCCATTCTTTAATTATGGGTTACCTGTATTCAAAGCTGGTCTTTGTACTGTCTGACCCATCACTGCCATCAGGATTCCCCAATCTAGTACATGTTGCCTCAAACGTTTAAGGAAAAATTGTGTAGGAATAATAATTACAACAATAATAATAGTCATCATGTGCCATTACAGAAGATGTGGGTGCGCATTCGGATATCCACCGAAATGTGCATCCCATTGAAAGCAAAAATGTGATAACTTCTGCATTCAGGTGTCAAATCCATATGTGTACTAGGGTAGGAGATTATCTGGAATGGAGCAGGAATTATTTTGGGATTTTAGACAAATATAGGTTTTAATGAAGCCTAAATGTGGATAAGGACAAATTCTTCAGCTGAAATTCTGTAACTAAAAAAAGCAGTTATGGCTAAGGCTAGCCTGGTGTCTTGGGAATGGTTTGTACAGGTAGGTGAAATCTTTGTATTCCCATTTTACACATTATAGTAGAGACAAGAAGTGGTGGGGAGAAGGGAGTTACTTATTCCCTCCTAGGTAACATAAGTACTGGATCTCAGATAAATGCAGCCTATGAGGCCAACTCTTCAGCCTAAACACCTGAAGGCATAAAATATGCCATGGGGTGCATATGCCATTGCATTCCAATGTCATTACATACCCCATCTCTACCCTCTCCACTCCCAGCTTTCACAGTGTTAGCATGAAGGTCTGAAAAGAAATTCTAAGTGTCTTCAAATGTGAACATGCAAAAATTGGGAGTAGAGAGGTCTGAGATGGCACAAGTGAAGACACTGGGTGTGGGGGTGGAGGACATTTCCCCACCTATTAAACATTTTATGGTCACGTTGACTGCCTGAACATTCACTCCCTGCAATGCACTGGGCCACTGGTTGTCTTATAGACAACCTAGCTAGTCTTGGCTATGGGTGAAACAAAGCTCAACCCAGTCCTATAGTTTAACATCTAGAAGATTTGAATTATATCACTGGGGAGGGAGAGGGATGCTGATTATTTACGTAGCTTTTAGATCACATAATGGAACTAATATTTAAATTAAATTAGAAATATGGTAGTGTCTGTAACTTTAAATCTCCCAGGGTGTTTAAATTTTGCATTTCTATATTTAATTCTTAAGTCTCTGTATATGAATACATACATTCTTATAATCATAATGTGGTGTATGTTACACACACACACACACACACACACACACACACACACACAGAGGACTTTTAGCCCATCCTACCTGAAGGCCAAATAATTATTATAATTGAGAAATTTAATTTGCTGTCCCTGATGGGTTCACATTATGAAAAATGAAAAATAAGTTGAGGACAAAGAGAGATAAGCTATCCACACACACATGCATATGCACACAAATAGTTAAACCTGCATTTTCCAGAACATGCTGCATCACTGATTTATCCAAATTCATTGCCCTACGATAGCACCATGTCATTGTAAAAAAAAAAAAAAACAACCCTGTAAATGGCTATCCAGTTTTGGATGTTATCCAGGCCATGAATACAAAAGAGGTTATAATAGAACGATCCTTATGTTCTAGATAGCTATCCATATAAATTTTATCTTGATATAACAATGCAATACTATTAATATATATATGTATATAAAAGAAATGTAGCTTTCTATTTTACAAAAAGGCAATTGTTTTATCAATATAGTTATCAGCTGTTTTTTTTACACCATTGCAACAACTAGAGAAAACAAAAAATAATAGCTTGATCAAAACAAAAGGAAAATATAAAACTCTACAGTTTCAAGTTGGGATCCCAGCCAAGCCTTTGACTAAATAGAGAGTTAGATGCTTTAACTTCAAGTATGGCACTTACATCAATAAGAGCAAAGAGGCGGTGAATTTGTTCACAGTTAATAGCGATAAATTCTGCTCCTTTGGTATAGGGGTATGTGTGTGTGTATTTTAAAATGTAGTTAAATACATAACTTGGCTCAACTTTAGGTCATTCGATCTTGCTTACACACACAGCAGGGAACTGTGTTTTATGTAGTTATTTATTTGTGAATTTGGTAGATTACAACTAGCATAATGATGATTAAGGTCTCTGGTGTGAGCAGACAGGCAAAATAAAAAATGAATGGCAAAATTATATTCAGCGCTACTGTTTTGTATAATTGTTTTTGTACAAAAACTATGGTAGAAAAATGCTAACCTGACACAGTAATTACCTGTGTGACACAGGCAGACAGTGTGATATCAGGCATCCATGAGATGAAGCCCACAGATGTACTGGTGGACATTGTAGTCATTTGCCTGGATAGTGCAAACCTCTTACATCACCTCAGATTTTATAGACATGCTTGCATTTTTATATTGCTGAAAAACCCTTCCCCAGTCCTCCCCCTCAAGAAGTGGCTTCCCCACCATTTCGAACTAGAACATTCTGGAAACATTTCCATCATTTATGCAAACAGACCCTTCCTAAAGCTGGTCCAGTCAACAAACAGTATTGGAGCATTGGAAGGTAACTGAGATGTAAGGCCAGGTTGAAGGTGTTGTGTAGCTGTTTCTTCACAGTCTTTTATTTAGCACTCAGTTTTATATGTGGTTTAGAAAGTGCAGATCCGGTACCTTAACGGCTTTCTTGGTGGTTTGAGGAAAGAATTGCTTAAGCAATGTTCTATCCCTAATTCAAATGTCCAGAAGGTCAGTGGTACCCAGCAAAGTGTTCCAGTTCTGTCACAGCATCACACATAAGCGGAATCACTAGACTGAGTCCTGCCAAAGTTAGGCACACTCATACGTGGCAGGTCCTTATTCCTGATTTCATATATTGATTTCCGTTTTGCCTGCACTCCTCTCACTGCCATTTTGATCTTTCTCCACCCCAAATGGTTCAGCTCAGCCAGGTTGAGCACCACACAAATGCCACTCACGGCAAACATGAAGACCAAGAAGACAGTCTTCTCGGTAGGCCTGGAGACATAGCATTCCACTTCCTTAATGCAAGGGTACCTGTCACATTCATACATGGATGGGACATTGAATCCATACAGAAAATATTGTCCCACCAAAAAACCAATCTCCAGAGCATTTCTGAAGACCACCTGGATGATATAAAATCTGGAGATGCCCTCTTGCCGCCTCATCTTTGACTTGGTAGTTCTGATAGCTGGGTTGGGGATTTCTTTCACTTCCAGGCAGTCAGGTTCAGCCTCCTTGGTGGAGTTCTCAGTGTTCTGCAGCACCCCATTGACAATGGTGTTCTTGATTTTTTTACTGTCTTCCCTTTTCATAGAGTCTTGATCTCTGTCCAGAGTGAGGAAGACAGTGGAGTACCTCCTTTCCCTCTGCTTGGCAGACTGATGAACAGAGTATGTTATAAAGCAGAGGCTGGGAGTACACACCATGATGATCTGAAATACCCAGTACCTAATGTGAGAAATAGGAAATGCTTGGTCGTAACATGCCTGGTTGCACCCTGGTTGCAAAGTGTTGCACACAAACATAGTCTGTTCATCGTCGTAAACAGTTTCTCCTACAATGGCCACAATAAGAATCCTGAAGATCACCACCACGGTCAGCAGAATCCTATAAAATAAAGGTTGAATGAGTGCACTTTTACAAGGCAGGAAAGGAAATGTGAGACACCTACCAAGAATTATTTGCCACAGGAAAAGAGGTGATCACAAGTACAAAAACTTTGTCATTGCTGAAGTAAGAACTTAAATGCATGAAGCAGAAGTCTGTTGGTGGCTGCTAGCCAAACAGCCAGAAAAAGGGGGGGGGGGGTAATTTCAATATTCAGAGACAATATGATTTTTAGACAATGAGGTTATGCAGTGTGAGAAGGAAGCCATAATATTACTCTGCTCATAAACTTCCCCATTGCTCCCTAAAAGCAATCTATCCCTCTAGTTCTTTTCAGGCTTCCCACAAACAAGCAGACATTTCTATTTGCAACACCCTTTCTAGGCTGATCATTGTCACTCCATTGCTGATATTTTTTGGTTTACTGTTTTTATGGTCACAGTCCCTACGGTTGTGAACTAGCTTTCAGGTCCCACATTTGATAATAAGGTTGATATATTAGCATTCGTTGTTTATACAGTCTTATGATCATACAGCTCAATTATTTTGTTCTGAAATAGTGTGATTCATAAGTTCCATATCTATACAATAAATAACTGAGCGGCAGGTAGGTTTAATTCAAGCAGGACATTCTCCGGGTTTAAGAACACATCTTCCTGGATGTTTTCTACACAGCAAAGAGGAGCTGTCCAGTGCTGATGCTCCATCTTACTCACCCTCCCAGAACTTTCCCAGCTTTTGTTAAAAGATTTGATTTTAAAAAAGGAGCTAGCGATAGAGAGAGAGAGAAATGAAGATTGTCTAAGCAATGTACTTCCCCATACGGATGTTTGCAGCGAGTAGAAGGAAATACTTGCTAAGTTTATGTGAGCACAAATCTTCCTTTGTCTTATATAGGGCAAGATCTATAACCACAATGACACTTTTTTTCCCCAAAACAAAAACAAAAAGCAGTGGGTTTTGCTCTTTCTTCCCCTCCCTTTCCCTCAACCTCAGCTGCAGCTCCAGCCCAAGTTGATCAAATAAAAGACACAGGGGCACCTTTCCGCACTTTCCAATGGTATGCTGCAGTATCGATCAACCATCCTCAACCAGGAAGGAGGAGAGTGGAGCAAACTCAAAAGCAAGGGAGATGCCTTGTCCTTACTTTACCCTTGCTTGTTTCTCTTGTTTTTGCAAGCTGCAATCACCAGCTCTAGGATATATATATATATATATATAGATATATATATACACGATTCTTAGCAAATGACACACTCTCTCTGTGGCTGCATCTACACTGCAGCAACAATCCAGTTTGACACCACTTTAAACGCCCTGGCTCAAGGCTATGGAATTCTGGGAATGGTAGTTGGTTGTGGCACCAGGGTAGTTAAAGTAATGTCAAACCGGATTGTTGCTGCAGTGTGGATGGACTCTGCATCCTACCTCAAAGCCTCTCTCTTTGGTGTCTTTAAAGGTGAATGCAAGTGTTGGTGCAATTGCTATTGTTTTTAAAAAAAGAAAGAAAAAATGAGCAAGCCAAGGGGTGGGTGAGGGGAAGTGAGGGGAGGATTAGAGCCAAGGTTAAAAGAGTCCTCTGCACTAGCCGTGAACTCTGCAATAAAGCAAAGAAGCTCAAGGAAAAGAGCGAGGGAGAGGAAAGCAAGAGGAGGAGCAGGGGCAGCCCTGCACCACCCTGGAAGAAGTGTTATTACCATCATCATCATCATTATTTATTATATGTATTTGTACCCTGCATTACACTCTCCTATCCCATAAATGGGACTCAAATTCCCACCCATCCACCCCCAAAAAATTGGTACTCAAATTTCCCAAAATTAGGACTCGAAGTTTTCCCCCAAATTGTGACTCACAGTTCCCACCCCCATCCCCCATCAAATAGGACTCACAATTTCCCCACCACCACCACCACCATTGGAATTCAAAGTTTTCTTTTCTAAAATTGGGACTCTATATTTTTTTTCTCTCTCTCTCCAAAATTGGGACTCAATATTTTTCCTCTCCAAAATTGGGACTCTATATTTTTTTTTCTCCTCTCCAAAATTAGGACTCAATATTTTTTCTCTCCAAAATTGGGACTCTATA
>CM034701.1:55064318-55080980 GCA_020142125.1 Phrynosoma platyrhinos
ACATTTCTTTGAAGCACATAATGTCTATAAAGAATAGACCACATATGGGTACAGGAGACATTACTGCAAATACTGAAAGGAAAAATATACTACCTGCCAGATTATTCACCCATTTCACTAACCTGAAGGCTCTCAATTTCCTTTAGTAAAACAAGGATTTGGTGACTAATTCCATCAGGCTTTACTAAATAATGTTTTGCTACAGAAATCAGAGAAGAACAAATCATTTTTTTAAAAAAAAAAAAGCATGAAATACTTAATAATATAGCATTAATATAATATATTATGCTTGCTTATCATGCCAGCCTAATTTCACAGGATGTAAATGTGATCATGGCTGGGTGATCACCTAGGGTGCAAAAAACAGTGCCCTAGATTTAACAATGAATTTATGTTGCAGAGAGTCAGTGCTTTTTGGAGGAGGAGTTACACCAAAGCAGTTTATTGACAGGGTGATCTCTCAACTATTCCAGAGACATCAGTCTTCTGATATCCACAAGCTGCCTGCAACATAGACATCCAGGGGCATGGGAGGAAGTATGTAATTGGCAGAATGATATAAAATAAAAGTAGACAAAGAGATCTTGTAGCACCTTTGAGACTCAGGGGGGAAGCAGACAGGCGGCCCTGGGCCGCCCTGGGAAGCTGCGCCGCGGGGCCGAGGTATCCCCACACCTCAGCCCCGCGGCGCAGCTTCCACAAGTCACTCCTTCCACAAGCGCTCCTTCCACAAGTCACCGAAGGTGCGCTGCAAAAAGCTGGTGGCGCACCTTCGGTGACTCTTCCACTGCAGCTGCCCTTTCCCTTCCTTGCCCCGAAAACAGCCCTTTGTGTTGTCTGCTTCCCCCCTCACTGAGAGAAATAAGTTGTAGCACAAGCTTTCATAGACTTTTGTACTTCCTCAGATGCAATAAAATAAACAGTCAAAACAGTATTATGATCAGTTCTTAAATAATAAGGCAGAAAAGCACAACAGAATTTTCTTCCCTATCCTCCCTTCTGTGACTCTTGGCACCACCTGAAAATTAACTCTGAAGGTTTTCCAAGATCTCTACAGCATGTTGTCAGGGTCTATAGAGAGGGAGGGAATGCAGCAGGAAGGAGAGATCCCCACCTGATTTTGCTGATAAAAGCAATTTCATCAGAAGATTCTCCTCTTGGATTTAGGCCCAAATACACTGCTAATATGCTGCTCAGCAACTTCTAATTAACTCCAAGAAGAAAAACAACAAAAAACCCTTTAGCTACTCCTAGAAATCATCTATGATTATACCCTGTAGTCATCAGTATTGCAAGTACTTAAGGAATACACAAGGCACAAAGATCTACATTATGATTGCATCATTACAAGCTGTGTGACATTAATTTTAAACATATTAAAGTAGTTTAATTGTAGATATATCAGATTTATTACCTTCAGCTAGAGAATTATGCTAAATCATTCAGCTTCTTGTATTGCACAAAACCAGGAATCATTTGCAATGGGGCAGTTGCTTCTCTTGCCCACTGTCAAAAGCACAAAATTTATTCAAAAGCACTGCAGATCTACTACCTGCTAGCAGATGGTTCATATATAGGATGCACATTATGTCAGTCCTGCCTTGGCTTCGAACAGGCACTGCTGTGCCAATGCAGCCTCTGCTGCTTTACATTTTCATCTTTTGTCTTCCTCCTCTGAGGTTTTGATTGAAGTTTGAACAGATCTGAAATCCACAATCAAATGGAGTCAAACTGCCATGCTTTACAAGCTTGCCAAGGTTAAAAATAAGAGGCTGGGGAAAGGTGTAAGACACAGAGGACAAAGATGAAGCAAGCCTCTATAAGCTCCCGCTCTCTCTCTCTCTCTTTCTCTGAGGATTTATCAGCCTAAGAACCCAAGTTTTTCAACCTGCTATGCTGTTCAGAATGTATGCTTTGCTGAATGTGGCACTTTTGTCAGTAAACCAGCCCACATTCTATTCACAATCCCCTAGGATTAAGGTTAGCTTGATCTTCTCTGGCTTAAAACCAGCTGTTTCTTAATGAAACAGCAATATTGTAGACAGCTCTTTTAAAAGCAGCTCTTTTGCGAACATTTTATCAGTTGTAGCCCATGCTGTTTTACAAAGTCAGATCCCCCCTTAAGGAGGGAGAAGTGCCTCTGCACAAAGAAGATGCACTTCTGTGTGTGTGCATGAACACACAGCAAATCCATTTGCATCATCAATATACTCCTGTATCCAGGAGAAAGATGTTCTCTGTTCCACATCCTATGTGTTTGTGGTTCACCAGCAAGAGTGAGACAGGGCTGGAGAGCGATATTTATTTATTTGTAGTGTGGGTACCAAGGAGAGGTTAATCTGTCTCTAAAGACTTATAGGTCAGCCTGCTGCGGTGATCCAGCTTATTTATGTTATGTTAGAGGCGCCAGTACTGTGCTTTAGTCAGGGATTCCTCTGACCGACAGTGTCACCACATAGCATGAGAGCTGAGAATATTAAGGAATTTTCTGAACCATTTAAATGAGGTTACTTTCTTCCCCTAAATGGATTGTTTGTTATTGTTATTGTTATTGTTATTTCTTACCTGCCTCTCTCGAATCAAGACAAGGAAGAGCAAATGCAACACATATCGGTTAAAAACACATAACATCAGTTAAAACACATAAACCAGTTAAGGCACATAACATTAGTTTAAAAAAAAACATAAAACTGATACATATTGAAACAATCAATCCATATCTTAAATTAAAATAATTTAAAAATCATAATTTAAGAATCATCTGGACCTGCCAAAAGAAATTGGTCTTTAATGCTGTTTTAATTTCAGATCTCAGCTGTCGAATCTCTTCTGGCAGATCTTTCCACAGTCTGGGGTGGCTGAAGAAATAGTCCTCTGGGTGACAGTTGCCAACCTAGTCCTGGCCAACTGGAGTAAATGCTCAAGAGAGGACCTAAGTGTATGAGTTGGACTGTGCAGGAGAAAGCAAGCCTGTAGGTAATCTGGACCCAAACAATGCAGGGCTTTAAAGGTAATAACCAACAATTTGTATCTTGCCCAGAAGCTAACTGGCAACCAGGGGAATAATTTTAATATTGGTGTAATATGATCACTCCTAGATATACCAGTAACCAATCTGCTATGCTTTGAACTAACTAAAGTTTTCAAAGTTGGTACAGAGGTCTCCCAATGTACAGCACATTGCAGAAGTCCAACCTTGAAGTTACCAGCATATGCACTGCCACCTTTAGGCCCTCCAGTTCTAGGAAGGGGATCAGCTAGCACAACAGCCAAAGCTGATAGTAAGCACTTCTGGCTGTCATATCTATCTGAGCTGTCTTTTGGAGTGGGGGGTCAAATGTTTAAAAATAAGCAAAATCAATATACACTACTTCAAAAAAAATCAGCTAAACACTAATTTAAAAGCATTTAAAACTTGTTTAAAACATAAATATTATTTCTATTTTTGTGTGGCATTTTTTAGCACTTTTGGCAGATTCTGAAGGCCTTGGACCAGGGGTTGGCAACCTACAGCCCGCGAGCTGGTTCCGGCCTGCCGACCCTCGCTTACTGTCCCCCGCCGACCCCTGCCGCCGCTGACCCCCGCCACCTCCTCTGCGTCTTTTGGCAGCCACGCGGCTGCGCCCATCGCAGCCACCATTTTGTTTTCCTAAATGGTGGCCACGACTCGTTTGTGCATGTGCAGAAGTACTGCGCATGCACAAATGAGTCGCAGCTGCCATTTTGGAAAACAAAATAGTGGCTGTGACATGTGTGGAGGCAGCGGCGGCAGCATGCGCAACAGCAGTGCGCATGGCAGGGGCACAAGTGGCGGCGGGGGGCACACGCATGCACAAGCACGCATGCTGCCATTCCCTGCCCCCAGCCCACCGGAAGGGACCACCAGAAGGGACCAGCCCCAGGTAAGAAAAGGTTGCCAACCCCTGCCTTGGACAATGCCAGAGTAAAAAACTGGCTGCTCGATCCACAACAGTTGCCCATCCTATATTGGATACAGTGAAGAGATGCTTAAGGTGGCAGGTTTGAAAAATCATTAAAAGTCAACCAAGTTCTCTCTCTCTCTCTCTCTCTCTCTCTGTGTGTGTGTATGTGTTGTGAGTGTGAATGTTGCTGCCACAGACAAGGGGAGAGGTTGTGGGATTTTCTGTTATCTGTTCCAAAAATAACTTGGTGGTCTTCAGCTACTATACACTTTGACTTGGGTGAGACATTATTTGCTGCTCTGCCTCATGCAGGAAAACATCTTGGTCTGTTGATTCCCATGCACAGGATGGCTGCCATGCAAAAAGTCACACCTATTGCAGCTACTTGCTACTCCAAGCTACTCACCACTTTACATAGGACTGGGTTTTGTCAGAAATGAAAAAATCAAGACAACTGCTGATTCATACTGTACATCTGCCTTTCTCAACCTATGCCATTGCACAAGCACACAAATTTTGGGGGGGAAACCCCAAATATTTGAAAACACCAAACAGCACTAAGTCTCTTCTAGGGTGCTTGTATTTAATGTTCATCTGTTTGTTGCTTTACATTTAAAAAATGGCTCATTCTGCAAGCTGCAAAGAATATCTAAGAAGATTCAGATACAACTAGGTTATTCTGTGTGCCTTAATAGTTTAATTGTTTGCTCTCACAACAAGGCTATCAGAATAGAAGGTACCTAGCAATTCAGACCTAGAGAGAGGGGCAACTGCACATATGCAGAGAAGTGGGAAAATAAATGAGGAACCCTACATATGGAGAAGCTCTTTTGTGTACATATTGAATGTACATGGCACAAATCAGCTACAATTCACAAAAGTCCTGATGGTTAAAATGATTAAAGGCCAGTACTGCAGCCAAAACATTGTGCGTTCAAACCCACTGGGCTCCAGATTGACTTAAACTTCCACCCGCTCATAGGTCAGTAAAATGAGTAGACAGCTTGTTGGGGGCAATTGGATAACACATTGTAAACTTCTTAGAGACTGCTTAGTTCACTATGAAGTGGTATAGAAATGTAAAATGCTAAGTGCTAAAAGCCATGAGAATGTTCTTTATCACTCTAAGCTTTGTTTTAATTGACCTAGGCTTCTTCATCAATTGTGGTGCCACAATTCCCAGAATTCTTTAGCATTGAACCATGGCAGTTAAACCTGGATTATTTCTGCAGTGCAGATGTAGCCTTATTAGCCAATCTAGGTTACCTGCCAGTAAATATGTTTTTGGAAATGTGGTCACATGATATTAATGTACATGTCTGGCGTATATATTCTCCACTTTCCCCTTCTTTCCCCTTTTTTTTTTTCTCTTTTCTTTCATTTAAGAAAATATATTTTTAAAATCCAACAATATTTTAAAGGTTACCTCCTAAAGCATGTGCAGGTATTTAACAGATGTGTAAAAAAGAATTAAACTTTTCCAAATATAAGTGTATTTCTCTCATCAGGATGAGTGATTTTACTTTGCAACTTGCCCATCACTGTGGATCAAAAAGGCCTTTCCAAGTGGAAAGCACAAAGTGGAACAAGTGGAACCGCTGTTGAGCTTTGCAGCCAGTGTTTGATTTAATCCACAGCAGCTAAATAATTAGCTGCCTAAATGAAAACATCCATCTAAGATCTCAAAACCATCTGCTCTCCAGTTTTTTCATTTGTTGCCTGCCTGTGCATTAATGAAATGATTGCATTGGATTATCTCTTATTCATAAAAACATGTGAGGACACCTGCTAGTACTTACATGTTCTCTATTCTGGAAGGAGTTATGTTTCATAGTACAGGTTCATCTTGGGGTCACCATAAGTCAGAAATAATTTGAAGGTATACAAGAAGAGGAGGAGGAGGAGGAGGGGTGTCTTATCTTTCCAATTCTTCTGCAGTAGTAAATTCCACATTTGTACCCCCAATGTTTTGTGTTTTGTTTTCTGATGTTTTTTGAGTTGGGTTTTGGTTTGTTGGTTTGTTTGTTTGTGGCAGAACCTATGTTTATTGCTCAAAATTGAAACGGCTTTTTTAACATTTATAGCATTTGAGGCATTAAATAGCTGAATTTAAAGTCTTCCAAAAAGTCATGCAGTCAAAATCTGGCTCAGAATTCAGACATCATGTAGAGGTCTTAATCAAATGAAGGAATTTGGACCAATTTTTTAAAATTAAAAATACATAAAAAGATCTTTTACAAATAAAAAAGAAACGGTTCTTTGGATTTTAGCATAACTGAAATAATCTATTTGTGCTAGGGCAGACTAGCATGGGAAGAAAAAGAGGGAGTGGGTGGAAGCCAGAAGTGGAAGATGAATGAATGGAGCTTGGGATTTCTAAAGTATTGGAGACTGATTGTCTTTGTATGTAGAGGCTGTCATTGAGCATTTTATACATTAACAAGGGGAAACATTTGTTCTGTCTTAGTATGGCAGTAAGAAACATACAGCCTTTGAAATACAGGCATCCCTCCATTTTCACAGACATGGGATCTGCGGTCTCGCCCGTTCATGGGTGGGGAGGGACACAATGGACAAAATGGGGTGTGGGTGGGCATGCGCTACCATTCAAACCAATGGGCTTGAATATTGGTGATTTTCCATTTTCGTGGGGAGGGGTGGAATGGGAGCAGGGGCAACTGTACATGCAACCTTCATATCCCTTTTTTTGGACCCCAACTTCCTGGGCTGTTGCAGAAACCATGGTCAAAATCTCATTGGTTTCCTCCCTTCTCATCCTTTCCCTTTTCATCCCATCTCTTTCTGTTGCTTCAAGAATGGAAAGAGACACTCTGCCTTGTGGTCTTGTGCAATGCTGTGGTATAAGAAGCTGCTCTTACAGCCTCCTTCACCATAAAGATCAGCCACTGTAGCTGCTGAATTTCAGTGACAACTATGGAGGAAAGAATATTCAAAAATATTTTTAAATGATCACAAATGGGGGGGCGGCTTAGTATCAAGAAACTCCAATGAGAAGAATCCTTGTCTGACAAGAATCTTCACAATTTGAGTCTTAATTCTGTGAAAAATTTGTACATGGTTGTTTTTCACAGAAAACAGCATTTTCAGCACAGGAAGCATTTGTTTCTTGCAGAAAACATTTCAGTGTGAAAGTGTCTTCTGTGCAGAGAAGGCTGTTTTCTTGTACAGAAAATGCTGCAATTGGGGACATTCCATTCAAAATTTTCATGTGGTTCATTTGCACTGAAGCCAACTTTTTCTGTATGTGAAGGAGTTTTCTTTTTCTGTGCAATAAATTGTGTCTTGTCATGGTCTTACATCTTCATAAGTATACTTACATCTGTGGGAATTAGAACTGGGCAGTTCTTTAAAATCTATATCCAGTAGATGGCTGCTGTTATATTACCATGTAGCAAAGTCAGAAAAGTGACTAATGCACAAAAGAGACTGACACACAACAGGACCTACAGGATGCACATTGCATTGGTCCCAATGCTCATTGCATAAGTCTCATTGTGCATCAGGCATGAATGCGCATCAGACACACTTGTCAATGTCCTATTATGTATCTTCACAATTCAGTAAATGGGTTTCCTAGTGCCTCTGCTACTTAGCTAGGTATGTGTAAAGTTACATAACATGACGAACCTCATAGGATTCCAGTAAATATTTTTAAATGGAAATATGTGAGCAATCTACAATGTGACAGGCAGAACAAGGACCCCTGTCACAAATTTCCCTTTGCCAGAGATCAGTTGTGCAAAGTGGGTGCCGGAGATCACTTATGCAAATATCAGGAAGTCAAAAGGGAAATGGACTCCATCAATTCCATCTGCTGCTTACCATTAAGTGAAGCTTGGACTTTCATGATCCCTGCATAGTCCCTAAACTAGAAGCTACAAAGTGTTGGTGAAAATATAGAATTATGACTGTGTAACTGTAAGTTACGTATTCATAACTCCTCAACAGGATTCCAGCCATTATTTTCTGTGCAGAAAAAGTTGTTTTTAGTAGAAAACAACGACCATGTGAATTTTGTGCAGAATAAGTCCTGAATTGAAAAAAGGGTGTGGTTTTCAAAGTCTTTCTTGCAGCAGGATAGAAATTGCCAAAATTTGTTGTTGCTTCCTGAAAGAAGAAAATCAGTGATGAAGTGCATCCCTAGTGATTACCAGAATAAGAGCAGACTCAGTGGCAGCCAGTGGATTCCAGCACCATTAACAGCTCCAGTAACCACCAGGACTTTAAATGCTGTGCAAGGTTTTATAGAGTTTTGTAGAGAGTTTTTAATATATTTGAAATTTTAATGTGTAATGTTTTTCACTTTTAAAAATTGTTTAATTGTCTTTGTATTTTCATTTTAATGCTTTCTGTTGTTTTTAACTTGTACTGTTTTAAATTTTGTTAGCCGCCAGAGTATACTGGGAGAACGGCAGGATATAAATAAATAAATAATAACAACACAATAATGCAGTCCTAATTGAGTTTGAGTTCATGCTACTGCAAGCCTGGTTTCTAAGATAAAGTCATTTTCATGTTTTTATAAAATGTAATTTAATGAGTAGAAGAAATGGAGTGTTGAAAGAATGCAAAGGGAGGGGGGAGGCAACATACCATTAATGATGCTTTTACATCCCACCAGGGTCATCATTGCAGTTATTTTTACTTCAAGCAAATTATACTAGCAGAAACTCTTATTGAAATGCTTTATGTGATGCTTTTAATAGCACTATTTTACCTTTTCAAAAAAAAATAAGAACAATAATAATGAGAGGTCCTCCATAGTCAGATCCTACCCCAGCCCTCCACTAATCCTAGGAGAAGAGAAACTGACTATTTATATAAACACAACACATCTATTTTTGGTAGTTCATTCCACTAGATTCAGCAGGCTTACTGGCAAATAATCACGCATAGGGTTGCAGTCCTACAGAGGCCATTTAAAGGGTTAATTAAAGTCATGAAAATGTTCTCTATATACACTTGGCTGAGATTTGGGATCGGCTGGAAGCACCCTCTTCTATGTTCCTTCAATCAAGGGAATATGCTGTGGAAGGACATGGATATTTCTTGTATGACGGAACATAGAAGAGGGCCTTCTCACTATAGCACCCTAGTTATGAAATACTCTCCCCTTAGAAACCCAGTTGGTGTCAATGTTACTGTCATTCCATCAGCAAGTAAAAAAATTGTGTAGTAAAGTCTTTGGGAGCCTAACTGGTTTTATATGTGTATGGTTGCATATTATTTAAAACTATTTTCACTGATTTTAATTTGTCCTCTTTTAACTTTTTAAATTATTTAAATTCTGGGAGTCTTGAAATCATGTTATTATTTACATCAGTTGTTTTTACTGTATGCTACACTGAGATCTTTAGACAAAGGGCAGAATGGATGAATGGATGGGGTGAACTTAAAAGAAGTGATTTGAAGATATGCAAGCCCCAAAAGTCATGTAGAAGCACATGCACCTAACCATAAAAAGAAATCATTGATGTTCTTTAGACTTGGTGAAAAGTGTAACTTTTAAACTCACCTCATGTGAACAATCCACGAATATATCCAGAAGTTATGTAAAGCACATTAAAAACTATATCAAAAGAAAGAATAATCCTGTGGGTCAGTTTTTAAAAAAGAGTAAAATTTCCCTCAGAATATACCCAGATCCTCCAGCCATGGCACCCTTTTTGTAGTCAAAAAAGTAACTTTTCCTAGCTCTAAATTGCTCCAGTTTGGGAAACCAACATTTCAGAAACTCTCATTTCAGATGCCGATGCTGTTGCAAATATATAACATGCCTCTAAAAAGTAGGAGCAGTAGCTGGAACATAATTTCTTGTACCTGGAAAAACACATATTTGTGTTCCACAACATGCCACGACACTCACTGAGCAGTTTGGAAAAGCTACCTGTAAACTACAGAGTACACAGAAAAGTGTATTAAAAATTAAAAATATGAGCCATGAAAAATATCCTGAGAAAGATAGTATAATGGAATATGAAATTTGCATTATGAAGATAAAATGTCCCCTCACCCCCAAGTCAGCATGCATAGTCAAAGTTACACAATTTGCTCTGCTTTACAGGAGTATTGTTAGACAATATGAGGAAGCTGCCTCAGGCAGCGGATCTTGGGGGAAGCATCCACAAGGTGCTAGAGGACAGGGCTGTGCATGCCATATGGCACCCAGCCACCCTTGGGTGCAATAAAAGTCACAGTCCGAGTGCCAGTGCTCAAGTAATATTCAGTGCCACTCCAGTTGGCTTCTGAATGTGTAAACAGGAGAGGAGAGTGCCACTTTGTCCTATGCCTTAGGCAACATGGCTTGGTCAGTCCTGTGATTTTGGCATGCAAGTCAGAAAAGCCCACAAGTACTTCTGCTTCTTGGCAGTGAAAAGAGAACAGCAATAATAAATAACAAAGCTTTTGCTTCCCTTTTGTGACAGTACAAAACAAGGCTCTGAGGCAACTGCTTCATTTTACCTAATGGTGAAGCTTGGCATCTGCTATCTTCATGCAAGGGGGAAAGCACAATGCAATCTGAGAAGACATTTTGAGATATTTCAGTATGAATTCATTAACACAAAACATTGCTCTTGGACCTAGCACAGTGCCTTGTCTTCTTTTGTCTTCATTCAAATGCTGACTCTTGTACGTGCTCCCAGCAATTGTTGCTTCAATATGTTGTTTTCGGGCAGCAGTTCTCTGTTGGTTTGAGGGTTGCACCACCATATGTCTTGGGTATTCCTAGTGCCATCTCCCTTACCCCCACCTCTTTATCACCCAACCCAGAAGAGAATTCATGTTATGTTAAAGCAAACCTTATGAAGCAATGTTGAAAGAGTCTACTAAAATTATTAGAGCCATACTGAGATTGATTTGAAAATAAACTACTGTGTATAAGAACTAGGGTGAAAGGAGAACAAGAACTCAGTAAGGGATTTAGAGTTTTAAACAGTATTTTAAAATCTCTGTGTTCTTCAAGGCCCCAGGGAATGGGATTCTGCAATTCAAATGTAAAGGAGCAGGGGAGAAATGGCATTTTATTTCAAATGAAATATATTGTAACATCAAAACATATGCATATGATACACACGCATGAAATGCTATTTGACAGACAAAAACAAAAGGCATGCAAGGCTTAAGCGTATTATAGCCCAATCTTTTATCAACCATTCATGATTCCAGTTTGTCTAACTGATTGTTATTTGCTAAATAATTGGCTCCCAGGCTTTGTAATAAATAGGAAGAAAAATCTAAATTAAAGAGGTGCCTGAGGTCATCACAACCCCCAGGAAAGCATGCCATTAAAATTGGAACTGGTGGTAATATGTATAGATAATTCTATTTTAGAGTAATAATTTTGTTTTTTATCAGCCAGTTAACTGAAAAAGCTATCAGATTGGGAAAGGAAACATATTTTAGTAACTCGGCACAAAGGAAATCCTACCAGTGTGTTCTTATACTTTGCAATTGCTTTCAAGGAAGAACCCCCTGACTATTTTTTTTCTTTGTCATTCTTCTCTTGTGAAAGTATTTGTCTGTGTTTGTGTGTGTGTGTGTGTGTGGCTTGTGTATGCAAAGATCAGACCTTGGCAGAAATTTGTTTTGTTTACATATTTATACAAGCAGGTATAATTCTTACTTCATGAATCAATGGGGAGACCAAAATATAGTTATGCTCCAACATTTATGGTATGCTCTTCTCAATTTAATAGTGTAGTTATCCTGTTAAAATATGTATACAAAGATGTGTATGTTAGGACCATGTGTGGAAAATTTTGTGAAACCCTCAAATTAGTGAAAATTATTATAATTATTTTAAAAAATTTTCTACTAGATTGAATCACTTGCAAAATTGTACATTGGGCAATATTGCATAGAAAACTGCATATGTTTTAAAATGCAATCAAAACAACAATTTTCATATTAACTTTTTGGGGAAAAACATTTCAGATTGATGGAGAAACAGAATTTAAATTTGTAAAAATGAGGAGCTGAATGAAACCATTGACAGATTCCTCTGTCCCTAGTAAAGTGAACTGCTTGTTTGTAAATCTAGGGTTTCTTACACAGGCTTACCTCCATGAAGCCCTTTCCTTTTCAGCAAAAGTAAGATGTAATTGGAAGTGACAGTCTGTGTTTGTGTGATAGTGCCCATGCCTGGTGGGGAGGTGATCAAAAAACCCTCAAATAGTGCAGCTTAACACCACATGGGCACACAGCCTGTGGGCTCTGCAGCACTTTGGCTCACTTTCAGAAAACCCAGGATTGAGCCACCTTTTCCTGCCTATCTACTCAGGCCCTGTATGAGCCCTAAACTCATCTCAATCCCAATCTGGCTGCCCAATATTGGATATTGGGTATAAGGTTCATATCCCAGCTTCACCATAATGTTCATGTGGTCACTTTGAGCTAATCATAGTTTGTCAACCAAATCCACTTCATGGGACAAGTGGGTGAGTAGGTGAGAAACAGAGAGAATATGGGGGCATGGACAACATCTTTAGCTTCAGAGATAAGTGAAATGAAATTGGTTAAAAATCAATACAGTAGTTACTGGGGAAAAGATGGAAGTGAAACATTGCAGTGGTCTTTTAGGATGTCATACTTAGGCTGTTCAATGTATGTTTCTTCTTAGAATCATAGGAGTTTATCACACGGAGGAAATCTCGTGCAGAAACAGGATTTAAAAGGTGCGGGAAACCCAAAAAAGCGGGCAGATTTTCACACACATTGCTATTAAAATGGGGTTAACCCGAACAGAAAGTAGTCAAAAACTGCTTTCTTTTTACTTTCAGGATTTTCCAAAAAGTAAAAAGAAGCAGTTTCTGACTACTTTCTGTTCGGGTTAACCCCATTTTAACAGCGACATCGTCTGAAAAATCTAGCCACTTTTGCAGGGTTTTTTCCAATTTAAAACCCCATTTCTGCACAGGATTTCCCCCGTGTGATAAACTCCAGAGAATCATAGAGTTGGAAGAGACCACAAGGACCATCCAGTTCAACCCCCTCCCATACAGGAACTCAAAGCATCCCCGACAGATGGAATTCCAGCCCCTGTTTAAAGACCTCCAATGAAGGAGACTTTATCAATCTCCAAAGAAGAGTGTTCCATTATCAAACAGCTCTTATTGTCAGGAAGTTCCTCCTAATGTTGACTTATTCTACAAATGCTGGACTTCTAAAATGAATGAAGTCATACTGTTCTTTCTGTGTCACTGTGCGGCTCAGTCCTAAGGGGATCTATTCACAAGTACAGTTACACTCAGTGGCACTTACTTCCAGGAAAGTAGTTATGGGAATTGCCTTGGGTTGAGTCTACATTGGCCAGAATACTCCAAGCTGCTCCTGGGGCATCCTGGCCCAAAGCTATGCTGAATGTTACTTTGGCACCAGAGTAATGCCAGACAGTTGTCTAGACACACACGTCCCATTTTGCCATCTGGCATCACTACCACCAGTACAAGTCATGCTCTCTGAGATCAAAACCAAGGTGCATTGATCACATGGCTGGGTGCCTTGTTGTGACCTCAGAGTGTGTAACTTCTGCCAACAGTGACAGTGTCAGGCAGCACAGTGGAATGCTGTGTAAACAGTTTCCCAGAATCGCTGTAGAGTGCTCCAGACTTTCTGGGAGTATTCTGAGTGAATTGTGAGTTTTTAAATTGCTTTTTAAGAAAGGCATGGCCCAGATTTTCTATGGCACTGTCCTTCCCACATGAAGACAGCCTGCAGTCAAATTGGGCTTTTGTCTCTGCCCCCTCTGGACAAGGTAATGCAAAGGAGGAAAGAAACTGATGCAAATAGCCCATGTAGACATGACCAAGTCTTCCTTTGCATGTGCTGACAGTAGTGGGAGAGACAGGGAAGGGAATTGTTGAATACATGGAGAATATAGATAATTTTTGAAGAGTAGCTTCAATAAGGCTGCAAGGCACAGCTTGGATTTTCTAACACAGTATGGCTTGCATCCTATTAGAGGCGTAAACAAATGTATTTACCTTACACATGCATATATATATTTTTGGTTGCTTTGAAAGTTGGTATTACCTGTCTCCCTCTGCAGCAACCAAAGCCTCTACCTGGATCTACTGTAAAGCCACTGAAGCTGACCCTCCATAGCCAATCTGCAGCTGGTTCAGAGTGGAGGGGTAGTGCAGAAGAGTCTGGCTATGTTCCTATGCCAGACACAAAATGATTGCACCAAACACAGAAACCTCTAGATGGCCCCAATCGACCTCAGTGGATATGTAATCACTTTGCAACTGAGTAGTGTCTTAGCCAGACATTTCTGTGACCACCCCCTTCTCTCCTCCAGGCATGTAATGGCTGGAGGGGGGGTGTCACCAGTTCTATGGCAGGTCCAGAGAGTGGTAAATAATTCAGCATGGTGTTGTTTTACATATGGAACTACAGTTGGACTGTGGTATCCATGGAGGATCCATTCCAGACACACACACACACACACACAGAGAGAGAGAGAGAGAGAGAGAGTTACAAAAAAAGCGCAGGACCTCCAGTACCATTGTCCCTAATAGAAGTGGGGAGAGGGACATGCACACAACCACTGGTACAGCCATGTGCATGCACCACCATTTGGGATAATGGGGCTTCCCATCCACAGATGCTCAAATCTGCAAATGGCAGACCCACAGACAGCAAGGTCCCACTGTACTATGCTTTGCAGAGCCATGCAGGATTGCAGACCATGACTGGAAGTTAGGGGAAGAGGTTGTGATCCCAAGTGGCTTGGAAAATTTGGATGGACATGTGTGAGAGAAGCCTTCCCCCTCTCCCCCTTGCACCCTCTATATCAGGGGTAGGCAACCTTTTTAAGCCGTGGGCCAGGTTGCTGTCCCTCAGACAGTTGGGGGGCCAAAGCACCACAAATAAATAAATAAATAAATAAATATTTTTTTAAAATATTTTTTTAAAATATGCATGCACACTCTCTAAGCCCCAGAAAAGCCATGGCAAAAACCCTGTGGAGATTTTGCCAAGAAAACCCCAAGAACAAGTAATAACAACAATAATCAATATCATCATGGCGGGTGGCGGCGGCGGCGGCAGCAGGCCGGTCTGGGGCCGGTCCAAAGGCCTCACTGGGCCGCATCCGGCCCCCGGGCCTTAGGTTGCCTACCCCTGCTCTATATAATATTAGAATGGGTACAATTTGTTCCCTTGAAGAAGGAGAATAGGTTCACACTTTTTTTACTGTCTTCAAATCCCTTAGAAGGGAATAAAGCACTGGATCAAAGTTGCCAGATCTTAAGGGCTGGACCTGAATCTCAAGGCTTGGCCTCTTTCCTACAATTCTCAGAATAAGTGAATCTAAGGGAAAAACATTGCCTTGAAAAATATATGCATGCATGTGCTTTTCCTCATTACTTAAACTTGATGGCTGGAATTCTGCATCACCTACTTAGTTAATTATGTGAAACTAAAGGCCTAAGCAGACTGCCAGAAATAGTGCACATTAAATTGAGGCACTGCCCTGGCTCAGTGCTAGGGAATCATGAGAATTGTATTTTTTTCTGAGACATTGAGCCTTCTCTGTCAGAGAGCTCTGGTGCCACAATAAATTACAGTTCCCATGATTCCTTAGCCCTAAGCCAGGGCAGTGCCTCAATTTAATGTGCACTATTTCTGGCAGTCTGCTTAGGCCCTAAGTAGCATCTCCTAGGCTGCCTTCCCCTCCAAACCTATTTTACCAGGCATCTTGTGAGTGAAGAAGATCCATTTATCTGACAACCACCTCCTGTGGACCAGGAGGATGAATTTTCCACCATAATTCCTCACACCAGTCAGCAAAATTCAAATAATCAGGATAAGGACCCTGTCACAAGTTCTCATCACAGCCTCACTGGCTGATGGGAGGGGGATGGAGACATCCTTCTACTGTGCCTGATCCGGTGGCTGCCTGGTAAAGTAGGTTTGGGAGGGCATTCAGGAGCATGGCAATAGAGCACTCCAGCAACAAATGGAGTGCTCCAACAATGGATGGACTATAGATCAGACACAGCATCATGTTATAAGGTGCAGACACAGACACTACTATCCTGCTCTAATTCCACTTCTCAAGTCTCATGTGATGAAGTCCGTAGAATTCTCTGCCAGATAGTTCTAATGCTGTAGTTGACAGCACTAGGACTCTCTGCCACAGAAGTCCAAGTGCTTCACATAACTACTAACTACAAGTGATGAGTCACATCATCTGATGATATATTCATAGTATGACAGCTTCATTCATCTTGGCTTCTAGTGTGAGTTCAGGCCTAATTTTTCTTTGTACTACTTTTCTCTAGTGGCAGAATTGTGTGCTACTGGGAGGTAAGGGACTATGTTAACAGTAACTGTGCTACTGGTAGGGTCTCCCAAGCCAGACAGGCTTTTGCTGAGGAGCCAGACTAAATGGGTGAACTGGGCTGCCTGCAGTTGTGAAGAGTGGCACTATTGAAGGATGTCTCAGAGACAATGGCAGTTTCACTTTAGCTAACTTTTCTTAGCACTGTACAGAAGAAGTCAGTGGTAAACAACTCCTGAATGCCTTTTGCCTTGAAAACCTTATGATGAATCTAACTGGCTGCTGAGCAAATGGTATACATTTTACATATAGTCTTCAGCCACATATCTGCAGCTGCTGGATTGGGCCAGGAACTACATGTACAACATTACAAAACCTGTTGCTGGTACGTCTAGTGATGCAGGTTCAGTCTCCCTGATCCAGAATTCCAAA
>CM034701.1:55090927-55102573 GCA_020142125.1 Phrynosoma platyrhinos
CTCCTCCTCCTCCTCTTGGCCCTCCTCCAGGTATTAAAAGAGAATTGTTGTGCAGATTTGCTTTTCACATTTCAGTAAATGCAAAATTACTGTAATTTCGCAAATGCATTTCCTCTGAACTCCCAAAATTAAAAAGATCTCGGATAATACCAGTTTCTGACCAGTTTCTGTGCGACATTGTGTGAAATCATGAGGCACAAATTCAGTTTTTGTTTGGGATTTGTGTGGATTAACCAACAGATTTCCCCCGTGTGATAACGTCTATAGTTAAAGTGGTCTCAAGCTGCATTATTCCTGGCAGTCTGTAAAGGCCCTTACTTCTGTGTAAAGAGGCATACATTGTGCTTCAAATCTTTTTTGCAGTGCTGGTAATATTTGAGTATGAAGCAGTATACCTTACTTTGGCATCTTTAGGACCTTTGAGGTGCTTTCAATAATAAATTCTTCAGAATATAGAGCAGGGGTAGGCAACCTGTCCCCTTTAAGGGCCAAGGGACTTCAGCTCCCAGAAGCCTTAGCCATGTTGGCCAATAGTCCCATGTTGGCCAATAGCTCCTGGGATTCTGGGAGCTGAAGTTCCTCGGCCCTTAAAGGGGACAGGTTGCCTACCCCTGATATAGAGGGATCTATTCACTACTATGTATAGTTCAACAGGGAAAAGCCTGAGAGTCAAGAAGCTGCTGCAAGCATTGTCATTGGACTGGAAATGTAGCCTGGCAGACTTTATCCGGCATTCTGAAAAAAGACAGCCTCAATACCACAAATGTGCCTTGATATTTCCCTACCCCAACTCTTAACATTTCTCCCAGGAAGGAACAGTATTCCAAGGACTATGAGCCAGCTGAAGTGCTACAAAGAATGTTGCTTGACAGAATTTGTAGCTAAATAAGAATAAATATTTCAGAGAAATGTCCAGTCTACTCCAAAATGTGTCTACTCTGCAGAACTGAGCCCTGTACCTTTTAAATATTCTTAACGGAAAATGTCAGTAGTTTGTAATTAGGAGAAGAGATCTATAGTATGTAAAGGTGCTAAATGTGAAAATCTAGGTACATATTATAGAAAAGGTTTGTTCTATGATTTAGTATCTGGTGTGCACACTAGTTATTGGCCACTAAAAAGAGTGGGGCTGTGATAAAGGGCATTTCTGATTCTTTCTTGTTCCTGCTGGGTGCTGTGACATGCAGGGCCAAACTGAGGCATCTTTCAGACTGAAAAAGAACAATGAATTGTCCCCCTCCCTTTCTGCCCACAACAGAGTGAACAGTTCTGAAAGCCAGCCCTGTTATTTTGCCATATGAGACAGAACATGCCACCAGGACTTCTCCCCATTCCTGACAATAGAAATACAATAGAAGCACATTCAATAGTTAACCATTTGCTGCCTCTTCATGAGACATCCCAAATCAGCCATCTCATTCTGCAATAAATGCTAGAAAGTCAGTATTTTTTGATAATGTGGATAGCCTTCATGGACAGAGAATCTATCCTTTTTTAAAAGTTGCTTTTCATGTGTAACTGGTGATAGACACATCTTTGGTGGGGGCAAGACAGGAGCATTCCCCCTCTCACATTTATTCTACTCATATACCTCAAGAGGAGCAGGAACATAAATACCTCCTTCTGATTCCCTTCAGTCTCTAACAAAGGTAAAACATCTCTAGTGATTGGGTTTAAAAAAAAAAAAAGATATCACCCTTTCAGACATTTCCAGTGCACAAATGGACATAATTCACCATAGATAGGAAGTGTGAGTTCCCACTTCATTTGTTCCATAGGATGTATAAAATGCAGAGGTATAAAGGGGCACTAAAGCATGGAATTTCTTTTGGCATTAAGATTTGCCAGGGCCCTTCTCTTCTTTCTTTCTTTCTTTCTTTCTTTCTTTCTTTCTTTCTTTCTTTCCTCCCTCCCCCCTTTTTTTGTATACAAATGTTAAAGACTTTTAATTCACCTCACTTTGATGAGTTGCTTTAATCTGCTGGGTGCAATGTACTAGAATGTCTATCTTTGTTGCTTTTTTTTATGGGGCGGTGGTGGTGGTGGTGGCAGTTTCTAACCTTTTGCAACTATGGCCAGAATTTTGTATCAGCTAAGTAACTTCTTCTGTCCCAACCTAGAATCACAGAATCATAGAGTTGGAAGAGACCACAAGGGCCATCCAGTCCAATCCCTTGCCAAGCAAGAACTCAAAATCAAAGCATCCCCGGCAGATGGCCATCCAGCCTCTATTTAAAGACCTTCAAAGAAGGAGACACCACCACACTCTGAGGGAGTGTGTTCCACTTTCGAATAGCTCTCACTGTCAGGAAGTTTCTCCTAATGTTGAGGTGAATCTCTTTTCCTGTAGCTTGCATCTATTGTTCAGGGTCCTGTTCTCTGGAGCAGCAGAAAACAAGCTAGCTCCCTTCTCAATATGACATCCCTTCAAATATTTAAACAGGGCTATCGTATCATGTCTTAACCTCCCAAATCTAACAGAAACATCATTCACCCATGCTCTGACTGCCAGCAGAAGGGACTTCCTTCTGCAGCTGCTGTCCGGTAAAGTAGGCGTGTGTGTGGATAGTCATGATGAGTTAAGGAATAGTCATAATTGTGCAACTATTACTGCAATCATAACTCCCTTTGTCAATTGTTTAATCCCATTTTAATGCTCATTTTTGAGAAGAAGAAGGAATTTGTGGTGATAGTGTATATGATCCAGATGGACACGATTGCACTTGAGTGGAAATATTGTCCAGCATGAATTTAATCTTCTATCTGAATTGTCCCATCTCTCTCTCTGACACAGACACTCAAGAGACATACCCTTACACTGCCTTTTAATAAAACTAAGAGATCTGATCACAGATCTGTTGTCCTCTCTGTGTGTATACGTACTTTCAAGTCACCAGTTGACTTATGTTAACTCCATGAATATCATAGGTTTTTCTTGAGCAAAAAATACTCAAGATGTGGTTTTGCCAGTTTCCTACACTAAATATAATCTGCAGCACCTGGTATTTGTTGGCACTCTCCCATCCAAGTACTAACCAAGGCTGGCTCTACTTATTTTCCAAAATCAGGTGGGATCTGGTGCCTTTAGAGTATTTAAGCCTTTGTTGTCATCTGTACTTCATCCTTATTCAAAGTCCTACCCATTTCAAAACCTGATAGTGCCTACAGATAAAATTGTACTAGTGGTCATTTTAAGAAAATTAACTAGACATACTGACTGGAGTTACAGTCCAAAAAGTATATTTCCAGACTGTACTAGTGATTGTTCAAGTGTTGTAAGTTTGTCACCTACAATATGATCACACTACTTACCACTGTTAACTTGTGTGACAGGGAATCAAGCTGAGCTTTTTACCAGCTGCTTCTGCTGCTTAATACCACTCATGATGTGCTAGAATTTTCTGGCCTGGTGTCAGACAAAGATAAGAACTGGGCTCTAGAAAGCAGGAACCACTACATTATGTTTAACTATTTTTACTTCAGATGCTGACTTTAATACATCCCATTTGTTTGTTTCAAGGTTTGGGGAAAGCTTGAGAAGGTAGGGGTGGGTGAGTTGTCAGAACAGATTAGTGCTTTTCTTTGCTGTGCCTTGCCCTGAGAAAATAATGGATGGGTGTTAGAAGGATTAAGAAATTGAGCTAATTTGTTACAAATAACTCTCTGATCATATTAACATAACAGAATTGGGACTGCTGAATGGAGCTTATGCTTTCAGTGCTTACACTACACTGAGCTGCACTGGGGAAGAAAATTTTTCAAATCTAATGATTTCATGCAAGGCAGATTGTCACTCCTGTCCTATATATTTTATTTACCCCAGGCTACTGCTTTTCAAATATTAACATCAACTATTTCACCATTTGAAGTTTCAAAAGAAGAGCAAAAATACACAGAGAGATTGAATTAACAACAACAGCCTGAGCCTCTTGTTCCACCAAACAGGATCACTCTGGAGGACAATGATGTTTTTGACACTATCTGTCAGAAAGATTTATTACTAATAAGGTTTTAAATCATTGTGGGTGTCCACACAAAAGAATTCAGACTAAATTGCATATTTAGGTTGCAAGTCCCAGATCTTGTTTATTTATAAAGCAATAAATATTCAAAGAAGCACAAATACATTGCACGGGTGTGTGTAAACAAACTGTACAATAACTGAACACTGAAGTTCAGGAAGGATTACTGAAGGGAAAAAGACTTCAAGAAGCATGTCATCCTGAGTGGAAGGCAGGAAGGGGGGGAAGAAAGAGGCTTAGAAGCACTTGCGGTGGACAATTGAAGGACCAGCCTCATCATATTCCTGTTTACTGATCCACATCTGCTGGAAGGTTGAAAGAGATGCTAAGATAGAGCCCCCAATCCAAACTGAATACTTCCGCTCAGGAGGTGCAATTATCTGAAAGGAGGAACAAAAAGAAGATACTCAGTGGAAGCTATCCTAGCATTGGCTTTCTAATCCATGTAAAAAACATTGGCCTCAATTCAGTAGGCCCTTAGTATGGCATAAAGAACAGCATGCAGGTATATGCCATTACAACATTATGCCCCCACGCAGAATAGCAACAGGGCAATGTATGCTGACAAGCACTGACAAAATAGCTCAATGACAAAACTATAATGCACAATGGCTATGGAGAAAAGGAGGCAGCAACAAAGGACAGGAGAACAAGCTATGGGCATTGTGCATTGTCATGGGTTGCACAACAGCACTTCCACCATTGTATGCTGAATGTGTCAATTGCACAACATCATGCTCTGTGGTTCTTTGCTTCTGCCATTGCCTATGGAATTTGTCCATTGTGCAATGTTCAGTTCTTTGCACTTCATGCACAGTGCCTATTCCACACACATATGCTGCTTCCTGAATTCAAGCCACATTTTTATTTTCTTATAATGATGTCCTAATTGCAGGAAGCTTACCAGGGAATAGCTCTCCCCCTAAGTTAGGACTTATCTTTGCACCCTTGGATAAGGAAATGTCCTTCCTCTCTCCCTCAAAAAATCTCATGGATACTAAAATAGCTTCTTGGGACTATAGGACTGCACCCTAATTTTCATTTTGGGGCCTCAAACACATCATTTTACCTTGATCTTCATTGTACTTGGAGCCAGAGCAGTGATTTCTTTCTGCATACGATCAGCAATACCAGGGTACATAGTGGTGCCACCTGAGAGAACATTGTTGGCATACAGGTCTTTACGTATGTCAATGTCGCACTTCATGATGCTGTTATAGGTAGTCTCATGAATTCCAGCAGATTCCATCCCTTGAAGGAGGAAGGGAAATTGATGTCATTAAAAGACAAAGCATGGAAAAGAAGTGTTGTCATGTAAACCCTGTAAATATGCTGAAAGAAGGCTAAAGTATGAGAAATCATTTATCTTATCAAGAATCTAACATGAAAATGGAGGAATTTCTAAATAAGGTGTGAGAAGACAAGATGCATTTTGACCAATCAATGGTTAGAAAATGTGGCAGATTGCTAACTCACTCCTCTTCCTCATCATTTCAGGATGATATCCAAATGAAGGACTGCAGCTCCCATAGCCTGCACAAGAACACTGAAAGGCAGAATCCAACAATTTGGAGGGCCACATTTTGCCCTCTCTCCTGTGTTAACACCATAGAAATTTTTGCCTGAGCCTGTTTAAATCTTGCACAGGTAAAATTATGCAACATTATGCAACATTTTTTACTGGTAGAATTATGTAATATTTGTATTGTATAACTAGAGATGTGGAAGCAAGAAATTCTTGCTGACTCTATTGTACTACTTTAAGTATTAGATTTCTCAGTGCTGCTTTCCAGGAAGTCTGGAATTATTTGCATGAACTACAAAAGAAAAGAAAAAGGTTGTATGAACCAATTTTTTGCCTGGATGTTGGTTGAAAGCATTTCCCAAGATGACAAAATAAATGTGTGAACACATCAAATTATTGTTGACTGGGCTAATTTTATTTTTTATGATACAAGACAAGACAGTGGCAGCAGACCAGATGATAGCTTTCATGGCGAGAACTTCAGAGTGCAATGAATTATATTAGCAACTGCATTTGAAAGAAGAGAAATGCAGAGGTCATGTTTGCGAGGGCAACAGATGATGAAGGAATGAGCAGGAGCTTAGCTGCAAACGTGGGGAGAAAATACATCAGAAGTAAGAATTCATGGATAGGATTCCAAAGTATTAGTTGACAGGTGGCCTTCTTAAAGTGAGCTGAAACTTGATCCATAACAAGATAGCAGCTGATGAACAACTGCATTAAACCTCTGAGGGTTATATTATAGCATTTGCTGCATCCAGCAGATTTATTTAGTGAAGAAGAAAGAGGTTGCCATATAGGTCATGTCAAAGGTTGACCTTAGGGAACTTGAACCTACACTGGCCTTTTTGGACCTTCAAGTTTTCCTGGATCACTTATTAGATACAGTGTCAGGCACTGTTCATCTCCATTAATTTCAATAAATTTTATGCAGAGTTGCTACAAGAAATCCTACTGAAATGAAATGAGGTCACACATTCACATCACCAGTGTGCAAGCCCTAACAACAATGGCTGAACTTTTCAAAGAATACAAAAGTTGGAAAAATGCTATTCAGTCAAAAACACAAAAAGATGCTAGTAAAATTCAGTCTTTCATCAAGGATATCCAGTGTCACATTGGCAACAGCAACATAATGAATCTGGAGCACCATTCTGGAGGCAGCTAAAACGTTTTAGTAATGAAGTTTCTACAAGATCAAAAGTAAAGTTCTTAAAAGAAAAGGCGCTCATACCTTTGGCATGCATAAGTGGGGCACAGCCCCATTTTATTATTTAGGACCATAGAATTGTAGGACCATAGAACTGTACAGAGATGTAGATGTCCCTAAGGAGCAATCACAGGGGAAATAAAGAAGCAAGAGGGCTGTTTGTCTCCCTACTCCTCTGGTGTAATTAGTTATTTTGCTGATGAAGAATAAATCTTTCATTGCTGGGTAATGAATGTTAATTTAATTGAGACGAAAGACCAAGAGGATAAAGATATTAGGCCCGATGTACCTATTTGTCATCAGAGTAAATGCAGTAACTCTACACATGTTACAAATGCCCCCCAAAATAGCAGACTCAAGTAATGCAGGGTTTTTTAAATGTAATGGGAAATTGTCAATGTCAACATGAGAACTCTGCAGCCAGGCCCAATTTTTGTACTGTGTTTAACAATCAAAATTGTTACTATTTTATCTCCCAGCTTGAAATATAAAACATTTTATAAAACATTTGAATAAGGTTATTCATGGTCCTAAAGGCTTCATTATCTCTTGTTAACATTAACTGTCCATAAAGAGGCTAAGTAAAGTCACCCTGAACTAGACCTTGCCAGCAGCAGTGCTCATGTTCCACATCTTTTCACTTGGATACAACTGTGTTTAGAATTACCAGCAGTATTTTTAAAGTATGGTAGGCCCTTGGTAATCACTAGGGTTTGGGTCCAGGACTTCCCGTGCATACCAAAATCCATGAATACACAAGTCCCATTAAAAACAATGGCATAGTGAAATGGTGCCCCTTATATAAAATAACAAAATCAAGGTTTGCTTTTTGAAATGTATATCTTTTTTGAATATTTTCAAGTTGTGGATGGTTGAATCTGTGGATAAAGAATCTGTGGATATGGAGGGCTAACAGTAATTCACTGAACAATCTTTTACAAAATGTCACTAAGTAATTTATTACAATTAATATGCACATTTTCAAAGTGTTTTGTTGAAATGTTCATTAGCTACATGTTTCTTTTCTGTTACTTTTACCCAGAACAGTGTTTCTCAGGCTTTGTCTGAATGACAAAGTGAATTTTTTTCTCAAATTTTTTCTCAGTGTGCCAGGGACTAGTACCATATTTGTACCATGTTATAATCATAGCAGCATACTTTCCTAGCAGCCTGCTGTGTACTGGCAGCTGATGGCTCACATGACAGCACCAGTCTGCAAACCACTGGCTTTATGCTGGTGGAATGTATTTTCCTCCACCAAACTGTCAATAATCAACACAACCCTCAAAGATTACTATTAATTCCTGGTTTTACTGTAATGTATGTATTTTGTTATTTTTATTATCTTTATGAGCACATTGCTTTAAGTACTCATTGAGCAGAAGAGCAATCAAAAATATACTAAATAAATAAATAGTAATGAATTATACAAAATAAACAAATAATAGAGGCCAATTAAAGTCACTTGGGCCTAAATGTTACATCCATTAGAATACTTACCAATAAAAGATGGTTGGAAGAGAGTTTCTGGGCAACGGAAACGCTCATTCCCAATTGTGATGACCTGGCCATCAGGCAATTCATAGCTCTTCTCTAGAGAGGAGGAAGAGGCTGCTGTAGCCATTTCATTCTCAAAATCCAGAGCAACATAACACAATTTCTCCTTGATGTCACGGACAATCTCACGTTCAGCTGTAGATGCAAACAAAGAAATTCACAGCAGGAAAGGAAAGACACAGGCCAAAGACAAGTCAAGCAAAAGCAGGGAAATAGTAATTTTTCTAGGGAAAAGATGCCTTTACTTTTTCTAAGATGTTCTCTGTATTTATGTTCAGGGTGTACCACCTCAAGATATCCTCCAGAAAACTTCTTCTAGTATACTAATGAGTGAGGGTTAGTCCCAGGTATCACTGGATATGTTTGTTGGAGTATGGGGAGAAGGAGGACATGTCCAGAAATCCATGAAGAAAGTCTTGGGGAAAGGTTTTTTAAAAAAGGCTCATGATTAAGAGGACTGAAACAAGCAATGTGGTCTTGAGGAATGTGGCAAGAAGGAAGGCTCCAGTCAAATAATAAGGTTAGAATTAATGATTTTAGAGGGGGGATAGAATTTGAATACAATTCTACCTTATGTGGCTTGAGAATTACTATCATGTGCCCTCATGTCATTTTTGACTTGTGGCAACTCTAAGGTGAATATATCATGGGATTTTCTTGGCAAGCTTTGTTCAGAGTGGATTTGCCTTTGCCTTCCTCTGAGGCTGAGTGAGTATGACTTGCCCAAGGTCACCCAGTGGGTTCCATGGCTGTGTAGGGATTCGAATCCTGGTGTCCAGAGTCATAATCCAGCACTCAAGAACTACACCACACTTGTTCTCTATTGAAGTTGATTCTACTGGCTATTCCTGCTAAGTCTTATATGAGTGGTACATACAGGTGAAAAATGATAGGGTGCCACCATGCCAACCTAAGCACACCCGACCATGCTTCATTTTGGAAGGCTGGGCCTGGTTAATACTTGGATGAGACACTCTGAGGGAATGCAAGGGAACTCTAGGTTGGCCTAGGGGGAAAATCCTTCCTGAAATTCTGAAGAACTGTGAGTCAGAACTGACAGTTCTGACTCACAGTTCTTCAGAATTTCAGGAAGGATTTTTCCCCTAGGCCAACCTAGAGTTCCCTTGCATTCTCTCAGAGTAGGGATGTAGATGGAATATGGGAGGAGGGTTTCATTTGACATAATGTAAGACAGCTTCTTATGATCTTCTATTTTTAAAATTCTAAAACAGAATATTAGGAAATTTTACATGTTTTATAATAATGGGGTACACACACACACACACACACACACACACACACACACACACACACTGAACTGTAATAACACAATAGTTTATGGATTAGATCCAGATTCAACCACAGCTAGAATAGACCCATTGAAATCCAATGGACTTAGGTCTCTGTGCTTTCCTATGAGCTTTCTCTAAGTATGACTAAATCTGGATTCATCCCAATGTATTCAATTTATTATACTGTTCAGTATTTTCCAGATGAGTCTATGTACAAACTTTGGAGTATGGATGTTTTAAAGAAAGTTGCTGAGTGAATCACTGGGACTCAGAGACTCTGGCTGTGACATTTCCAAATGAGTTTGAATTGAGCTTACCAGTTGTGACAAAGGAATAACCACGTTCTGTCAGAATCTTCATGAGGTAGTCGGTCAGATCCCTGCCAGCCAGGTCCAGGCGCATGATGGCATGAGGAAGAGCATAGCCTTCATAGATAGGAACATTATGTGTAACACCATCTCCTGAATCAAGGACAATACCTGCCAAGCAGAAATTGTCAAGATCAGATAAGCCTGTCACCACATTCAGTAACAACCTTTTCAGAACCATATGGCCTTTCAATAAGCAGCACAGCAGTTTGTAAGAACATGTATGCATCTAGGTGGCCTGAAAAGTTCTTGATATAATTGAAAAGTATTCTGAAGGCTGAGATTTTTCATTTCAGAGTTCTCTCAGTATCTCATCACTGACCACAACAGAGAAGAAGACTCCCTTAAAGTCAGCATTCACTATAGAGCCTAGCTCCTCTTTGAATAATTTTGTAAAGGGTTGGTCCTATCATAAGGCACACTGGGTGAGTTTCTCAGGCAGTCAAGAAAAGGCAGTAAATGAATGGTTGTTTAATTTATTACAATTGTATTTGTACTTCTGGAATGGGGGGAGCTCTTGTGGGATTTTCTGCCTTAGCTGCTAAAATAACCTGACTGGCCTGACTTGGGGAAGTAGGGAGGAAATATTGGCTGCTCTACCTCTGGCAGCAAAAGGCACTGATCTGATCCTGATTTTATGGCAGCATGTTGTCATAATCTATGGTGGTGTATGCACAGGCCAGGATACTCTGGGGCCCCAAAGGTGCTCCAGCATACTCCAGCATGCCAGGTATCCTGGCCCCAAAGGTGCTCCAGTGCCCCCCCCCATTACCTGGTCCCTTCTATGGTGACACTGGCCAGCTGTTTGCATAGGTGCCTGCTGTGCCACCTGGCATGGCCACTGTGGTGGTGAGTCACTTGTTCCTGAAGTCTGAAAAAGGCATCAACTGTGAGCTTCTAACCTCAGAGTGAATGACTTGGCCATGCCAGGAAGCAGAGTGGGACATCTATGCAAATAGCCATCCTGCTTCGGAACAGAGGGCTCCAGATCTTCTTTACCACCCACATGGTATTCATAACATGGTGTACTTCATACATTACAACTCTGACATAGGAGTTTCTCACCCATGGCTTCATCCCACAGTCTCCCCATAACCCAACATTAGCTTTTTAGTTATCAGATGAGAAGATTCTAAGTCCTTGGCCCTGTTTACACAGTAGAATAAAAATGAGAAGACACTGATTGAGGAAAGGAAAGGAGGAAGCCACCTAATTGCATTTATTGTACACCCCCACAGCCCTGCTGCCAAGTCCTTCTTCCTTTTTCGGGGGCTTTCTTTGGCACAACTGAACCAAATCTTTCATCACCAGCATAGTGTCAAAACTATAAATGTTATGACAGAATGCTGGACGGACAAGTAGTTGACATGTAACTACCACAATTTATGAAGGCTCACTCTAGCCATGAGTCTGCCCAAACCTTAGAAAAGGCACCTTTTTTTTTTCGTCTACAGTTGCAAGAATCCTCAGCCAGCATGATCAAAGGTCAATAGGGGGATTCTGGGAGACCTAGTTCCAGAAAAAATTACTTTTACAACCTCTGACTAAACCATGATAAACCATTGGATTTTCCTCACACTTTCAAACTTGAGAAAGAAGGGCACAATTTTTCTTAGGGAAATAGGTGATACAGTGGTACCTCTACTTACGAATGCTTCTACTAACGAAAAAT
>CM034701.1:55117463-55131123 GCA_020142125.1 Phrynosoma platyrhinos
AGCTTTGGAGCCTTTTTTGGGTTAGAGATTGATCTCACCAGGGTACTGATGTTGCACACCCATATTTGCCACCACATTTAGTTGGGTGTGTCTTCACAATACCTGATCAGCTCTTGTCAGTTCAGCACAACAGGACAAAGGCATTAAACTGCTAATAAGTAGTTGAATTATTAGAAATTGTAATTTTATGGGGCTTTTCCTCAATCTCCCTACCCCAGGTTGATAGACATTTGTATATAAACTATGTGGATAATGTACAACTTCAAACCTTCTTTTGAGTTCAAAAGTGACAGAGATTTGCAAAGGCAGCATTTTTTATTTATGGAGTCATAGACCCCCAGGTGCTACTAGAAGCAAATTTTTTCCATGCAAGCACAGAAAAGTTGATGACATACATATTCAGACCAACTGCTTTGACATGTCTGCATTCCAGAATAAAAGAAGGCATGATATTTTCTCTCTAAGGTACACTTGTGGGCATCTGAGTACAAGAGTACAAAATTAGTGCACCACGTAAAAGGATACTAGTCTTTTTCACAGCATTCCACCTTCATATTTATGCTGCTGGTATGTGGCTTGAGATGAGACTCTGTTTACAATATCTTATAAAGAGTAACACGTAAATACAAAAGACCAAACTAGGCCTCATTCCCACTACGTTATAAACCAGTTTACTAACTGGTTTGAATAGGTTTAAATGATCCTTGTTCACATTTGAGCTGAATTGCTGAAGCAGTTTGGCAAGGGGCATCCTGTGCTAGACCCTTTTAACATGCCTCTTTTTGACACTCATTTTTTCGCATCTTTTGCAATAAATCGATTCAGCACTGAATTGATTTAAATTTGCCCTTTAAATTTGCCAGCTGGCGGAAGAGGTTCCATTTTGAATTGATTCATTAGTCAATGTGAACAACATGTGTGTTATTTTACAACAAGAAAACGTGATCAAGGCAAATGTAGTGTGAACCACACTCCACTGTTGAACCGATCCATCAATTCGGATCACAAACTGATTTATTTGTAAGTGGGAATGAGGCCCTAGAGAGGACCCCAAATCCATTATTAGCAACTACAGCTGAGCAGTGCATTTTTTTTAAAGCAAGAGGGCTGGAAGCAAGACCACAGACCATGGGAAAGGACTGTCCCCAGTCCTGACAAAAAGGTCCCTTTGCTTATTTCTAGCCTTGGAAGCAAAGAATCTGTGCAGGTTTTCCATCCAAATACTATGGCATGGATGATTCTGACTTTGGTATTTAATGATGTATCTTTACACTCACTAATTATACTAGGGGTAGACCAGGATTTGAATTTCTGTTCAATCATGGAAACCCATTGGATAACTTTGGGCAAGTCACAAACTCTCAGTCTCAGAGGAGGGAAAGGACAAACTCCCTCTGAAAAAATTCCACCATGATAGGTTTGCCTTAGGGGCACATGTCAAGAATGACTTCAAGGCACACAACAGCAACAACAATTACTAAAATGCAAATAGGTTAATTGCACCAACAGCAAATAAACAAACCACCCATTCAGTTGATGTGTGCTTGTGTGAATTTGGAAGGCTTGAGCTGCACTTATTTAATGTACCTTATGCACAGTGAAGAAGGTAACATCATATTTGTTGTGTGCCTTCAAAGTTGTTTCTGACTTATGGCGACCCTAAAACAAACCTATCATGGGTTTTCTTGGCAAGTTTCTTCAGAGGGGGCTTCGTCATTGCTGCCCTCTGAGGCTGAGAGAGTGTGACTTGCTCAAGGTCACCCAATGGGTTTACATGGATGAGCTGGGATTTGAACCTGGTCTCCAGAGTCATAGGGCCTCGGCAGATTGCTTAAAAAAGCCATCCTGGAGGCAGGGAAGAGGAGGGGCAGCCGCACGCTCGGCACCCCTTCCTCCTCCCGAGGTTGCCCTCGGAGCCGCCAGCCCTCCGCACAGCCGGCGCTCCGAGGGCAACCTCCCGCCACAGCGTCCGGACACGCTGCGGCAGAAAAGTCAGTGAAAGTGCGCCACAAGCTTTTGCGGCGCTCTTTCACTGACTTGTGAAAGGAGCGCTATTTTAGCACACCTTTCAGGGACGGGAAAGGTGCGCTGCAGGATCAAGGCGTGGGGATGCCTCGGTCCCGCGGTGCACCTTCCCACGGCGGCCCCATGCCGCCAGTCTGCTTCCCCCCATGGTTAAGTAATCAAACCACTACACCACAATATCATACTAGTATGTTCATATTGAAATAAATACTTTTTAATGTAAATACTGAAAAGAAAAGATACAGATGATGTTTGGTGATAATTACACACAAAATTAGGAAACTTGGGAAGGAATAGAATGCTAAAGCTGGTGAGGCCCTTTCTTCAGATCATAGGCTTGCCACTTCTGACATTGCGAGCACACTCTCTTCCCACATGTACCGCTTGCAACATAGAATCACTCACATCATCCAGGCCTATGAGAGCAATGAAAGGTGCCACAAATCCATAAAGGGTTGCCATAGCCACACTCAAGGGCCACGCAAAAGCAGCCAACACAGCCAACCATATGAGACTCCACAGAAGACAGCAGCAGCTTGGTGCAATTGGTTCGCTGGAAAGAAAGAAAATGATTTCAGTCAGAAGCATTTAAAGTACATAATATAGTGCAATAATATCTTTATTAATATATAAGTACTTTATTTAACATGCCATCCGCTTTTCAAATAGAAATTATTCAAAGCTAGCAACCTTTCATAGACCACAGCACAGGTTTTTTTTTGTTTTTGTTTTTGTTTTTTGATAGATATAAGTTATACAGTTTACAAACGTCTTTTTGATTTCCCCTTTCCCCCCGTATCTTTTGCCTTCCTCCCAGGGTCCCTAGACTGAAGCAAATAGTTCTCTTCACTACCCAGTTATCCTCACAACTCTTCCTGTGAAATTGATTAGGCTTGACAGGCAGCAGTAACCCCACTAATAACTAGATACCAGTCTGTAACAAACTATTTCTGAGTGTGGTGAGCAATTCTTCACTGGAAATATTTAAGCAGAAGCTGGAGGAGCATCTGTCATAGATGCTGTAGTAGCAAATATCTGGCATTGATCAGGAATGGAGAAGATGACTGCCAATAAAATTCCCATCAGTTATCCACATGGCTCCCTCCATGTGTCAGAAGACACAGAGAGGGTTTCATGGCTGCATGGACTATCACTCCCTTTGCTACCACCCTGCACCTCCAAGCTCCCAAGATGCCTGTATGTTCAACATTATTGTGTCAGGAGTTTGATGCAAATATGTACTCATGAACTACAAGGAGATCCTTCACCCAAGGAGGAAGCCTGATAGCAGTGTCACGTCTCACATGCATGAGCTCCATGGGTGTTCACCAGTCTGCACATCAAACTCCTGTTGAGGAAAATTCAGTTCTTGGGTCAACATGGCAAAAAGTTGCAGGGACCATCAAGGCAGTTCCCTTCACAGGTTGTTTCCTGACTATGGGTGTTATCACATGTAGCTGTGGCCAGGTGAGTGCAACCCGTATGCACCCTGGATCCCAGCCATGCTTAATCCTGCAGCTTTTGAAAAAATGGCAAGCTCCCAAAAATTGATCCTTTAAAAATTAAACATGACTGTATCCTGTTGGGGAAAGTCATTTTAAATTCAATGTGATAATCACCTATGTGAACACAATGCTGTGTGATTCATGAGGAATAATCACATGTGGCCTGAAACACAGGGAAAGGCAAAGCCCTCCTACCCAAACTGACCAGAAAGAGGACCCCTGGAAATCATTGGAACACAATCACTTTCCAGACACTGGTATTTGGCATAGCTATCTTCTCCCTTTGAAACGGAAGCTTGCTGAATGATAGGAGATTCTTCATTTTATAGCAACGTTCTTTAAAAGATACATTTTCAGGACTTTCACCACAACTGCCCTCTATACTTAAAATGAGCCCCAAGCAATACCTTCAGTGACAGTTTGCCCTTGCAGACAAGTCCTATGAATCACGCCAGAAGGAATGACCCCTCCTTTGGGGAGGAAAAGCATTGATAGAATGGAGATTGCCGTCATCTTAACAAAGCTGCTTTTTTTCTTCTTGGGTGGAGAATTTGCTCTCATGTCAATGGAAAATGTCCCTCAAAGCTACATGTTAAGAAAGTGTATCAAGTTTGCCTTTCTGCTTTACATATAGGCAAAGTTTGCCATCCGGGGAGATGCATGGATTCCATGTCAAGGGGAAGGCAATGAATCCATTCCACGGTTCAATTCAAATTGTATAGGAGCTAACCAGCTTGCTGAATCTATTTTAGGGATAGTGCACAGCAGCCTGAATAGCTGTTTAAAAGTCTGGACTAAAATCAGGAGCAGACTCAGCACCCCATTGACATAGGGGCCAATCACATCCCCTGATTGGCATTTTAACAAAAGTAAAATACCGGTAATACTTTTATCTTAAGGTCACCAGGAGATGTCTCCAAAGAAAATAATATAATTTATGGTTCCAGAAAACAAGAAGATAAATAATGCTTTCTAATTCAGCAACCTTTCTTTCATGCTTAAATGAATCCTATGCACACACAATTCCACTGAAAATTTGGGAGATTATCACACGGGGGGAAAAGAGGGAAAAGAAAGGCATAATCCCAGCTAAATTGTACAATTGCGCTGAAGATTATCACATGACATTGCATGCACTCGGGAGTTTACCTGTGAATAATCTGCCATGCTCTGGCAACAAACCATTCACAGGGAACTCCTGTGAATTCTTTCATGATAGCGGGAATGAAGAGCAATTGCAATAATGTCATAGTCAATCATGCTTCATTACCACTATTGCAGAAGCAAGAAGGGATACCTAGAATGCACTGCAGTGGTTAAAATCCATTCTCATTGTCAGGAAAGGCTTTGCAGTGGATTTCAGTCTTCTTTCGGACTATGGGGCACAACTTAGTTAACAGTGGAAAGTGTTGAAATAATAAAAATAAATTACAGTCTTTATTCTGTGCGGTAGGGAACAAGATTTCTAGACATGCGCCACTGCGCTGAAATGGTACATGCTCAAAACAACTGATTACAATATACTAACAATTCATTTATGGATGTGTGTGAAACTCCACTGCGATATTACTTTTTATTGCGCGATTGCGTGACTAGTGTGATACCATCGAGCACTGTAGCGCAAGTGTTGCTTTTTAAAAAAAATTATTTGATTTTAAAAATGTACAAAAAATTCAAATAAAAAGGAATTGAAATCATACAAAAACTTACAATTATCTCACAATGTTACTAGAACTCACATATCGTGCATTGTTACAAACATTACACATGTAGAAAACATCTCATATTTAAAATTCCATACAGTTTAATTTATTTGGAACAAATCAGACCACAGAGACTTGTGGCCAATGGGGGGGGGGGGGAGATTGCCATTAAGTTAGCATTAACATAATCAATAAGAGGAAGCCATTTTTCCTGAAAATATTTTTGATTTTGTTGTTCTGAGTTATATTTCATATTATCTGCTCATTTCTCCATAAGCCATTGGTCCCAAATTCTATTCCACCAGTTATCCAAAGATACAAGACCTGTTTTCCAAACATTATCCACTTCAAGTTGAGCTGCTGTTAACAGAAACGAAATCAACTTCCTATTTTTCAAGGATTTATTACTCTTTGTCAATGTTGAAAGTAGCAAGAGACCTGGGCAAAAGTTTATTTTCTGTTTGGTAACTGAGGCAATTTAATCAATCACTTTATCCAAAAACTGTTGCTTTTTATTTTCATTGCTGCGATTATTGCTGAACTGGCCATTGTGTGATAATCTCCTTGATTAACAGCAGCATCTATAGCTAGTTAACTAATCACCCCCTTCTTCCCACCACCATGTGCTATGTGTGTCTTTCAGGAGGCTCCTAGCAGCATACAGATTTCCTTTATTTATGAATGTGTGGACTAAAGGTGAGAGTCATGCATTAGGTATAAATTTCATGAGGCCACTTTTATATTTAAATGAGTGTTTTTTTAATATTATAGACAAAAAGAAGAGATACAGATGAATATTAGTGATAAATACATGGGAAGGAAGGAGACTGGAGAAGGCATGGAATGCTAAATGCTGGGAGGACTTTTCTTCACACCATGGACTTGCCAGTTCTGACGTTGTGAGCACACTCTCTTCCCACGTGTACCGCTTGCAGCATAGAATCACTGATATCATCAAGCCCTATGAGGGTAATCAGGGGCACCACAAATCCATAAAGGGCTGCCATTGCCACACTCAAGGGCCACGCAAAAGCAACTAACACAGCCAACCAGATGAGACTCCACAGAAGACAGCAGCAGTCCACTGTAACTGGCTGTTGTGCACTGCCGTAACAAAGAAACAAAGAAGAGTTTGAGCTGGAAGCATTTTAAAGTGTGTATCTAGTCTGAACTTCTGTAGCCCTCACCTTCACCTGCCAAAAAATAGGTTCAGCAAGTAATATGCAAATATGCTGTAGCACAACTAACATAACTTACTTTTTGCCTTTAAAAAAACATATATATATTTATATTGATTATAGTGCTTTGTAGTACTTGCTAATGACAACCCACCCCTAAGCCTAGACCTGGCAGATATCTTTGGGACAGGACTCTTTTGTGGGATTTTAATTATTCATTATTAATTTATTTCACTTGTATGCCATCTTTCTTCCAGGAGGATCCCAAGGCTGTTCACAGATAAAAAAAATCTCAATAAAATTCAAAGCAATTAAAATATTCTACAAAATATATAAAATCACATAAAAATATACATAAAAGCCACCCTGTTATAAATTATACATCAAATGCCTACTTAAATAAAAATATTTTTGCTTGCTTACAAAAACCAAGGAGGGGGCCAGACTAGCATCTCATGGGAGAGAGTTCCAAAGGTTGGGAGCAGCCACCAAGAACGCTCTCTCTTGTGTCCTCACCAAGTGAGCTTGTGATGGTGGTGGGACCAAGAGAAAACCTTCTCCTGAAGATCTGAGGGCTCTGGCTGGTTCATATGGGGTAATGAATCTAGTAATTGCATTGAGGGTGAAATCCAACTCTAGTGACATCCATGAATAGATTCCTCCTAGACTTTTAAAATCCTGGGCCCCACATGGAAGAAAAACAGGATATACATAGAACAGAATAAAAAAGAAACAAACTGTTCTCTATCAACTGGACAAATAGATTTTTGGGATGGTAGACTTATGTCCTCCTTTTGGACATGATTCTGATTATAAAGCTTTTTCTCATTATTGTTTCAAGATAGATAACTGGTCGTGATGTAGCTCAGGGATTTGTATTTGTTTAATAATGAATAAAGAGATGAAGCAAAATGAATTTATTCATTTAAAACAAACAAAATAGTAGAACTGAGAATGAGCTCCATTGAAGTGTAGCCAGGTTGTTGTTATTGTGTGCCTTCCAGGTGTTTCCAATTTACAGGGACCCTAAGGCAAACCTATTGCAGGGTTTTCTTGGCAGATTAGTTTAGAATTGGTTTGCCTTTGCCTTCCTCTGAGGCTGCGAGAGACTTGCCCAAGGTCACCCAGTGGGTTTCCATGGCTGAGTGGGGATTCGAACCCTGGTCTCCAGAGTTGTAATCCAGTGCTCAAACCAGAACACCACAGTGGTACTTTAAGGTTATAGAAAGAAGGGAAAGAAATAACAGAAAAACAGTATTGTTGATGTGGGATGTGAACTCTAGTTATATTTGGTGGCAGCAGGGCTGATATTAACCAAAGGCCCATAGACTGGGTTCATAAATAAGAGAAATTGGGTCACATAATAAGCCCACTCTCATTACCCCATAGGTCTCCTCCACATTTTGAGCAAATTTTTGAAGAGTGGCAGGGAGCCCTGGTGGCACAGTGGTTAAATGCCATTACTGCAGCCACAAGGTTGTGAGTTTGATCCCAGGAACTCCAAGGTCCTTTTGAAGGTCAGTAAAATGAGTACCCAGCTTGTTGGGAGCTATTGGCTTACAGATTGTAAACTGCTTAGAGAGTGCTGAGTTCACTGATAAGTGGTATGGAAATGTACATGCTATTGCTATTGCTATTGCTATTGCTATTCAGGGATGCTCCCCCAAACAAATGTGACCACTCTTCTCTGAAATCATGGAACTATGCCCAAAATTCCACCTCTTGATCAAATGTGAGACTTTTCCTGAGCATGTTCTTCACAGTGTTCATGAGATACAACCCATGGCCCACAAAAAGTCATTCATTGAAGAGATGTAGACTATGGTCCAATGATCTAATCTTTTCTTGATGACACTATTAGCATTTACTCTTTATATTATATTCTCTTTTTAGGTCAACTCTTTCATTGGAAAAAGTTGAAGAAAACATCATGTGTATCCCAGAGTCCTCCACCTTCTTATCCAGTGTCTCATAGTCATTTGTGATACAGTTAACCCATGGTGGGGAGAATCATTTGTTTGTATGTGGATAAGCAGGAAGGGATTAAGAAAAATATGAACCAGCTTTTCATTGCATCCTGGATAGGAGCAACAGAGAGAAACACCTCTTCCTCCAGCTTGTCAGAATGGCACATTGCTGCCTTTGCCCTTTTCAGAGAATAATTACCAACCACCACACATAAATCTTTTGTGCAGCAGCAGGATTCCTTCAGGCTACAGAGATCTCTGAAACCTCTTCTGTGGTCTGCAGAACGCTTGTTCCAATATTCTTGTTCCATTTCTAGTTTAGAAGCAAACAAGCCACAAATTTTAAAACTATAGTTTGGTGCTATGTGCATCATCCTAGTTTGCCTGCATGAAACCAGAATTTCAAGCATGATGAAACCATGGTCTGTTATGTTTGTGGACAAACTATGTTTTCATCAAATCATAGTTTTCTAATTTGGACAAAACAGCAAAATATTATTTGCCTCTAAGATCTATTTGACATGACACAGCTCTATGATTCTACTTTAGCTGCCATGTTTGCATTGTATGGAATCCTTCAATTTGTAGTCTGGTGAGAGACCAGAGTTTTCTGGCAGAGAATTCTAAATGCCCAAGGGAGAATTCTAAATCCCATAATTCTACATTATGGAGCTATGGCAGTTCAAGTGGTATAAAAGTGGTGTAATTTTGTAGTAGGAAAGAATCCTGAGCAGAAAAAGCTGTCTAATCATTGTGTATAAGGAGACGTACGTATGCATAAGACAAAGTCTGCTGCTGGCTCATGTTGGTAACACTAAGTTCAAGTCTTTGTTGGGAGGTAGACCTTGGCATATAGCTTATTGGTTCTCTCACCATCCTGGAACTGGAAGAGATACCTGAAACTTGGGTTGAAGTGTCACCTTCTTTAGTCTTCTGTCTCAGACAGAAGCCTGTTAATTACAGCTGAGCTGCTATCTCCACTCTACCTTAAATATATCCTCTTTCATTTAATTTCAAAAGCTAAGCAGAGCTGGGTCAAGTTTTAAAAAGAAGACCACCAGATGATATCAAAAATTTCTAGGTAAGGTTTGATGAAAAACCTAGGCTTTAACACTAGAAAGCCAATTCCAAAAGAGTTGACAATGCTGGGTGGAATGGACCAAAGATCTGACTCAGTATAAAGCAGCTTTCTATGTTCTTTTAGAGATGTAAGTGTAGAAGCTTGAATTTTCCATCCACACATTGATGTGTATTTGGAAAACTATTACTGCAATCTTATGCACATTTTCAAGGGACCAAGATCCACTAAACAAAGTATATTTCTGAATGGAATTAGGCATAGGTTACTCATTTTTTTTCTTTGCTTATACATAGTCCATAAAAGAAGTCTGGCTAGTGAGGATTTTATAGCCCACTTACTTCAATGGGGCTTACATCCCCCACAGAACTGTAAATTCAGTTCTAAAGATTGACTTGGTTTGGGCTATTCACCCCCCCCCCCGTGTTTTGTTTTATGTTGTTGTTGTTTTGACACTTTGGGCATTTGCTAGTTCTTAAAAGCCATCCAAAATGCTTTTATAAAAATAATTAATTGTATGTATAAAGTTTGCCATTTCCTCAGGAAACTCACTGTACCAGTGGGTGAAACACCCCAGAACCTGCCTCAAAGCAAACTAACAACAACAACAAAGAACGGGGCTTATGATTATGTAGTTAAACTCTATTTAAGTGTCAAACCTTGTATGAAATATATACAATATTAATAATAAAGTATTGCAAACAACCATTATGTTCTTAAATATGCACAAGAAATTTAATGTATAAGAAAATACAGTCAAATATCTGAATATTCAAGCAGACTGGGAGAAATATCTGAGTAGAATATCCATTCTGAAAAAAATGTAAAACAGGCTTCATTGAAGCAATAAATAATGAAGAAATAATGGATCTCTTTAAGTTTGACACTTAAGAGTTTAACTACATAGTTGCAAGCCCTGTTCTTTTTCTTGTTAACTTTCTCAGGTAAACCAGTGAAAACACTAAAATGTAAAGTTCTTCACCAGCAAATGACTCCCTGCTGAAATGTTATCAACGCCATACACTAAATTCTTACATTAAATCCAGTTAAATCTGAAGTGCTTACCAGATTTGGGTATTTAAAGTTCAATAGACAGTGCTTCTTGATGGTGAGGAATTTCTCAGCAGTCTCCTTCAGGTTTCTAAGGCTGCAATGCTATTGCACACATACCCAACAGTAAGTTCCACAAAATGCAGTGGAGCTTCCTTCTGAGTAAACAACATGTGTAAAATGGCTCTGTAAGTCTGTGAAGACACAGGATTGGATCCAGGTTGAATAGTCATACCTAGGAACAGTCCCGTTGAAATCAATGAGGCTTGTCAATCCTTAACCTTGCTTATGATTAAATCTGGCTCCAGCCCACAGTGCTCTACAAATGTCTTTAATTTGCTTCAGACAGTGGCATTACTCTTTCATGTGCACAGGTCAAACCAATGGTAGTAATACATCTTTTCATACAGGAAATGTAATGGACAAAATAGAGTGACTGTACATAATATATACCTTTTAGGAGGTTCTTGGGGTAGAAGTGTCTCAGCTGTTTTTTCAGTTGTCTCTTCAACGTCTTCATATCCTGCTCCTTCATCATCCCCTTCATCTTCATAAGTAGACATTGCTTATTGGACAGATTCCTCTCAAATACACTATGAATGACAGCAAAATGCCATTAGTGCTAGGGCCAGTCATTTGAAATACCATATGTACAATTTCAGCTGTATTTGAAATGTATTTCCAATGTATTCACCATTTGGAATATGTACAATTTTAAAAGCATAAATGATAAATCATTATTTATAGTGATAATAGCCAGTTACCTGAATATCCCAAAAGCACCAGATTCTCTCTGATTTTGGAAGCTAAATGGGGTCAGGTCTGGTTAGTACCTGGATAGGGAGTGTCAAGGAACACCAGGCTAAACTTCAGAGGAAGGCAATGGCAAACCACTCCTGAGTATTCTTTGCCCAAGAAAACCCAATGAAATGCATGGGATCATCATAAGTCAACAAGCAACCTGAAGGCACATACTTTACTTTACTTTACTTTTAATTTAGTAATAGTACAGCGTTTCACCCAGGTTGAAAACCCATTAGTTCCTTCCTCAGTATTGTATGCTCTCTCTCATCTCCACTCCCAACTTTTACTTTCAAACTGGCTTTTTCACTCTCCTGGTTCTCATTGGCTTTTCTTGAGTTACAAACTCCTTCACTGCCACTGTTTTATTTCTCTTCCTCCCGCCCTCCCACACCTTCCATTGCTTTCTTCATCCATCTCCATGTTTACTAAGCCTTTAACTTCTTTCTCAGGTTTGCCATAGCCTAGTTCCCCAAATCCAGCCAGCCAGATTTGCATACTGTGCAAATTATTTGTTCATCATGCAAAATGATGTGGTGGGGAAAGAGTTGACCAATCGATGTACAAACACTGGTAATATCCTATTCAGATGGGCTCCTTACAACCCTGCTTTATAGACAGAAAGTCTTAGGTTGAGAACACACTGCAGAAATAATCCAGTCTGAGACCATTTTAACTGTCCTGGCTCAGTGCTAGGGAATCCTGGGAATTGTAGTTTATTGTGGCACCAGAGCTCTCTGACAGAGAAGGCTCAATGTCTCACAAAGCTGCAGTTGCCAGAATTCTCTAGCATTGAGCCAGGGCAGTTAAAGCGGTCTCAAACTGGATTATTTCTGCAGTGTGTTTTGGACCTTGGAAATTTTGTGTGTAATGAAGGTTTGCATACCCTCCAGTTCCCAAATATGCATGAAGGTGAAGGATGTAAGGAAAGAGTTCCTCTGCCATTTTCCTCCCTCCTTTTCAGCTGGGGAGAGACTCTGGACACCTGCTGTCTCTTCAGCAGACATGCCTACAGGTACAAGGAAGGTGAATGAGCAGACAGGGCAAGAGAGAGATCAGGGCTAGTGGCATCACTGGAGGCTTTGGGGGGGTGCATACCACACTGGGGTGGCACTCCAGAGGAGTGTGTCACCCAGTGGGACAGTGGCGTCACTAGGATTGGCATCACCCTGCTTGGTAAATCATGGTGTCATCCCCCTCCATTGACCTCTTCCCATCCCACACCATACACAATCTTTAGTCAGATTTTTTTGCACTAAAGTTATTAATCATAATTCCTGCATATCACTGAATGTCATGGCAATAGTTATGACATCAGCAACTAGCAAAATTAAAATTATACCTTTAACTTACAATATCATATACACAGCCTCGATGCCTTTACATATATACCTAGTTTCATATGGTTGAAGTGAAAATTTCGTAAAAGGCGCTATTTTAAAAGAAAATTTAAAAAATAATAAAATGTAAACAAAAATTAAATTAATTTTTAAAAAGCATTTTAAAATGTTGATTTTTAAAAAAAAAAATTAACCAAAAAAAGCACACACCCTGAGACCTCTCCTTTCTCCTTCCGCTGAGCCTCATCTCACTCACTCCATCTTTTCAGCATTTTAATGGCCAAGCAGGAAGGTCTGGCCAAGCAAGGAGGACAGCAAGGCAGTTCCCACACGCACACCGGATGAAACCAACCCTAGTGATGGCACTGATCAGGGTAGCTATTTACTGTGGTAGTCTTGAGGGAAATGAAGGAGGTTTCTTGTGCCTGGAGCTGGCTTAGCTGAAGGTGAAAGAACTGTCCTCCTTTGCTGTTTTGCTTGGCAGCTGTGGGAGTTATTCCTGGGGAAGGCAGCTTCCTTTCCTGGTCCACCCTGTGATAGTTTTGACCCCTTGATGAGCTGTCTAAAAATCTTTATATGGATTTCAAATTTTATATGTCATTTTTTTCTTTGAAACTCACCAATTTTATAATGGATACCAAAAACAATCAACTAATAACAGTGCCAAGCAAGATTTTTTTCAAAGCAATATAATTGGTCCTCAGTAATTTGTTAGCAGCTTCTACTCATCCTTGTTGGCTGCGGAAGCCTTTGCCTTTTCTTTTCAAAGCTCCTGTGCCTGTAATAGCAGATACACAATAGGCACCCTTTCCCAAGGAATAAGGATTCCTTTGTGTTTGGAACCCTGTTTGAAATAACTAAAATCACTCAGCTATGCCTCTGTGCAGTGCTTCAGCACTGTGTTTATTTATATACTGCTTTTCTATAGCAAACCCTGTTCAAAGTGGCATACAGTAATGTAAGAAGAAGTTACATAATACATTTCCAGATAATTCAGTACCAATTCCAGCTCA
>CM034701.1:55134102-55147468 GCA_020142125.1 Phrynosoma platyrhinos
ATAGTCCAGCACTCAAACCACTACATCACACTGGTTCTCTACTGAAGTTAATTCTACTGGGTATTGCTGCTGAATGGTATATACAAGTGGAAACTTAAGGGCTGCCACCATGCCAACCTAAGTAGACCATTCTGTGCCACATTTTGGAAGGTTAGCAGAGAGAGTGTGGCCCAGTGAGTTTCCATGGCCGAGTGGGGACTCGAATCCTGGTCTCCAGAGTAATAGTCCAGCACTCAAACCACTGCACCATTCTGGCTCTGCCTTTCTACCTGTTGTTTAATTCAATCATACATATAAATAAAATTGTTGCCTAGTTTAAAATCTGTGCCTGTCTCTTCCTTGCAATCTCTATGGGATTGCACTCCCTGGTGTGAAGGATACAGTAGGTGTACTGATTGTGCCTACAGACTGACTTTGAAATAGAAACTTGGTTTCTATTTATTCATATACCTAACTGCTTCTTTAGGGGGGTTGCAGACTGCCAGAAATAGTGCAAATTGAGTCCACTTTTAGGGTTAGGGTTAGAGTTAGGGAATCATGGGAACTGTGTTTTATTGTGGCACCAGAGTTCTCTGACAGAGAAGGATCAATGTCTCAGAAAAAAACCCAATTCCCATTATTCCCTAGCACTAACACTAACCTTAAAAGTGGACTCAATTTGCACTATTTCTGCAGCCCCCCCCCCCAGTGAGACGTACTTTCCCCATTCTCAAAGTGTAGAGTGTTAGTGATGAATAAGGAAATTATTTACCTTGTCGATTTCTATTCCAGCAATTCTCTTTTAAAATGGCTAATTTTGTTTTCAGGCGTTCACTGTGATCCGAAGACATCAGCAGGCTTTTGAAGAAAAGGACTACACAAAAAATCCATGTGTTTCCTCATAGAAACACATGGTGCTTACAAGGTCTTCTAAGCATCATTGTTTCCAAGTAACCAGTATGATGTCATACATAAGGAAATCTGAAAGAGTATATACAGGACCACTCTGCTTCCATGATTCACTGCAACTGTCCACTTCAAATGAGAATCAACAACTTTGTTCCACAGAGACCAATGCAGCATCAAACCAAAGATCTATTCATTCGCCATCAGAGAATAATGTAAATAGCATCCTCATGAGGTACACTGAGTCAGCCAGTCTATCTATCTATCTATCTATCTATCTATCTATCTATCTATCTATCTATCTATCTATCATCTACTTACCTATCTACCTAGTTGATAATATGTCTATGTCAAATGTTTAGAGGGCTTGTGGTAGGGAGGGGCTGATTAAATCTTCTTGATCTCCCCAATCCACATTTAGCCAAATCATGGTTTCCATACATTCCATACCTACAGAAGTAAATAGGGAACTGGTACCCAAAGTAAAGCAAATGGGACCACTCTGCCCTTTTTGTAGTTTGAATAATAGTTTGGAGAGTAATTTTCTCCACTTGAAGAGGTGATAACTATGTCCACGTTTGAGAATCCAGGTCTACTTGGCAGTCAGAGGAGGAAGAATAATGTTTATTTTCTGTCTTATTTAGGACCAAAATGTGTGTGTGTGTTTTTCCCCCAGAAAGAAGCAAATGGAGACCATGTACCATTTCACTACAAGTACAGTCAGATGCTATTTCTTTATACCACATTAGAAAAAATTGTAGTTTAAGTACCACTTTGGGTGAACTATTACCTGTGGACTTTGAAGTTATAACATTCAAGTCAAAGGCAACTTGATTTACACCATGATTTACCTAGTTTCCATTCATTCAGTTTCATAACATCTGTATAACTGTTAATTTGTTCATATCTGTCTTTCACTTGTCCTTATCTAAAATGGATGTACCTTGAAAAAACTCAGCTGTGTCAATACCCTTACTCTATGCTGCCTTACTTTTTGGACTTGGTTGTTATCTGTTTTTCACATGGAGTATCTGTAGTGGACATTTCCCTAACATCCATGTCTTTTGATATTCTGTGAAGGTCAGATTGATACTATCAGTTTCTGCCAAGAACAGGTTCCTTGAAATCCTGCTTTTGGATGGTTACTTTTTAATAATGCGTGTATGCATCTATTCCTTTTGTCAGTTATTGTGTGTGCGTAATTTTGTGTGTGTTCTGTTTCATTTTTGTTATTTTTTAGTTATATTTATTATTTCAAATATTTCCTCCCAGCAAGGACTGATTAATGAATAATACATATCTATAGCTATTTATTATGACTGAGAGAGGATTTTAATGTGGAATAAATCCCTGTGGTATTCTATAGTGATAGTGATAATCGTCCAATGCATGGACATTGCAAACCCATAATTAGAACTTTCTGCACACAGTAAATCATATGTTTGGCAGTCAGCTATTCAGTTGTGAGAAGAGCACTTCCTCTCTATGCCCACACTATGCCTTTCTCCTACAACTTCCCCTCCAACCTTCTGGATGATTGGATAGTGAAAGAAGAACAATTATTCACTCGGCTCCCCTCCTATCTATAACCCTGTCCTGGCAGTGGCAAAATCATTGGCACAAGGGCTGGAATTAATGAAGTCCTTTGGGAATAACCACATTGATCACAGAATGCGAATGCAGCTTCACTGCTAAGAAGCTTGCCAAGGCTTGAACTAGCTTAAAGGCTGACAAGGCAGAGATGGATCTGGCTAATGGGAAAAGATAAATAGTAAAAGCAAGAGCCATTGGCCAAAAGAATAATAACCATTATTATTGGGTGTACAAAAACTTTTCAATAACGCTGGTATGTCTCACAGCCAATGTGGAAATGAAATCTCTGTTATGTATCATGAAAAGTTTACACAAGGGGAAAAGAAAAAAAAACCATTAAGGCTGTTTATGCATAAGTACTATTGAATTCAACGGGGTTTACTTCTACAAGTAAGCACAACTGTGCTGAAAATGTTTCAGTTTTGCCAGGGTGCCTGGTTTAGTGACTGTTTCTTCATCACAATATATACTCATTGCCATATATTCAGGAATGGGCAAAATTACAAAGGCAAGATACTGTTAAAAATATCTTCTTCTGTGTCTATAATGTGCTATAGCTAATGAGCAGAGAACAGCACAGAAGAAAGAATCCAAAGACATTTCTCAAGTCTCATGTTAAGGTAAAGCAGATGTTGTGCAGCTGCTGTTCTAATACTAGGGAATGACAAGTTGTATGGAAGTGTATAAAGACTCCTTGTTGCAGAAAGTGAACCACCTTAGTACAACGTCTTCCCTAGTATTGTTCCAGGACAAACAGAGAAGATCATGCTGGAGCAATGCCTTCCTTCCACATGAGTTTCCTTTGTTTCCAGAGCTGCTGCCACTCTACAAAAAGAATGCAGTTTGATACCATTTTAACTGTTATGGCTCCATTCTATGGAATCCTGATATTTCTAGTTTGTTGTGGCACCACAGCTCTCTGACAGAGGCTAAATATATAAAACTACAAATCCCAGAATTCCATAGTACTGAGGCATTGGCAATTAAATGGTGTCGAACTGCATTAATTCTGCAATGTAGATTTAGCCAGGGGGAAGAGTGATATCCTGTGCTCCTTCCATGTAGCTGGCTTACATACACATTACACAATCATTGCAAGATGAAGAAAAAACTCTGACAAGGGTAATGTAATGAGAGAGCATTTCATTGACATGATGATGTTAGAATCACAGGCCTACATTTTGTCATTTGTTGTCATCAGTTAAGACTGTCTGGAAGGATATTGGTGCAGGCAGAAGCTACTCCACTCTTTGGCTATATGGCCTCTAGGAAACAAAGAGTCATAAAATGCAGACAATAAAGTTTTCACTTCATTAGCAACAGAAAAAGTAACTTCCCACCCCTTTCTTAGGCAGAGGACATCGGATTTCTGAAGAAGTCTCAGTACCTAAAGGTTTTTCCAGATGCAACAATAGAAAGCTTCTTGAGAAATTCAATATACAACATGGGCAAGATGCATAGTTAGATTTTATTTTTGCTAACCCTTCTGGATCTATTTCAGTTTGGCTTTTAGCCTTGGAATGGATACTGAGACAGTATTCATTGTGAACAATTTGTTTCTAGATACAGAAAAGGGAAATGCCTCTCAATTGTCTTAGAAATTTTAGATCTTATCAGGGATCCTAGACAATATGGATAAGATCTTGCTACCTCCCTTGGAACATCTGATAAGTGGCCCAAGACATTAGTTGGTTTTGCTCTTTGTTCAGATGTTAGAAGGTAGCAGTGAGTGAAGCCACTTCTGTATTGTAGGATATGCAGTGTGTACACAAGACTGTATCAACTAGACTGCTTAACATTATGATGTTGATGGGAATTTCTGGAACTTTGAGATGGGTGCAAATATTATTACATCCTAACAACTCTACGTTACATTAAGCCCCAAACTACATGTGTGTCTCTGTTACATATTGGCTATTTTTACTTTTTAACCAAATCCAAGCACCTCAGTACAACTGGAGCAGAGTGACCCTGGCACCAGTACCTTTCGTGGGGGGAGGGGGTTTGATGGTAAGGAACTGGGGATAAAAACAACCAGACACAAAACAGAGGCCTCATCTGCCCTGAAGAAATAACGTGACACCACTTAACCTGCCATGGCTCCATGCTATGGAATTCTGGGATCTGCAGTTTTGTGAGATATTTAGCTTTTTCTGTCAGAGAGGTCTGGTGCCCCCACCAAGCTACAAATACCAGAATTCGATAGCATGGAGCCATGGCAATTAAAGCAGTGTCACAGTACATTATTTCTGCAGTGCAGATGCAGCCAAAGAAGCCCTTTTTACCACACCAGGTATCCATATTGATGCCTCTGAAAATGCATTTGGTAAGAAAATGATATATTTGAGACAATCTGTTATGTACCTGGGAGTAATGTGTTGTTCAGGTCTAAAGAACCTGGGAGAGTGTCAAAATGGCTAAATTAATTAGAGAAGCTGATTCCTTGAATGAGTCGCATTGGGAATGCAATCATATGAGTTTTGTTTTGTATTGTATTTTGTATAATGCATGCATAATATTTCTTTTAGGCAGATGATTAACTTTATCAAGGGCGCATCTACACTGCAGAAATAATGCAGTTTGATACCACTTTGAAGTTCTGTAGCTCCATCCTATGGAATCCTGAGATTTGTAGTTTTACAAGTTCTTTACTCTTGTTTGCCAAAGAATCCCAGGATTCTGTCTGATGGAGCCATGGTAGTAAAGTGGTGTCAATCTGCATTATATCAACAGTGTAGATGCATCCTAAGTTATAAGTGCAAATAACTTAGGGTGCATCTATCCTGCAAATCTTGGGGTTCCCTCAGGCCAACTGCTTACCTTCCCCTGCAGGGAGGATAAGAGACAATTAAATGTTTTTACACTAAACTGAAGAAGACCTTGGTCCTTGATGGCAACAACACCAATTTTAAAATCATGGCTAACAAACAGCAGGTTGAAGTACTTTTATTATGTATTTATTATAAATGACATGTTAAGGTACCATAGAAAACTCGTACAAAATGATGCCTTCTAAAATATGTTCACAGTAAATTTAACTATAAACTTGTGAAGCTATTACTGCAGATTAATTTACATTATAGTAATTGAATGCAGAAATGAAATATTAGCTTTCAACAAGCAACTCAACTCTGAACTGTAGTTAATATATGCAACAAAGCAAAAACCAGAAAATCAGTTTTCCCTGTTGAAAAGAGCACAACATTGTCAGTAAAGATCTGGGTTAGTTATTTGCAGACTGTGGATGTAGCAAATAAGTCTTGAATTTTTATTGTTTAATAACATGGCATTCTATTCTAACACAGATCTAACAGAACCTAGAGATCTCCAGTTTCAGTGCATTAGGTTACAGAGAAATGATAGACACAGCAATGGCAATTTCCAATTAAGTATGTTCATATTTATTTATAGAATGCCTAATGTAAATCATATATTTTATAAAGCCTTATGTGTGTGTGTGTGTGTGTGTGTGTGTGTGTGTATATATATATATATATATATATGTAAACAAATGTAAAAACCTCTTACTGGACACAAAAGATTGCTTGTTACTCTTCATTATTAACACAAAGGCTTTCCATTTTTTACATTTTTAGCACACTCCCTACCAACGTTTACTCCCCTCAATAAAATATCACTGACATCATCTAGACCGATCAAAGTCGTAAGGGGAGAGAAGAATCCATATAGTCCTCCTAAGAAAATGCTTATGGGCCATCCAATGAAGAAGAGTATGATTAGCCAAATCAGTCCCCACATGACACAGGCGCCATCCATTTTGCACCTAGTAATAAAAAGCAATAAATTAATTCAGAAAGTTCAGATACAGACATGTTATTTACAAAAATCTTTAGAAAAAGATTTCTAAACTTTTTCTAAACAAAGAACTACAAGAGAAAGTTTCACAAATAAAATCTAATATCAAAATTTGAAACCTGAAAATATATAAAAGTCTCTGACATGAAAAGAATTAAATTTGGCAGACACCCACGTTTAATTTTTTTTTTTAAAGTTATAAAACCTTGTTTGTTGAGGCTCAAGCTGTAAAGGCATCCTGGATTCAATAGACAATAGCATCTGACAGATAGTTCTGATATTTACTAGTTGCATTAAAGGGTAGAAAAGATAGCTTCCTCAATTACTTTTGTTTTCAGAATACAAGACTGCATTCAAAGACACGTAAACAGGCATGTCTTGAAAAGAAATAAATATTTAATGCAACTAGCTACAGTCAACCATTATTTTTCACTAAGAGAAAAGCATTAATCCCCACAATTTGGGGAAGTCCTGTGTAATCACTCCTAAAAATTTCAAAGGCCCCTTAAGAAGACATAAAGGAATCCAGTATCGCCTTTGAGACTAATTAGAAAAAAGAAATATCCAACATAAGCTTTTGTGGACTACCATCCACTTCATCATATGCAGTGGTGCAGATTCAGATTCATCAGAAGTGGATTGTATCTAGATCCATTTCAGTTTGGTTTCAGGCCTAGCTATGAGACAGAGTGATTTAATTGCCTTGGTCACGAATTGTGTCCTATTAGTTCTGCTGGAAGTCTCAATGGCTTTCAATACCATCAATCATCATATCCTTCTGGGACACCTCTCTGGGATGGGACTTGGGGTCATTGTTTTTTCAATCGTTCTGGTCTCTCTTGAAGGGGCAAACTCAGATGGGGATGCTGGCGAATTCCTGCTTGATTCCATGGTTGTGGTCTGTGGGGTCCCTCAGAGCTTGGTTCCACCCCCACCCCACCCCCATATTTGTTCCACATAAACATGATACTGATGTCACCAATACGCCAACTCTTATTTCTCCTTCCCAACTAATTCCAAGAAAGTGGTTTCAGTACTGAAACAGAGTCTGCCATAAGTAATGGATTGGACAAAGGGAACAAACTGAAGTTCATCTTGAATTATACTGCATGAAATCTCACATTTGCATCTTGGACATATTCCTGGATTCAAGCCTGAGCCTTGATGTCCAGGTTTCAGCAATGTTGAGGAGTGCATTTGCACAGTTAAGACTAGTAAATTCATCGCTTGAGAAGTCACATTTGGCTACCATGACACATGCTTTCATTACATCCCTTTTGGACTGCAGTAACACACTCTATGTACAGTTGCCTTTGGAAACTGTTCTGAAACATCAGAAACATCTTAACAAACCTGGATCCAAAATGCTTCAGCCATATTGAGTGGGCCCAGAGTTTCATTGGCTACCTGTTCACTTCCAAGCAAAATTCAAAATGCAAGTTATGACCTATAAAGTCCAGTATGGTTTCAGTCTACACTATCTGAAAGATCATATCTCCTTATAAAAACCAGAGTCTTAAGACCCTGAGTGGGAGGCTTTTTCTTGGGTCCAAAACACACTGCAGAAATAATCCAGTTTGAGACTGCTTTAACTGACCTGGTTCAGTGCTAGGGAATCCTGGAAATTATAATTTTTTGTGGCACCAGAGCTCTCTGACAGAGAAGGCTACATGTCTCACAAAACAGTTCCCAGAATTCCCTAGCATTGAGCCAGGGCAGTTAAAGAGACCTCAGACTGGATTATTTCTGCAGTGTGTTTTGGACTTTGTTCTCGCAACCATCACAGCCCCCTCTGGTGAGAACATGGGAGACAGCCTTCTTATAGCTGCTCCCAGCTTGTGGAATTACCTTCCACTGGTGGCCAGTCCAGTCTCTGCTCTGATCTCCTTTTGCCTTTTTATTCAAACATGCTACCACCATTACCATGATCATCATTATCATTTATATTTCATCTTGAGTCCCAATAGTGGGACTCAAGGCAGCTGACAACACATTTTAAAACAATACAGATTAAAAACTATACATGTTTTTTGTAAAATTTATATAAATGTTATTTAAAAGGCAATCAAACTGTTTATGGAGTTAAAACATTAAACATCAAAAACATTAACATTAATTAAAAGCCTATGCAAGCCACAAAACAGTACAGCACATAATTAAAAGCCCATCCCATTAGTTTCTAAAAACCTATTGTTGGCCAGGAGCCCTGCTGGCGCAGTGGTTAAATGCTTGTACTGCAGCCATTCACTCATAAACCACAAGGTTGCGAGTTCAATACTAGCCAGGGCTCAGGCTAGACTCAGGCCTACATCCTTCCGAGGTTGCTAAAACGAGTGCCCAACTGTTGGGGGGCAATGAGCTTACAGTTGTAAACTGCTTAGACATCCCATATGAAGCTGCTTTTGCTTTGTTTTCAGTTGTCAATGGAAGCAGAGCAAGGATCAGACTCCCTAAGAAGTTTCCCTAGCCTCCCTAGGAAAGGAGTTCCAAAATCTGGGAGCAGCCACCAAAAAGACCCTCTCCCTTGTTTCCATCAAACGAGTCTGTGATGGTGGCAGGACAGAAAGAAGGGCCTCTCCAGATGATCTTAGAGCTCTCATGGATTCATAAAGGAAGATTGCCTGAACACAAAATGCACAATGATTAATTGGACAGAGGTGGCCTTTTTATAGGATGGATATGCTGTATATTTAATGTATTATTGTGCTTCTAAATGATTTTGTATATTTATAAAAATGTAATAGTGTTTTAATGTGATGATTTATTTAATTATGTTACAACTTTTTTATTATCAGGTTTTTAGCTTGTCTTATTTAGCCTTTTGTAAACCTTTTGGCTTCCAAGCTGGGAGAAAGGTAGCATATAAATAATGTGATGATTTATTTAATTATGTTACAACTTTTTATTATCAGGTTTTTAGCTTGTCTTGTTTAGCCTTTTGTAAACCTTTTGGCTTTTGGCTTCCAAGCTGGGAAAAAGGTAGCATATAAATAAAATGAAAGAGTCCATGAAAGCCTATATTACAAATGTATTTCTCTCAGTCTCAACTGAATTCCATTATGTCTTCTTATGCTACAACAGACTAGCATGGCTATCTCCTTAAATAACGTGACAATGAAAATCATCTTAGCAAATTATGTCTGGGTTGCAGCTTTCTGATTCTCTAGGTTGTATCTTTCCATGTTTAGTATTTTATTTTGGCATTGTAGTACAACACTTGGTGTAGTTGTCAATATTTACAACCTCTTTAATATACAATTACTATAATACTAAATGGAAAGTAAATGCAAACTATACCTTTTTCTAATGTTCACTGTCACCAGCCTTTTCTAGAAGTAGAAGAGTAGACCAACTCTTCTTGGTGCGGCTGTAATAATCTAGAACTAGAAATCAATATAGTTTCATTTCAGCAAATGAACAAAATAAACTTCCGTAGCTTGTACAAAAATAATGTCTGTGTTCAGTCCTGGGCAATCCTCTGGTAAAGAATTTATCTAGAAGTATACCTCACAGCAGCAATAAAACACTTGGGATGTATTCTGGAAGGGGTGCACTCCGCCTTACAGAGTAGGGAACTCAGTATTTGTCTTAGATAACCAACAGAGCTTTTCACTGCTTCAGCTGGTGTCCCAACTGTTGTTTCTGACTCTTAGGGCTAGAGCAGATGGGCACAAAAGAGTGGCCCAATTCTGCTCCATCTGGAAGCAGGTCCAAACCCCACTGACCACATGGCCTGCTCTGAAAGATCAGCCGTGCTCAGTGAGGCTGAACAGTACTTCCAGAGCTGGATTATCCCGGCTCCTTTTTGCTCCGGTCCAAAGAACCAGAGCACAGCCTTGATGCATCTTCCAGCCACTTTGGAGGTGTACGTTATGTAAACAACACGCCTACAAAGTGGCCGGAAGCTGCTTCTTTCTGCCTGTCTCTTTTGCCCCTTAGAGCTGTAAATGATCTGGGAGTCTGATGGACAGTCTTCTTGCAATGAGCCCTATGGCATGCTTTGATGACCAGGACAGCATGTTTTGTGTGTGTATCTGTCATATGAAGTGTGGCAAAAGAAATGCAGGACAGAACCTTCTTGGGCCTCGTCAGTAGGGGCCACAAGCCCGCCCTCCCCCATTCTGGTGGCAGCCTATTCAGAAGACATACACCCTAAACCCTTGTTCTAGTGTGAACAGTCTGGATGGCATCAGGCACATTCAGCACCAGAACCTGGGCATAACACCCTTAACACGAAATTTTAAAAACTTACCTTTTATTCTTAATTTTCCAGGGAGACCCTGAGCCCTCAATTCTTGCACTGGAGTGGCTGTCCACATATGTGTCCCACTTAGCCACCCTGCATGTCTGCCACTGTCGTCAGTCCCTTGCTCTGAGGTCAGAATGAGGCACCCAGCCATGTGATCATCATTGGGTGCCTCGTTCTGACTACAGAAGCAAGTGACCCACAGTGGTGGTGGATGTGCCAGGCAGCTCAGCGGGATACATGTGCAGACAGCTGGCCCGGCACAGGAACTGAAACCAGGTAATGGAGGTCAGAGCAGCTCTGGGGGACAGGATAGTCTGAGCTGCCCCCAGAGTATCTGGGCCAGTGTCGATCAGGCCTTGGTGGTTATTTTTTAAATTATTGGTTATTGAATTGGATTATTTGATTCTTAATTAATGATTTTTTTTTCAAGCCTGAAAGCTGAAGGAGACAGAAAGGGCAGGTATCAATACTATAATAAAGGAAAAACAATTACAGTTGGCCCTCCGTCTTTGCAGGGGATCCGTTCCGGACCCCCCTCAAAAATGGAGATTCGTGAATATTTAAATCCTATAGGCGCAGTCACCCCTCTGTTTTAAGCAAAGGTCACCCCTCAGTGAATATAAAAAACTGCAGACATGAAGTCCGCGAGAATGGAGGGGCAACTGTAGTAATTTATAAACCTGTCATACAGTTAGCCCTCCACATGTGCAGCTTTAGCTTTTGTGGATTTATTTGTGGTTTTGATTAATAAGTTCTCTTTAGGAAACTCTAGGTCCTTCAGTATAATTCTGCCAGATGCTGGCCACAGATTTGCACAGGGGAACCCAGAACTTCCTAGAAAAAATACTTCTCTAGGCATTTGTAGATTCTCTGGCATGATTCTAAGACCAACTTCTGGCAGTTGTTGACCATAGAGTTGCATTGTAGGACCTGGAAATTCCTAAATAGGTGTTTTCTTAGGTAAAAAAGAATAGTGTTTTTATATTTAAGGTTTTTCCACATTATGGGGATCCTTCACCCCTAACCCCAGTGAATGTGAAGGGACAACTGTATAAAAATATCACAATGTAAAACAGAAATGCAGGTATATTCATGAGAATGGATTTTTTCCCAATAGAACATGCATTTTCAAAAATGTCCTTAATCTGAAAAAGCAAACAAAGCTAAATTGGTGCATAAGAAAAATCCTTAATCCAAAACAGAGCAATTTTTTTTATTAAACCAATTAAAATGACAAAAAAAATGAAGCAGAAGATTCTCCAAAATTTTTTATCAGGCTGTGGAAGAAAGTGGGGTGGGAAGAGAAAGAGGGAAAAAGCTGGATGAAGCTGAAGCCAGAGTCAGCCTTTAGTCACATGCTTATGAGACTGGGAGGGAGCAGCACACAATAATAAAATAGGCTCTACTAAATGCCATTCAGGCTGAATCTATGACTGTCCTAACACTGTTGGAAAAAAGACACATGGTCACATGTTTGGTACACCAAAACTTGCCATCATTAGGTGAAAGACGGATTCCTTGGAAGAAGGGAAGCAGAAATAAATATCCATACATTTTTTTAGCATAGCTTGTACAGTAACTCTTGAATGGAGGGGATATGAAAGTCCAGTGTGTAAAACTTGGGGTTATGGCACATTTTTAAAGAGGCATTTAAAATTATGGCAGAGTGATTTCTTTAAGACCAATTGTGAAAAACATTTGCAGAGTAATCATTTAAAAACATTTATAGTACAAATTAACCATTGATTTGAAGATAATATAAATTGTAGAGGGCTCGCAGTGATCAGCCTGAGAAACCTTATTCACTGTTTTTTATGCTAAATGATGTATCCAAATACTGCCTTATCTCCTTCCTCTAGTTTAGACAATTCACATACTTTTACAAGAATTAGGATAGAATATCTGGCTTGGTATATATACCACTATGTGAAACAAGCTATTACTACTACCACTGTGATGGTGGTAATGACTAATATAGAACATAGTAAATAAATGTCATTCAAATAACATCAGTTGTTATTTGTACATACTGTACAATATAAATCCCTTTCTGATTGCTTCTATTAGAAAATGAAGAATATACCTATATGCACTGATGTGAAATATTATTATTTTTCCTTTTCAAATATATAAATGGTTTTTGGAATAAATCTGGTATTTCAGATTTTGTACCACCCTTGCAATTTATAGAAGATTTGGCTGCCCAAATGGGTATACTTCAATGACTGAATGGCACAATTAATTCAAATGGCTACAAAATAATGCTTGGCTATTCATTGCAAGACAACAGGTCAGCAACAAGCTTACCTTTTGCTGTATGTTGTGGATGGATAGTCTTAGAACCTCAGGCTTTCTTTTCTAGGCGTTAAAAGAAAATAGAAGTAAACAGTAAACAGGCAAGCTAATGCAACACCCACAAGCTAAATACCACCACAATTGTCATACAAACACGTCTTTGTTTCCTCTTATGCAAGTCAGCTGATAGTGAAAATGTACCAGAAAGGAACCACATGCTCAGTACAAAGAGGACATATATTGCAGCAATTGAAAGAGGCTAGATTCATAAGTATTTCCCAATCAAACATGTCCTGATGAAAGAGCCAGAAATGAAGAAATGATAGCAATTGACATTAAGGTGCACTGAATGCCTTTATAAAATGTTGTTTTGTTCTTCTTTATGTATTTATGTGTTGTTCTTTTTTAAATTCCTCTATTTCTGTGCATTGGGGAGGTTTCCTTTGGTGTTATTAGTGTGCTCTTGGGACAGTCCTGCTGACAAGTCTATGGACCTTATCCCACGGGGCCAAAAGCAGCAAGAATCCA
>CM034701.1:55147568-55166395 GCA_020142125.1 Phrynosoma platyrhinos
CTTTCTTGCCACTTTTGAGAGCAGCGTGGGATAAGGTCCTATCTCTCTTCAATTCCCTTTTTTCCTCTGAGGTCATTTTCATATTAAATGCCAGTCCCTTCAGCTAAACAAATGCATGTTAAATATCCTTCCTAAGGGAAAGAAGCTAAAGAAGAACAAGAGATGTCCCACCTGGGCCTTTTTAAATGGGCTTGGGACTTACACCATGGGTGTGCATTTATAGAAATAGGACAATTATTATTATTATTATTATTATTATTATTATTATTATTATTATTATTATTATTATTATTATTATTATTATACAGTTTCTCCTAGCATGGTCTTTTAAAGCAGTGCTACTCAAACTGGTGGTCCATCTACCAATGCTGGTCTATGAACCATCACCTACCAGTCCCAGTCCCTGAAGCTTGCCTCAGAAGATGGCAAGAAATAAATAATTATAGCCAATGAGCACAAATATGATACCAGTCAATGATATACTGGGAAAAGAAAAATGTTGGTCCTCCACATCAGATAGTTTAAAAACCACTGCAGCATAGAATCAAAATATGTACCGTATTTTCCCCTGATTCTAAATGGCAAACTGTAGCTGGAACAATAAGGTATACAACCTTCAAAGATACCTAATACCCAAAGTTTTTGCTTAAATTCGTATAAATATGGGTTTTGTTTTTGTCCCCCCCCCCCCCACTCTTGCAGGACTGTTATTCTGTGTGAGGCTTCTGCCCTTGTTGTTAATATTTTTCTTTAAATCCTTTTTCCTTAGCCAGGGGGTGGGTTGGTTTTTCTTTTTGGGGATATGTTATACTGGTTTTATTGTAAGCCGCTTGGATTGTCTGGCAATAAGCGGGATACAAATAAATTGTATTATTATTATTATTATTATTAGACCATTTGCATTCTTCCTCTAGTCTCCAATCCTACAGAAAACATGAATGTAAAAGCTAGGCACTTTACATGTCCTATCTTTGGCCTCATTTGCACTGCAGAAATAATTTGGTTTGACACCACTTTAACTGCCATGTATCAATGCAATGGGATCCTGGGATTTGTAGTTTGTTGTGGCACCAGAGCTCTGACAGACAAGGCTAAATACGGTAGCACACAAAACTACACATCCCAGAATTCCGTAGCATTGAGCCATTGCAGCTTATATGGTGTAAAATTTGCATTTCCCACAGTGCGGATGCAAACTTTGTGTGGGATGGACAACTTTGCAATGTGTATATCCTATATAATGGGCAAACCTGCCTTTTTCCTCATTTTCTCTTTTCCCCAGGTGAATAGATCTTTGTCATTCTTTCCCACCCTTTGACATTTCCAAATCCAATCCCCAATTACATTTTCACATCCCCTTTAACTATTCTGTCTTCTTTACAAAATGGCTAAGTACTGGCGTCATTTGTAAAATTTTAATCGTATGTTTTGTTTTTAGCATGGTTAAAAGTATAATTCTCTTTTAATGGGGATCTTTAGTGGTTTTTTTAGACAAAGGTCCAAAACACACTGCAGAAATAATCCAGTTTGAGACCGCTTTAACTGCCCTGGCTCAATGCTAAGCAATTCTGGGAACTGTAGTTTTGTGAGACATTTAGCCTTCTCTGTCAGAGAGCTCTAGTGTCACAGTAAACAGGATTCCCTACCACTGAGCCAGGACAGTTAAAGCGGTCTCAAACTGAATTATTTCTGCAGTGTGTTTTGGACCTATGTTGTATTTGTTTAAATTTATAAGTGATCTCAGTTTTGAGGAAAAGACTAAGTATAAATATAATGGCTGGAATACTGCTGATTAGTTCCAACTAGAGAAGATGCATTCAATGTGAATATTCTTAATATTAATAATTTATAATGAGACAGATTCTGATTTGAGGGTCTATTTTAGATGGTGCCAGCTAGTGGGGTGTAGTGTTTTCAGCGTTGGACTACAACTCTGGAAACCAGGACTCAATTCCCTGCTATGCCATGGAAACCCACTGGGTGTCCTTGGGCAAGTCACACTCTCTCAGCCCCAGAACAAAACGGACTTTGGATGACCTTAGGGTCACCATATGTTGGGAACAATTTGAAAGGAAACATATAACAACAATAATAACAACAAAAAATGATTGTTTACTATTTAAAATTGTAGCCTTGCACATCCTCCTAACCTACAGCGACCTCTAAAATTGCAAACTTGAACAAAAAAAATCAGGCAAGAAGAAAATCTATTTCATTAGGCAATAAAAAGAGGCTACATTAGGTTCCCACACAGTTTTGAAAGGGCAAAACAGAGGAAACAACATCTCCTTGGAGGCACACAACAAGAACAACAATATATTTTCTTTTAAAAGTAGGTGAGAGCCAGCATGGTATAGTGTGGTCTGAGTGCTGGACTAGGATACTGGGAGACCAGGGTTCGAATCCCAACTCGGCCAGGGTGACCAGATGTCCTAACCGCAAAGGAGGACAAGGCACTGCAAAATGTAGGCCATTGAAGAAAAAATGTAGGACATGACCAAAAGAAAGGCTAGAAACACTCATATAAATTCATGCTTCTAAATGGAGGTCATTTTGGAATTCCTCCTGGACAGAGGCCTGAAATGGAGGACATGCCCTGGCAAAGGAGGATGTCTAGTCCCCCTGCACTCAGCCATGGAAATCTACTGGGAGACTTTGGCTAAGGGCCTAAGCAGACTGCCAGAAGTAGTGCACATTAAATTGAGGCACTGCCCTGGCTCAGTGCTAGGGAATCATGGGAACTGTAATTTATTGTGGCACCAGAGCTCTCTGACAGAGAAGGCTCAATGTCTCAGAAAAAAAATACAGTTCCCATGATTCCCTAGCACTGAGCCAGGGCAGTGCCTCAATTTAATGTGCACTATTTCTGGCAGTCTGCTTAGGCCATTAGTCACACACTCTCAGCCTCAGAGGAAGGCAATGGTAAAACTACCTCTGAACAAATTCTGCCAAGAAAATCCCCATGATAAGTTTGTTTTATAGTCGCCATAAGTCTGAAACAACTTGAAGGTACAAAGCGACAGCAAGGCACACAAACAAGGGTAAAGAAACACTGGAATTATTTAAGCCAGGTGGATAGGCCATCAAGAGAGGCCTCCCTTCTTTCTGACAGGAGGCTCGAAAACTAGCATTTTAATGTAATTATAGGGTGAATTCAACATCAACAGTGTGATGTAGTGGTTTTAGTGCTAGACTCTGAAGGGCAAGGATTCAAATCCTGGCTCGGCTATGGAAACCCACCGGGTGACCCTAGCTGTGCCACACTCTCTCAGCCTCAGAGGGTGGAAATGGTAAACCCCCTCTGACCAGATGTCGTAACTGCAAAGGAGGACAAGACACCGTAAAATGTAGGGCATTCGACAAAAGTGTAGGGCATGACAAAACAAAAGTTAAAAACGCTAACATAAATGTAATAGTCATGCTTCTTTTAGCCATGCTCAGTGTAACAGTAGTGCTCAAAATGGCGGAACTTCCTCAAAGACAGAAATCCTGTCCTCCTAGACAGAAAAGGTTGAAATGTTGGGCATGTCCTGGAAAAAGGAGGATGTCAGGCTGCCCTGCCCTCTGAAGAAACTTGCCAAGAAAACCCCGTGATAGGTTCGCCGCCTTAGGGCCACCATAAGTCGGAAACGACTTGAAGGCAAACATCAACACCGTCAACATATTCTATGGAGTCTTCCATGAATGTAGGCCTTAATTTGGGAGCCTGCATAGAGGTTTCTGGGCTTACCTAAAGAGAACAGCAGGGCAATGGGCCTCCTTCCCTCAGAGAAGACACTGACTGAGGGAGAAAGAGGTCCACTAGCCCCACCTCTCTATTTCTAGGGTTTCCAGGCCTCTCAGAGAAACCTATTTGTTTGCTAACATCATATCTACACTGCCAAAACTCTGCTCTGGTGCCACAACAAACAACCATTCCCAGAATCCCATAGCATTGAGCCATAGCAGTTAAAGCAGGGGTAGGCAACCTTTCCCCTTTAAGGGCCGAGGGACTTCAGCTCCCAGAATCCCAGGAACTATTGGCCAACATGGGACTATTGGCCAACATGGCTGAGGCTTCTGGGAGCTGAAGTCCCTCGGCCCTTAAAGGGGAAAGGTTGCCTACCCCTGAGTTAAAGTGTTGTCAAACAGGATTATTTCAGCAGTGTAGATGCAACCTTAATCTCATTTTTTTTCAGACATTTATTTGTGTTCTAGGTCAGGGCCACAGAGTGCTGTTTGAAATTTCTCTCTTTCTCTGTGTCACACAACTTGGCACGTGTTCTCAAAGAATATCTGATAGAATAAATAAATAAAATAAAACCATTTTTTTAAAAAAAAAAAATAAGATCTTGTAATCTCTCCCTTCATCGCCGCCAATACATTGTAAAGCAAACATACGTAGGAGGAAAGCTCCAAAGAAACTAATGGGGCCTGTGTGTGTTGTGTGCCTTCAAGTCATTTCCGACTTATGGCAGCCCTATCATGGGGTTTTCTTGGCAAGATTTGTTCAGAGGAGGTTTGCCATTGCTTTCCCTTGAGGCTGAGAGTGTGTGGCTTGCCCAAGGTCACTCAGTGGGTTTCATGGCCAAGGTAGGAATCGAACCCTGGTCTCCAGAGTCGTAGTCCAATGCTCAAACCATTGCACCACACTGGCTCTACAAAACTGGGCCTACATGGAATTAAACATGTCTAGGAATAGTGTTGTGTCTTAACATTTTAACAGAGGAAGAATTCTTTGTTTTATTTTAAAGCCCTTCACTCTAGGATTTGTACTTTTCTTACATGAGTTATTATATTTTTCTTAGATAATATCAATAGATGATAAAGAACTAAAGAGGGGAAGAGGAGGAAAAGAACAGAAGTAATTTTTTAAATTATTATATTATTATTATTATTATTATTATTTGTTCTCCAAAATTGGGACACAAAAGCAGCTTGCCAATTAAGACAAAGGAATTAAAAATCATACAAAAGTGTGCATTAAAATAGAAGGTAAACTAGCACAATATTTAAACATCACTCATTAATTGACTGTTAAAATAATACTTTCCACTGGAAACGGAGCAGGATAGTTCTGCAAATAATTCCCACTTCCTAACGCACACTTCTGAGGGTAAAAAAAGTTTGGAAATTCTGGGTTTGGGAAGTTTGGAATAGTTTAGAAATTCTGGAAGTTCTTACTGAGGAGATTTAACATCCACTTTGACCAGGTGTCAGCAGTTGAAAGCCAAAAATAGGACTTTACAGGTGGTGTAGTGGTTTGAGCCTTGGACTATGACTCTGGAGTCCAAGGTTCGAATTCTGGCTAGGCCATGAAACCTTGGGCAAGTCACACTATCTCAGTCTCAGGGGAAGGCAATGGCAACCCCCCTCTGATGAAATGTGCCAAGAAAACCCCATGATAGATTTGCCTTAGGGTCAGAAATGACTTGAAGGCACACAACAACAAAAATAGGCTTTCTTGCAGTACTTTCCTAGGAGGTTGCTGCCAAATGTCACTTACACTGGGAAAAGAATCAAGATCATACAGATACACAAACCACACACTTGCCAGTAGAAAGGGAAAGTTCAGACTTTCACAATCCTTATATTGCAAAATAGCATAAAGGAGGTTAAATAAGTGTGAATCTTGGTCACAAACAGGGACTAATAGTTCAGCAAGTATCTAAACCTGCTCTTTAAAAAAAATCTTGAAATGAGAAAGTACAGAAGGATGATGTTCTAGCCTTTTCTTTTTCTTTTTTTAAAAATCAAGATCCTAGAATTTTGTTTGTAATTCTCAGCATGGCTGAGTTCCCAGGAAAGTTTTGCTGCAAGGTCATGAAGACAAGTCTTGACTCTAAAGGTTATTCATAAAGGTATGTAAGACAAAGGAATACTTTGCAGTACACTTTCAGAAGTTACTATGGATGCAATAAGCCCTATAGATGGGCAGCAAAACTAGCTTTGCAATATTATTTTGAAACTATGAAACCTAATTTAAAACCCAATTAAAGAGGCTAAATTAGCATGCCATTTTGTGATTTCAAATAGTGTTTTTACTGCATTAAAAACATAGGAAGCTCCCTTATACCAAATAAGATTAGTGATCCATCCAGTATTGCCTATACTAGCTGTGGGGAAAGTGGAGACCATGGGCTGAACACATCGTAAAGTTACACATCACAGCCTTTGATGCAGGATTTGAAGTGTCTCATCACAAGCATGTTGGCATCTGTATGTTTCTCAGGGTGTCCAGAAGGCTCCTATATATCTTTCTGTTATTTAGTTCTTAATGACACCATTCTTCAATGAAACCCTTCAGCAAATTCCCTCCCAGAAATTTATAAATTTCCAGAGTTCACAACAGGTTACGTGCCCTTTCCATCAGGTACATATTTGGGGATGGCAAATGCCAAGATATTTAATCATTACTTCTTCCTGGCTTTGTTGAAATGGTGTGATGTGATTTAATCTAAACTATGGACTGGTGCTGAATAAATGTCAGAATACACAATGCAAGCTAAGTTTGCAGTCAACAATAAGGAATCTCCCCACCCTGATTATCAAACTTTCAAGAATTTCTAGTGAATGCCAAAGAATATAATATAATTCTATCTATCTATCTATCTATCTATCTATCTATCTATCTATCTATCTATCTATCTATCTATCTGGCAATGTGAGATCCTGCCTTCTTCTCCAATTTTTTAAGACTGGTTTAAAAAAAATTAAAAGAGAGCTGGATAGGTGAGTTAAATACCTCTTCCAGGTGTCTTGCAAAGCCATATACAAGTGGAGAGTGGAGATACCCTCTGTAATTGCTTATAGCAATAGCAATAGCATCTACATTTCTATACCACTTATCTGTGAACTCAGGTCTCTCTAAGCGGTTTACAATCTGTAAGCCAATTGCCCCCAACAAGCAGGGTACTCATTTTACCGACCTATGAAAGGATGGAAGGCTTGGTCTACCTTGGAGCTCTGGGATCAAACTTACAATGTTGTGGCTGCAGTACCTGCATTTAATCACACTACCATCAGGGCTCCTTATATATCAATTACATGTTTTTTCCAGTTAAGCAATTGTGCAAGATCATACACCTTTGAAATCACAATGTGGTTTTAAGACCAGCAAAGTGGTACATGTGGAACAGACTTCACATTCCATCAAGTGGATAGCTTGATATGTGATTCCTAAATAGTAAAATAGGTATGGAGACAACAGTGAGAGACCCGGAAGGAATTATCAGCGCTTCTTCCGCTGTGCTCAATTCAAATCAAAATTGCCTCCCAGAGGCTACTAGTTGATATGGTAAAGAAGCATTTATCCCAGTGGCAGCTTCCTTCCTGTTCTAGCATTGGAACTACATAAATGAAGGGAGTTAAAAAATACCCTGGGAGCCCTTGTCCTTCACTCTGAGTAAGAAGAATCTTTACTGGAACACAGAGGACTAGAACGGAAAAGAGAGGAAGGCCAACATGCAGAAATGCCTTGCCTATTATTTTCCTTGTTGTCTAGCAAAAATACTACGAATGCAAAGAGTGATCCAACACCAAGCAAATCTAAATTCAAAGGATGCAGTAGTTTTTCTGGAACATGGAAATATCCCTATTGTGACCCTGAGAAGTGTCTTCCATGGACAACAGAATTCAGTATAAAGGACTTGCGTGACAATGTTGTGGACATTTCCCTGCCTAGTAAATAAAAATGCCTATTTCCCAATTTGAACAATACAGAAATGTTAAAACAGTGTATCAGTGGTTCCCAAATTTTGGTCCTCCAGATGTCTGGGATTTCAGCTGACTATTGGCCAAGTTGGCTGAAGCTTCTGGGAGTTGAAGTCCAAAATATCTAGAGGACCAACATCTGGGAACCACTGCACTATATAAATATAGATCATGTGAGCATTCAAGTATCTTTTTCCAATGCCACTGAAACCATTATATTACTACAAAAACACACACACATATACATACAGTAAAACAATGCAAATACATGTGCATGTCCGTGAGAAGCAAACCCAGTTCTTCGAGCTTCTTTACTAATATTTCTCATATTATTCCTGCATCGGTAAAATTCCTTGCTTCACGTTAAAATTTTATACACACACACACACACACCTCTCTTTATACTAAGACTTAAAGAGGAGATGAGTCAGAAGAAGCAGCTGTCCTCAACGCCTCTTTTTATTGCATAGTTTAGGCTGACAGGATGCCAGTGGGTGAATGCTGTATGAGTAGGGAGTAATTTAGGACAAATGGCTTACCCATGAAATTTGACCTGAGTTTGTAATTGAGCAGAGATGAAGGCACAATATATACAGTGCTAAAAATATGAAGGTAAGCTGGAGAAAAAATAGGGAGCATCAACTTCCAACTATTTAATCTGTTTACTCTCCCATTACTTCCTATCATGGAATGCCTCACATTCAAGAACAATGCAAGTGACTAGCTGGCTATCATAACTGAGCCTCCGCCTCATCCCACCCAGCAGACTATTGTCAATCTGACTGTACTTTCTCAGGTTATAAGCACACTGTAGCAGCATTTGAAAGGTCAAGTTCACTCACTGTGACAAAGTGACTTCTCCTTAAAGGGTCAGAGGGAGAGTGAACAGTGGATTAGACCATTTCCCCAACTCTCTTGTCTTTTCAGTCGACTGTAAGCTACACAGGTTGCACTGGGATCAAAAGAACACACATACCCCGCCTTAGATGCATTAGCTGAATGGTGAAGATTGTGTTTTCTCTCATGAAAATGATGACAACGAGGGGAAGGACAGGTTGCTTACCTGTAACAGTGGTCATCTGCGAATTCACACAAATGGGTTTTATCTGCACATGCGCAGCAACTTCAGAAACTTCTGGAATCGCTAGGCAGAACTTTAGTTGCAACTTTTTGTCGGTAGCTCTGCCCATCCCTATTAAGTCTTTTAGCGGTCTGGTCCCGCTCTTTCTCAGTTCCAATACGTTAGCTGCAAGCTGCGACAGCAGAAGTTAATAGTGAGCAGGACACGACTGTGGGAAGGATGGGCGGGATTCGTGTGAATTCCCAGATGACCACTTGAAGAAATACTGTTATAGGTAAGCAACCTGTCCTTCTTCTTCGTGGTCTCTGCGAATCACACAAATGGGTTAGACTGACAAGCTTGGGTCAGTGGAGGAGGGAGTGTCCTGGAACCAACTAAGACTTAACAACTGTATCTATCAAGAGTAATAAATATAAACATTAAGCATTAATGAAGTGCATTTGTTTCAATTATTTCAAGCCTATGAAGGTAAAACATTATCACCTTAGTGCAAACCAGACAACAACACTGCCCTCCCAAAGGCTGCATCCCATCTGGCTCTTGAGTCCAGTCTGTAATGCTTAATAAATGTCAAGGGCTAGGACCAGACCGCAGCCTTGCACACATCCTCCAACGGGATCCCAGACAGAAAGGCAGAGGATGCAGCTACTGCCCTAGTTGAGTGGGCCCACACCCTGGCCAGAGAGTCCTTCCCAGCAAGTTCATAACGGAGGTGGATACTATTAGCTACCCATTTGGAAAACCTCTGAGATAATACAGGCAGGCCCCTCTTGACTTCCAAGTAACAGACAAACAAGTGCTCGGAACGCCTCGAGCCCGACGTTCTGTCTACATAAAAGGCTAGCACCCAACGGACATCCAGAAGATGCAGGTGGTGCTTGGTATCAGTGGTCGGGTTTGGGGCCAAGGTGAGAAGCACGATGTCCTGATTCAAGTGGAAGGCCAACACCACCTTTGGCAGAAAGGTGATATTGGGGCAGAGCACGACCTTGTCCCTATGAAAGCATAGAAAGGATTGGTCCATCCAAAGAGCACACAGTTCACTTGTGTGGCGGGCTGAAGTGATGGCTACCAAGAAGGCTGTTTTCCAGGACAGCAGTCTTAAGTCTGCAGTAGCCATCGGCTGAAATGGTTTAGATGAGAGGCCTGACAGGATGATGTTGAGACTCCAAGCCGGTGTCGGTACTGCATTGGGAGGGTGCAAGTTAGCCAGACTCTTAAAAAAATAAATAAGCTGCTTTGCTTTAAGAAAGCGTTTCACCAGGGGCTCCTTAAAAAAGGAGGGTCTGTCCTGAAATTGGTAATGGGAGCAAATAGCCAACAGTTAGCACTTGATAGACTGCAGCCCTAGTCCAGAGTCGACCAAAGTCATGAGGAATTCTAGGACAGTTGGTACCGAGACTCGGGATAGATGGAGATTCCTGGTATTGAGGAAATCAGCAAATTTCACCCATTTCAGGGCATTAGATCTCTGTGTGGAAGGCTTGAGGTAAGCCCAGATAATCGTTCTGACAGAGGGTAGAAGGTCCTCTAGAGCTGGATCCTCCAGGCCACCAAAGGTAAATTGTCCATGTCCAGGTGGTGTACTTGACCGTCGTGGAGAGATACAAGATCGGGTCGAGGCTCGAGACAGGGAAACCTCCTCTTGGATAGGTTCAAGAGTGGTGCGAACCATGGTTGTCTTAGCCACCAAGGAGTTACAAAAATGGTGTTGGAGCGATCTGCTCTGATTTTGGCAACCACCCTCATGATAAGAAGGAATGATAGGAACATGTAGATCAGTTTCTCAGACCACTGGAACAAGAACGCATCCCCTTGGGATCTTGGAGCCTTGAATCTGGAACAGAACTGGCGGCACTGGCTGTTCAGATAGGAAGCGAAGAGGTCGATCTTGGGCTCTCCCCACATCCTGAAGAGGTGAGTGACTGTCTTGGGATGGAGGCGCCACTTGTGGCAGGAGCTTGAGGACCTGCTGAGTTTATCTGCCAGTTTGTTCTCTTCTCTGGGCAGATGGATTGCCTGAAGGGTGATGCCTCTTGGGATGCACCAGTTCTAGATTCGCAATGTGCTCTCTAAGAGAAATGGAGATCTTGTTCCTCCCTGCTTGTTGATGTAATACATGACCGTGGTGTTGTCTGTTGATAGAAGAACCACCTTGGTCAGAAGCAGGAGTTCGAACGCTTGTAGTGCCTTCTCTATATCCAGCATCTCGAGCTCATTGATATGGAGCTGTCATTCCTGAGGATGCCAATGGTCCTTGATAGTGAGGTCAAGGACATGAGCTCCCCATCCTTCCATCGACACATCCGTTGTCAGGGATACTTGAGGCTGAAGTAGCAAGAATGGCATGCCCATGCAGACATTGTTGGAATTGAGCCACCAATGCAGGGACCGGGACACTGCTCTTGGTACTGTGTGCCATTGAGACGGGAAGTCGCGTATGGGGTTGAACACTGACAGAAACCAGGCCTGCAGGGGTCTGAGGTGCAGATGGGCTTGAGGCATTACATAGGTCATGGAAGCCATGTAACCCAAGGCAACTTGGACAGAGTGAGCTGTGATGCGTCTTCGAGCTAGACATTCCTTTACTGCCTGTTTCAAGGCCGAGAATCGGTTCATGGGAAGAAAGGCCATGGAGGTCTCTGAATCCAGAATGGCCCCGATGAACCTGGATCTCTTCGATGGAGTGAGATTGGACTTCTCGAAGTTGATCATGAGGCCTAAAGACTGTAGGAGAGACACAGTGAAGTCGATGTCCTTGGTCAGGGGTCCCGGGATGAAGCAACCAGGAGCCAACCGTCAAGGTAAGGAAAGACTGAGATGGCCTGTTGATGGAGGTAGACTATGATGGGTGTCATGCACTTCGTGAACACTCTCGGTGCCATGGAGAGACTGAAAGTTAACACCCTGTACTGGAACACTTAGCGGTCCACAGCAAAGGCCAAGAACTTCCTGTGGTCCTCTCGAATCCCAATGTGGAAGTAAGCGTCCTTGAGATTGAGGGTCGCCATCCAATGGTCTGTAATAATGGTAGAATAGAAGCAAGTGTTACCATATGGAAACTTTTGTAGACCATACATTTGTTCAAGTCACAAAGGTCCAAAATGGGCCGGAGTCCTGCATTCTTCTTCAGGACCATAAAATAATGGGAAAAGAAACAAGCTCGATAATTAGCAGGATCTATGGGCTCTATAACGCCCTTAGCCAATAAGGTGCACACTTCATCGAGTAGGGTGTTTGAGGGGTGTGCAGAGACAAAGGCCCCGGTGACAGGGAGGTCAGTGAACTCGAGGGCATAACCATTGGTAATGATGGTAAGGACCCACGAGTCCAAAGTTATCAGAGACCAGGTGTTAACAAAGGGCCTCAGTCTATCTCCAAAGGGAGGGGAAGAGACAAAGTGCAGGGCAACACTTCAGGGATTCTTTTTGGGCCACTCCATATCCTTTTTACGGTAACCCTGTCAGTACCGAGGCTGAGAGGGAAGTCGTCCGTCTGAAGAAGAGGATGATTTAGAGAGATGCCTCTGTCTGGGTGGCTCAGGTTGGAAATGCCTGTCTTGTGGATAGTAAGGCCTATGGTGTTTCTGAGGAGACCATGGTTGCTGACCCCCCCAAACCGTCAGCATTGGTGCTACGAGGAAGATGGAGACATACCATGTTTCCTCACTGCAGTTTTCATTCTGTAGCGGAACTTGAGCCGTTCGTCTGTGCTCTTGTTAAACAGTCCCGTATTGTCAAATGGCATGTCTTCTATCATATTCCTTGCATGGAGGGTCGGATCCGAGGATCTGAACCAGCCATATCTTCGGAGGGCAATTGAGCCCAAAATTAGTTTGGCTACACAATCAGCAGAATGTCGAGCTGAGATAATTTGCTGGCTACCGATAGAGTGGGCCTCAGATTGAAGAGCTAGGGTCAAAGGGTTTTTTTTTATCATCCGTCAACTCATATAACAACAGTAGCATTCGCTCCATGAGATGTTGCTGGTAAGCTCCCATGCATGCAGAGTAATTAGCTATCTTCATCTCCAAGACAGCTGAGGCATAGCATTATTTTGCTAGACTATCCACCTTTTTACCATCTCTGTCCACAGGGGAGGTAGAGGTCTTAGGCATGGATAAGGTTTGCACACCTTCTACAATTGCAGAGTTAGGCTTAGGGTGTTCAAACAGCCATAATGCTTGGGATGGAGCTATTCTGTAGAGGTTATCAATTTTCCTTGAGGTAGACGGTACCGTTGCCAGGATGGCCCATAAGCGCTGAGCAATCTTTTGGAGCAAGGGAAGGAAACCCAGAGCAGGTGGAGTGGGGACCTTCCCATTAACCCTCCTTTCGATGACGTCCACAGCATCATCATCAGTTTTCACTACCTCAACCTCCAAGGCATTGCCCATGCGGAGAATCTGATCAGCGAAGAATCTGATGTCATCTGTTGGGGATGAAGGATGGTGATCTACAAGAACAACGTATTCGTGGGTAGAATCCGGGGTAGGAGAATGGGAGAGAGAAGACTGATGGGATCCATGTGACTGCAGAGAAGCCAAGTGAGATTGTGAGGCCCTTGGAGAGTCTGGTAGAGGCCTATCCTGCAGGGACTGGTACCAAGGAGGGGGAGTAGGCGGCTGAGAAGATGCAGCTCTATGAACTTGAACCAAGACTCGATGAGATGTCATCCCATGCGGTGGAAGGGTCACGGGATTGACAGGCATCAAATAACAGTGCAAGACCATATCATATACCAGGTTCAGGTGGGATCTCAGGATAAGGTCCATCTCCTCTTCCTGCTCAGAGTCATCAGCCTCGGTACCGAGTAGATGTGAGAGCTTGAGGAACCAGGACAGGAAGATCTTCTCTAAGTACTCCTTCAGACTCTAACATTACTTGCAACTCCTGGAGAAGAGGCATGGAACTCTCAGTTGACACATCTCGAGCAGGAAGCGATCTTGGTACCGAGGACGAGGGTCCCGCAACAGGAGATGTGGGAGTTCTCAAGGCAGATGGAGATGGGTGCAAATCCTTAGACTTGGAGCCCTCAGAGGTGGAAGCACAAGGCTTTTTTGAAGTAGATTCTCTAGATCTATCCCTCTCCGAGGAGGCCTTCTTGCCCCTATGATCATCTGGGGAACAGCCGCGCTCAGAATGAGCTTTCTTTGATTTCTCGCAGTTTTTATCAGCGTCCCCATCCAACTTCAAAGATTTCTTTCTGGGGCTAGTCTTCGAAGTTCCAGGGGCCCCTGCATCCATGGAGGTTCCTGAGGCCGGAGTGGAAGCAGGCCTCAATGCCTGCTTATAAAGAGCAGCTTTCAACCTCTTGTCCCTATTTCTTAAGGCCTGCAAGGTCATGGACCTACACAAAGTGCAGGACTGAGGGTAGTGGGCCTCACCCAGGCACAAGAGGCAAAGTGAATGAGGATCCGATCCAGGCATCTTACTATTACACTGTTCACATTGCTTGAAGAAACAGGAAGCCATCATGAAATCCAAGATGTGAGTCTAAAATCGAAGTCAGACAATCCAAAACCACACGAACAGTTGACAGATGGTAGAAGGGAAATCCAAAGAGTAATCGTAAAACAAGCCAAGGTCAACACCAAAGAAATATTGAAGTCAAAGTGATTGCCAACAAGAAGCTCCTTCAAAGCTTCTAACAAAAGGAACTGAGAAAGAGCTGAACCGCTAGGGGACTTTATAGGGATGGGCGGAGCTACCACTAAAAAGTTGCAACTAAAGTTCTGCCTAGCAATTCCAAAAGTTTCCGAAGTTGCTGCGCATGCGCAGATAAAACCCATTTGTGTGATTCGCAGAGACCATGAAGAAGAAATGTAAAGTATCGATATGCATCATATTCCTAGACATCTGGCTAAACTTTGCTATCTATCTATATATTGATCATCTATTCTAAGTACCGTATATAGTTTTTTAAAAACACTTTTTATCAAATATATCATCATATCTTCAATTATTTTAAGACCTACAACTAAAATAGAAATTCCATAGTATCTATCAGGATCAATCAACATTCTATGAAAGGCTGGACAAACTTTTCTAGCATTTCAGCTGGTCCCAATAAAGATAGTATACTTAAATATGGATTTTTTTTAAAAAAACAAATTGTTATTTTTATTTTATTTTCTCAAGGATCAGCCCAGTTATATTTGAAATGAATCCATCCCTGACAAATGTGGATGTATTTTCCACTGGAACTCTGTGGATTCAAGCTATAGGTCCCAAGCATTTGAATGGTTTGAAAGTCAAATCATTGTTTTGACTTGTAACCAGAATTTTATTTCTCATTAGGCTAGAACTGGTGCACAATAATCTAAAAGTAGCCCCAGGAATATCTGACAGATTTTACAACTGAAGTACCAAAGGCTACCAAAAGATCTAGAGGGATCAAAGGGGCACATTCCTCCTGTCTTTGACTAAAGCACAGAGTAGTAATGCTGCGCTTCGCACAGAGGACATGAAGAGCTTTCCAGAATTTAGAGATCAGTTATTATGTATAATTGCTAAGTTATGGCTGTTAGTTGCCCACTCAAATAATTGGAAAGACTAGATTCACTAGAATTTTACAAAATATAATTTGAACCAGGATGCAAGAATTATATAAGTAGTCTTGATAGATGTGTGTATATCAAAATAAGTATATATTCATACCTAAACATGTTCAGAACTCTAGTCATTAAACAGTCAAAAAGGTCACTCAAGTTGACTAGCAAACTGCCCATCATGTTATCAAGTGTTTAAAAAAAGCTTTTCAAAGGACAAGCCAGCTACAGTACATCTCCTCAATGAAGGCCAGGCTTTCACCACTTTTCTAAGAATTAAACATCTGCCATTCAGATATACAGAAGAAAATTAAGACACCGCAGTGACATTTTGGAGCAATGTTGGATCTGAGGGTCAAATTTATTACTTATCCCCTCAAAATCAAAGATGCAGTTACCTACATAAAGTCCTGTTCTCCTTTTTGTCTACAACTATTTTGTAGACAGTGAGGATTTGGGAAATATGTACACCAGGGGTAGGCAACCTTTCCCCTTTAAGGTCCGAGGAACTTCAGCTCCCAGAAGCCTCAGCCATGTTGGCCAATAGTCCCATGTTGGCCAATAGCTCCTGGGATTCTGGGAGCTGAAGTCCCTCGGTCCTTAAAGGGGAAAGGTTGCCTACCCCTGGTGTACACCAAGAAAGAAGGGTAAATGCTGTAGTATACATACAGTTAGCCCTCCTCATCCATGGACTCTTTATCCATGGATTCAAGCATCCACGGTTTGGAAACATTCAAAAAATATATAAATTCCAAAAAACAAACTTTGATTTTGTCATTTTATATAAGAGACATCATTTTACTATGCCACTGTATTTAATGGAACATGAATACCCATGGATTTTGGTATACATGGGAGGTCCTAGAACCAGAGCCCAGTTGATACCAAGGGTCCACTCTATGTTATTTTAAAATTATTTGGCTATGCCAGGGATGGGAATCATGCAGACTTTGGACTGTAACTCTCAGCAACCCTAACCAGCAAAAACAATAGTAAGGAACAATGGAATTAACAGCCTATCTGAGGGGTTGCAGGAGTCCTAGACTTTGTCTTTACTCTTAGTGTTTCATATCAGCTTGTTAGGATATTTGTTACTGTTGCATTAACACTTGAAAAATAGTCCCCTTAACAGAGTCTGCCCTGCAACTGGAACAGTATCTGAAATGCTAAAACACAGCACCCTCCCTATAGCCCATTCCTTTCCCTTTAAAGTAATTAATAAACATTCCATGCCCCCAGACCAACAGTCTAAAAATAGTCTCTTGACAGCATAGAGATGTCAAATTTAAGCAGCAGGATGCTGAAGCGTCTCGCGATGCATAGCAGGACTACTCTAATGTTGCAGCCTGGTAATTCAGGAATTCATAGCTGATAAATGGGCAGACCCTGTCACATTTATCTCCTGTAAGGATTGAAGTGCCAAGGCTTTTATTATTAGAGAGATTTTCACCTGGATGCTGCACAGTTGTCCACAGTATGAATACCATGATGACAGAAATACAGTCCAGTTGTTTCTTTTTAAAAAATTGCTTGTCAGGTACTGTTTAGCGCATATGATGCAGCTATAAAGTGTCTAAACATTCTCACACTCTTATTTCCCAGGAGAATCTATGGGCACTTCACATTTTTGTATGCAGACATTATCACAATTAGCCATACTGTGAGAGGCAAAACAAAGTTTATTTGAAGACGTCATGCTCTTTCAATTATGTCTTTTTTTTTTTTTTTGCAAAGCGATCATTTATCAGTACATATATAGTCTGGGCAATAAAAAATGTGAAGTGCAATTGATAATCAAGTTTGGAATAAAACTCAATGATTTGCTTTAATGTCATAAAACTGCAGTTCATAATAACTTTTGGAATAAAACTCATTGATTTGCCTTAATATCATAAAACTATCTGCCAAATTAACTTCTACAAATTGTAAATCTGGAAATGTATAAAAGGATGAATGTTTTGTTAGCATACCCTACACCCCTTGCTGGATATGGGGTTTCATAATAATTAGCATTCGGCATGTTTTGAGGGGTCATAATGACCTGTGGAGACTAGGAAGTTACATGTATAAGGAGTCCTAAGGATATACGGGAGACTTAAATGGTACTAAAATAAATACTAAATTGGTTTGCTCATCACTCCTCCCTCCAATGGCTCTTTGTATTTCTTCTCGCAATGGAAGGTCCCATTGCAAAAGACCTTCCACGTAACCCAATGCTGTGCCCTATTCACCCTTCCTGTCAAAACTATGCAGGGGTTGTCTCAAATTCAATCAATGTTTTATCACTCCAGAGTTAAAAAGACATCAGTCAATCCAGTCTCTTCTATCAATTCCATGGGAAAATAATCAAAGCCATTGTTACACTGTGTGGTAGCATCAAGTACTCCTCGACATATAAAACAGGATATACTCATCCCAGCCATAGCCATTTTGCTTACAGACTGTGTGTACATAGTCTCTCCATGTAGCCCTCAGATGCTGTCTGAGCCACTCTTGGGTTTTCCATGGTCCCCTCTTCAAGACTTGTAATTATTGCCCTCTTTAAATCCTGATTCCTCACTGTCCATCCTTCCACATTTTTCTTTTTCTCAGCCTTGTATGGTTCTTAAGGTTTATTGGTTTTGTATGTTTGCATGCACCCTGGAACATTTTAAAATAAAACCCTTCTATTCATTGAAACTGGAGTCTCTCTGCAGTTAGTACTGGTATACATAGGTGAAAAGATCCTGTTATCTCCCCCTTGCAGGTTCCTTTTGAGCTATTATTTCTCCCAAATTTCAAGGAGACACTGATAATGCCAACATTTCCCACCCCACACCTTTTAGGGTAACAGTTTGAAACTACTTAATGTTTAGTAGAAATTTCTAGATGTTTGTGTGAGATTGTGTTAGTTACTTGTTAGTTTTTAAGTTGCCATAGAACTCTTTGTAATATTTTAGTTTGCTTGACAATAATATGAGAGTTGCATAGGAAATCAACATTTAAAATAAATGTTTTTATATTGACACTTGACACTGTTATTCCTAGTGGCTACAAGTCAAACATTTGCAAAGCTCTTATACTCCCTAAAACCTTGATGCTTACGTATGTATGAGATTTACTGAATTGAGGCCAGTATAAAGATGCAAATAATGCTTTTTAAGTAGTTCTGACTCAGTATAGCACTTTAATACAAAGCTAATGACTTCAGTCATATGCCTTTAGTTACAAACAGCAGCAGCATGTGATGAAATCATTCCTAGAATACACTACTTCAGAACACAGGTGCAGGATAATATGACTGAATGCTTTTCCAAATTAAAAGGAATTCCTTGCTAGCAGGAAAGGATGCCAGTCTAGCTTTATTCCTATGGTGCTGACATTTGAATTTACATGGAATTTATGTAAATGGCTTGGGTTCATCTTATCTTAGGGACCGCCTCTCCCCATATGACCCCCCACGCAGACTTCGGTCCCCTGGGAGGAACCTGCTACAGCCAATAAAAACTAGGCTGGCGCAGACCT
>CM034701.1:55183266-55217162 GCA_020142125.1 Phrynosoma platyrhinos
CTGAGGCTGAGAGTGTGTGACATGCCCAGGGTCACTTACTTTGCTGCACATTGTACATACCCGAGAAGGCATCACCTAGTAGTATACTGGCAGTCCTTCCCTCCCAACACTTCCTCATTTCCCCCAAACATCTCATAGCTGCGAGATGGAAATAATTTTTAAAGCAGCATTTAAATCTGGACTATTTTTTAAAAAGCAAGGTCCAAAACACACTGCAGAAATAAATACTAGGGAACATGGGTTTGTTGTGTTTATAAGTGACAGTTTTCCTGCTAAGTACCTGCATGTCATAAGCATTTGAATTAACATTACCATATTGAAATCAAATCTAATTTTTTAAAATTTTTATTTGGTGTGTGTTGGAAAGGGGGGGTCGTCTTATACGGCGAGTATATTTTGCCAGGAAAAGTTGGGGGTTGTCTTATACACCCAGTTGTCTTATACGCCAGAAAATACGATACATTAAAAATTAGATAAGGTTCACACTAGAACAGGACTTGTGTGCCAGCTATGCCTATTTTTGAAATGCCAGATCTGGCCTTGGTGGTACATGCCTTAGTTACATCCTGTTTGGACTACTGTAACATGCTCTACTTGGGCCTGCCTTTGAAGGCTGTTTGGAAATGTCAGCTGGTCCAAACAGCTGCAGTCAGGCTGTTAGCTGGGGCAGGTTACAGAGACCACACAACACCCCTATTGAAACAGCTCCACTGGCTGCCAGTTTGTTCCTGGGCACAATTCAAAGTGCTAATTATGACCTATAAAGCCCTAAACAACTCAGGTCCAGGCTGTTTGACAGACTGTGTCTCCCTGTATGAACTGGCCTGGGATCTGATTCCTTAGGAGAGGCCCTTTTCTCAGTCTCACCCCCATCACAAGCCCAATTGGTGGGGATGCAAGAGAGGGCCTTCTCAGTGGCTGCCCCTAGACTCTGGAACTCCCTTCCCAGGGAGACCACAATGGCTCCCTCCTTGTTGGCCTTCCACCAGCAGGCTAAGACCTACCTGTTCAGAAAGGCTTTTAAAACAGAATGTTTGTAAAGGACTGGCTTGGCGTGTTGTTTCATTTTAAAATGTTTTAAACAATTTTATCTTTTCAAAGTGGATTTTATTCTTTTAATAGCTATCTATTTTAATATTGTAATAATTTAATTCCTTTTTAATGCAATGTTTTAATTGTATTGTTCTTTTAATAATGTTGAGGCATTCTAAGTCCCAGTTCTGGGAAAAGAATAGGATACAAATAAATATAATAATAATAATAATAAATAATATGGACAAGAGTAAAACAAAGTAGACAAAACATGGTGCATAAAACTTTCCCCCCTCACAAACAGATTTAAATATTTCTTAACATGCTTCCCATGCCAGTACAGTTGGCTCTCGGTATCCACAGACTTGCAATCCGTGGACAACAAGCCCGTTGTTCCCAATGGTGGCACAGCCGTGTGCATGTTCTGCCATGGATGATGGGGGCTGTCCCTAATGGCAGCGTGACCACATGCACATACCGCCATTGGGGGACAACACAGGCTTGAGCATCCGCTGATTTTGGTATCTACAGGGTTTTGGTATCTACGGGAAATGGAACAGATCCTTTATGGATACCGAGGGCCGACTCTATCTTACTAAAGGACTTCCAAAAAGTAATATCTTTTTAGCATGCAGTTTTGTACATATATTTTTAAAACAGATTATTAAATAAAGAACAAAAGAAAAAGCTAAAATTTATATCAGCATATCTTTCTTATGCAAACTTAAATGTTGTGCAAGTTCTTCAGACATTTCCTTCAGGAAAAATGGGATGACGGAAGCAGTGGTGATATTAAAGTCTTCAAAGAATTTAGAAAGTTTATTTTTTAAAGTCAATATATGACTTGTAACAAAACCGTCTGTTCCAACCAATTACTATTAACATTAACCCCACTCAATATCCTGTTTAATTGTATGACTTGAATTTTAGAGTGCAGAGAAATAATCTAAAAAAGAAAATGTAAAATCAGTATGTATGTATATGTGGAATCTCCCTCAAAAGATTTTCCATTGGTTCTGTTGTAGACTAACATGGCTATCACTCTGAAAATTATTACAGAATTACACAACAGGCTATATATAACATTTATTTAAATATATCCTTCCAATAGATGGCACATTTAAGCAATGCCACTAAAAGTGTATAAAATCAGCTTTAATTTTCAGTAATTTGCATTTCTTCTTTTATACGTCTTTCTTAACTTTCAAATACCACTGATACACATTTTTTAATAATAACTGTGTTAATATAATACACAGACATGCAGGTGGTTTGTTTACACCAACATTTTTCTTCAGAAAACTGAAACTCCATGGCAGTTCACAGCTTACATTAAATTTATCACCTGAAGACTTTCTCTTCATTGGTTGCAAAATTCAATGTACTGAATCATACAAATGTATAGCATGCAATTAATCACCCACTTGCATTATCAGAAGTTTTTCTTCCTTCCTCTAACTAAAAATGGGTAATGACTGATTTTGCTAGCCTTACCTCAAGCTGAGTAAATATCTTCTTGATATGTCTAAAACATCCTTCAGCAATTTCCATGTCTTCAGTATAAGATCGTCCTTTGAAAATTGGCTGAGGGGCATTTGCAAAATACTGGTGAAAAGGAAAGAAGCTGCAGATATCAGCAACATCAGGCAGTTTGCTGCCTTTAACTTTCACTTTGCTCATATACTCCTCCCAACGAGACATTACCTGTAGAAAGAAAATATAATACATTATGGTATTTGCAATCTTATATTTAATGTGGCCAGAATCCAGGGGCTTTTGTACACTACAAGAATATGGTGGCCTTTCCTCTCTACACACACTGCAATACCCTCTATTGCCCCCATCTCACTTTTGAAGGTCAGGGGGTTTCTAGGCAGATGAGAGGCTGCAAGTGGAAAGGGAAATCGGTGAACCCACTCTACCCATGGGAGCACTTTCTACTCATACACAAGTTTCTTTGCTTCCTCATCTATGAGCATACAACACCCATCATTCTTTACCAGTGCTAATCTATATCCTAAAACATTTACAAATCCATTGGATGTATTCTTTTTGTTTTGTTTTTGGGTGAGGTTTTTGGTCAAAAAGTGTGGAACACTTTAAACATGGATTCACTAAAAATAAGACACAAACAAAATATTTTATTTTCTTTCAGAACATGTATCTCGCCTTCAAGGTAGGTTACTGCTCTGAAATATATAATCAAAGGAGAGAACCAGGGAGGATAAGCCAGTTCAAACTCCTCGTCAACTTTCATGCAAAAGCAAGGACACTGACCTTTCTGTTTATGATTCATCTCACATAGCATTAAAACAATAGTAACAAACAAATAACAGCATGATTATAGTTTCAGTGGTCATTTCCATTTTAAAGAGAAACACAACTGGTTTGTCAGTCCATATTCTGAGAATTTCATGCCATTTCCCATACAATATTCCTTAATATGCTGTGTTCGCTCCTGCACTTAGTTTTGCCTGTGCTCCTTGGAAGCCTGGCCGCAAAATACTGGTAAGTGTGTGTGCCAGATGTCTCTCTGCCAATAGAAGAGAAGGGAAGCCATCTACCAAAGTTCTCCATGGATGGCAGTCAAAAACTCTAATGCCAAGGCTGATTGATCTGTTAGTGATTCTCTGCTGGTGGTTAGGCTTTTAAATAAATAGACTTTAGGGGCATGTCAATGATGACCAATGTTCTGCTCAGATATAAGCTTCCTTCTATCATCAGTGCTACACCCCACACCAGAAGCTGTCCTAGTACAAGAACTAGAAACTTTACACCCACTGGAAGTAAACCAGTTGCCCCACATCTCCTGCCCTGGCTCAGCACATGGCACTGATCAACTGTGAACATAGGATAAGGGATTGCTTTTAAATTTCTTACTTGATATAAAAAGAAATGGCCAGCTGTTTCACAAGTATAGGAAACATCTCCTGGGACCCCCAGGCTTTCTTGCAATCGCCCAACTTCCCGCAGAAGCTCCAGCCTCCGAGCCAGAACATAATTTACTCTTCCATACCTGCAGATCAGAATAACCCAGTAAAGAATGAGAGATGCATCCGAACCCCCCCCCTTCAATGCCTACTGATACGATTTAGCATTATGAAAAAGAATGCATGAATAAAAATACAAAGGTAAAAATCCAAAGAATCATGTCACTAATGACACATCTGGTAAAGTTGGCCCAAGTCCACAAAAGCTTGTATCAAAAAAAACTTTTTTGCCACAACAATCTAACATGGCTAACCCCAACCCCAAAATTAATGTGACTAATGCAATGCACTAAAGAGAAATTGTATTTCTGAAATGACTTGCCACATTTTATGCCCGACCATGCTTTGATTGGGAGTTCCTGCATGGCAGGGGGTTGGACTGGATGGCCCTTGTGGTCTCTTCCAACTCTATGATTCTATGATTCTATGTTTTTAGCAAGTTTCAGAGCTGCCCTTTCATGAAGTAGTAGATCTGCCTTCTGCCTATTCTTTTAATTATGTATGTTATTCATTCTGTGGATGTTTCAAAGGCAGTATGTGATGGGGAGGTATAATTAATTAAGTTCTGTTAAAAGGGAATTATTTACTTATAGGCAAAATACTGAGCCAATAATCTGACTAAACAATATTGTATATAAAATCAACATGTCATGGGACCAAATAACAAAAGCCACAAAGAGCATCTTTATCATTGCTATTTTATTTACTTAAGGTTTAAAAAATACTGTTATTTATACTGCAACTTTCAGGATAAAAAAACCTTCTAAGGTACACAAGGTAATCCTCTTCTTTCCATATTCCGTGCTCACAAAACTGTATTTCATTCTAGATCATGCACAATCACAATGTACTCTCTTCTTATAGCTAAAGATAAACATTTCTAGTCATTACTCTGCTTCCAGATACCACTGGAGCTATGGATAAGCTGCAGTACACAGAAATGAAGAGATCTTAACTGTGTACAGAAATCAAGATTTGACTCAATAGACAACTGCCACCATAAAGACAAAGATGAACAAGTATTTTCAACCAGTCTTTTGTTTATGTGGGATGGAGGACTAGAGAAACATACATTGAAGTATGTTGAATGTTGGCATGATTTGATTTTTTTTTTTTACTAGCTATGTCTTCACCTGCTGAAATCCTTCTCTGTCTCCAGTTCTTCCTCTCCATGACCAAGACGCAGAAGGTGACGCTCATCAATGTCTAGAGCCATGATTTTCTCAAACAGCTGGTTCAAGGCCTAAAGATTGACAAGAGCAACAGAAAGATTAGATTTTAGAAATCCAGATGCTATTACAGGGAAATCCAGCATGCTAGAAGAATCACTCCTATTTTGGTTTGAAGCAAAACCAAAGCAATTATGAAGGAGATATTTACAGCATAACACTAGTCACCCAAAGGAAAGTCTGTTTTGTGGTGACAAAGCTTTAAAGAAACAGCTTTCAATCCAATTTCAACTTAGTATAAAATGTAAACCTGTGAAGAAAAATCCTAGTTTGTTGTTACCATGGAGTGCAGTGCATTAAATTTCCATGCAAGCAAAATGATGCTCAAAATTCTACAATGAAGACTTTTACCATATATAGATCAAGCAATTCCAGATGTCCAACCTGGCTTCCAAAAAGTAAGAGGCACTAAGGATCGTATTGCAAACACAGGTTTGATAACAGAGTGCAATAAATAATTTCAAAAGAAAATCAGCCTGTACTTTATAGATTATAGCAAAGTCTTTGATTGTACAGATCATGAAAAACTATGGATCACTCTTAAAGTCTGATTATTGTGATACATTGTAACTTGTACTCAGAACTAGAGGCTACTGTCAGAAAATAGAGATACTGAATAGTTTTCATGCAATCACCCTATCTGTTTAACCTCCATGCCAAAAAACATCATATGTAAAGCAGGATTAGACTCAGAAGGAGGAAGTGTGAAATCTGGAGGAAGGAACATTAACAATTTAAGATATGCAGATAACACCATACTACTAGCAGAAAATGGCAAAAATTTGGAACGATTACTGATGAAAGTCAAAGAAGAAAGTTCAAAGGGAGGTTTACAGTTGAACATTAAGAAAAGAAAAATAATGACCACCTATGACTTATGTAACTTTAAAGTGGACAATGGCGACACTAAAATAGTTCAAGATTTTCCATACCTAAACTCTAACATTAATCAGAATGGAGAGTACAATGAAGAAATCAGAAGATAACTAGGACTTGGAAAGGCAGTTATGAAGGAACTAAACAAGATCCTGAAGTGTAGATATACAGCTGAATATTAAAATTATGTCTAGTTTTCCAAAAGTGGTCTGTCTAACATTTAGCTTCCAACAGTAGGCTTCTGGGAAGTCCATGAACAAGGAAGGAAGGCCCTGGCCTTTTGAGCAACAGCAGTTGTTATTTAGAGTCATACTTTCAATGAACACAGAGGTTCCACTTAGCTGTCTAGCTACTGTTAATGGACCAACCCCCTCACTTATGTCTGATTACATTTTACGCTATTTTAATTAGCTAAAATCACCATGTCTTGTGATGGCAACAAATCCTTTAATGGGTGTGTTCTGTGAAAAACAGAATAAAAAGTTATTGTCTTGATGGTAAAGAGGAGCAAATCAAAATTATGGGGTTTATTTTCCCTCACACCAGTTCCATAGGCAAGAGTTTGCCACATCTGGCAAAGTAGGATAAAGGGACTGCAAAGGGGAGAGAGGAGTCAGTAGTCATGAAAAAAAGATCATGTGATTCCTGTCTCTGGAAATGATGTGAGGAGAGATAAGCCATGTGACTGTAGATTGATTTTCTGAACAATCAAATATGACTATTCATCATGAAACCAAGAATTCACTCATCTGCTGCTGTGAGATCAAAGCACAGACACAAGGTCAGCTTTTCATTATCATCAGGTTGCCACTACTGGAAAGTGCTTTTTTAGCAGGTAACCACCTCACCTCATGCCAGGACTCCAGAAGCGCCTCAGAACATGGAATTAGGGCCAAGTAGGTACATATAGCAGATGTTCCTTAAGTAACTTGATCCCAACCCATTTAAATGTTAGCATCAGCAGTCTATATTGGAGCTATTCTTCTATGCACAGTGCATTGGATCACTTATCTCCTGAACTATCAACACCATATTACACGTTCCCTTACCTGGAAAGCCAATGAAGCAGGCAAGAGTGAAGAACACACAAAACATGACAAGAATAAATAAACTTTACATACAAGGGAATGCTATAAGGAATGCATAGTGTTGTCTTTCTGCTGAGAGGTTACATCAGAGCCAAAAACCTCCCAATTCAAATTAGTAAATTTGGAAGGACAAAAAGAATATTTCCTTCTCCACTGGATCACTGTTAAGTCTCATTACTTGTTCTGAAACTAAAATGAAGGATGCTGTGAGCAAAAGGCTAACTCACCTGATTCGAATGTGTAACAATAAGGGTCCTTTGTTCAGGAAAGTTGTGATAGAGATTAGATATTATCTGGACTGCTACATCAGTTTTCCCTGTTCCAGGTGGTCCCACAACCTATAAAAAGAAAAAGAATTATATGCAGTATTTTAATCACTTGGAGGAAAGAACTGTTGAAAAAGTATAAAATGGCCACAAACAGTTCAGAGTGAAAGTCTATGACTTTTCTAAAATGAGGCCTGTAGATAGGTGGATGTGTACATCAGTATTTGCAAAATAAGAAGGTATGAGTACAAATGTGGATGCAAATGCACTCACAGGTGGAAAGAAACCAACTGAAAAAGGAATTTAGAATATTGGGCATGATCTTGATCATCTAGGCAAAGGATGCCCATTCTGTAGTGGTAGACCTGCACCTCTAATAGTTCACTAAAGGAACTGAATCTCCCAAAATGGGGAAGTAAAACAAACAATTACTATTGTAAAAGCAGACAGAAATATTTCTCAACCTTGCTGATACTATTTCAACTACTGAAAAATCATTTAAAGACATAGCCATGGTAATCTGGAAAAATCAATATGCAAAGGGATCTTGCAGCACCTTTGAGACTAACTGAAAGAAGTTGGTAGCATAAGTTTTTATAGACTTCAGCCTACTTCCTCAGATGCATTGTGTGAGAATGCTCATAGAAATGCAAAACTGTTTGGAGCTTTGGCATGGTGATGTGGTGACAAGTTTAGTTTTAACAATGATCACTGGTGGGCAAGGCAAGGATATTGTCTATAGCCAAGGTTAGTAGATAACCATATGAATGACTGTTGGGTTGTAGTGTAGAAGCTAAAAAGAAGATGTGACAAATTGGCCAAGAGACCCCAAATGAGGCTGTGGGAGTTAACTTATTTTATAAAGTGTGTAGCGTACCAGGAAACCATTCTCTCTGTTCAACCCACTGCTGATGAACTGCAATTTGTTGATATACTCAATTCTGCTGTTTCTCTGTCCAATCTTCCCTTTTGGTCTTTTTATTCAAGGAACACTGTTCTGAGGTCCCGAGATGAAATACCAAGGAAGATTGAAGTATTCTGCAATTGGTTTTTGTATATTCTCATTCCTAATGTCTGATTTATGTCCATTTATCCTCTGACACAAGGAGATCTTTCAGTTATAGTAGTTAGAATTACACATATTTCAGAGAGCAGCTATTATTTAAAAAAATGCAAGTTGTCAAAATTAAAAAAATAAGCATGAAGTGATATGTATTATTACCATAGTCAACCCAGGTTGCATCCCTGCTCGTATAGCTTCAATCTGGGTGTGAGTGAACTGAATTGTATTGCTGCAAATTGAACAAAAGTAAATATGGTTCATTGAAGAGCATGGTACAGTACAGCAAAGTTATATCTTCAAGACAGTACTTATGAACATCTTTTTCAAACCTGTCAATCTTTTCAGTCAAGGGGTTTGTTAATACAATGGCCAAGATCCTATATAAAAGGTATGCAAGTGTAAATCCTGGTTATGTCAGCAGATGTACTTGGTTTTCAAGAACACTGCAGATGGAGGCATCCTGTACTTCTTCATGCAATACCTTCTCCCCCTACACCTCAACAGCTGCTAGAAGTGTGGTCATTGACCGAAATAAATATGTATCGTATTGTGGTCATGATCACAGTTCCATCCCTTTTCAACTGTTCGGTTCTGGGAATGTCCCACAGGCATATTCCAGCTGCACTTGCACATCCAGGGATGAAGGAGTAGCCTTATACTTTCCACCCATAGCTACTTCTTCCCTTGGTGCACAAAATCCCCAAAATGCACCAGAGTATATCTCCACACCTGTACAGTGGCTGGGGAAAAGCTGTGACCAGGAACCCCTTGGCTGCTGTTGCAGAGCTGTGAAGATGTCAGGACAAAGGACTTATGATGACAGCACAAATACACTGGTAGAGTGTATTTGTGGATCTTGGCTACTGCATTTTTTCAGGATATGGGAAGATGAAGGAATTCACATATAGCAAGAGAAATCTATTCCTCCTTCAAGGGCTGAGATGACACCACTGTACTCCCAAATCATTACAGGACCCTTCTAAAATTATTACATTATGGTTCATCATATGTAATTAGGATACCACAAAGCCAGTGACTAAAATAACTAATTTGATCAATGTCAAAAGTCATATGTTATCAACAAGCTTGAAAAGACTAGGCATTTACTGCCAATTATCATTTTAACATGCACAAGTACATGGCCAACCAAAATTTCCAAACAATATATTCAGAGCAGTAATTACTAAACAATACAACAATAACTTTTAAAAAATAACTCTGATTTATCAGTATTAAAAAGACACATTTCTACTTCATTTAAACTTCATTTAAATACTTGGCGTCAATGGGCTATCAGAGCTACTTATCATTACTGTTAACTTAAATTTAAGAAGATATTTTAAATAGTCTAATTATTATAAAATTAAATAATGGTGTCTGATACCATAGGAAGAATAAAAGGTCAGTCCATGATTATTTGTTTTTAAGATCTTTTACCAACAGACATATCATCATGGAAATGCCCACAATATCATGCTTTGTATGATTCAGCTATCCTGCATACTATATATTCTTTCACAAAGTTAACAGAGATTTTACCGTTTCGGTTGATTGTATGGATAAGGTCCTCTGTTGAGGATAACATGTGGCTCAACAATCAACACTCTGGGTCCTTCTGCTCTTTCTTCATCACATTCTTTGCGTTTCTTTCCAACTTCATTTTCAACTGGAAATGTTATTCTATTGGATAAAATTACTCTTCAGTTTCAAGTATTCCTTATGTGAGACTATTTTTTCAACAAACAATTTTCAGACACTGAGTAGCGCTCTGTACCCTCAAACCTTATGACCTTTACAGCAAAATGGAGAATGCAGTATGATACAGGAAATATGTAATCTAAGATGACTGTAGACCGTGAAAATGCAGTAAGATTTCTTTACTTTATTTTAAAGGGTCAGTATTAACAATTTGAATGAGGACACAGTTCTATATACAGGGAATAGTTGCTGGAGACACTGGCAGCGCAAGACATCAAGACATCAATAAAAAGTGTCCAGAGCAGAGAGAACACAGGAGGGGTAAATTAAGAGATTACACATGATAAATTTTAAAATGCAAAGAAAGGAATGGGTGTTGAATAGTATTCCCACAGTAATGAGTGAAGAGGTTGGAGAACTATCCAGCTCATGAGTCATGTACTACTGCCTGGGACAACATGCCACAAAGGCCATTCCTATGAATTTCCTCTAGATTAGATGCTGTAAAGTTTCAGTAATAGCAACTTGCTTTCATGAATCCAATCCATCAAAAAGAAGATGGCACATATTGAATTAGCAGTGTGAAAGATCACTTTTGGGGATTGCTCATCACCATCTTTCCAAAGGAATACACACATTACAGGGATATAGCCTGGCTAGAATCCAGTTAACATATTTGGTGAGTGAAAACGGGGATGATTCCCCTCAATCCCCTGTGTAAACCTGCTCTTAGAAATCTGGAAAACCTTCTGGAGCCAGTTTTCAGAACTAGGAAGGTTCTGGCAGGGGGTTGAGCAGCTGACACTACGACAAACATCACTGGATTCAGCCTCCTGTGACATGCATTCTAGCATTAATTAGCATGTTTGTTCTATGACAGACATAACTATGAAAAGAAGAATGAGAATCAGAAGAGAGGAACCCTGAGAACCAATAGATATATACACATTTTATTACAACACTTCTGGAAATTTCCATTTTGATTTTCATAACTCATCAACACTTTCCTATATTTGGAAATATTTCCTTTTTATATGTAACAATCTACTGATATGCTCTGTATGTCAGTTTGTACTTCAGCCCCTTGACTGTTATACTGACAAGACAGGGTATTACATAATGGAATGAAAATCAACAGTTTGAGGGAGTTTTAAGTCACCTGAATGGAGGGATTTGAAGTGCAGGATCTTCAACTGTTACTTTAATGCTATATCCAGGAAAGCTGGCTCTTAAGTGATCGATGGAAAGAAATGTATCATTAAAATCCAGGGAGGCAATCTGATTTGGCATTTTTGAATAATGAGCACTACTTGGGTCTCCATAGCCAAGGATAATATCATGTAACCAATCAGGAACCACACAGTCGGTATTCATCAAATGCCTTATTGTTTCCAGAACAGCCTGTAATGATACAAAACATGAGTAAATGATACATTTGTCACCCAGCTTGAAACATAGTTAATGTCATGGGCTATTCAGGCATTCCTGAAAAGTAGTTATTTTCCACTCATGGGTTTTTAGTTTGGTCAGACTGAATAAGTTACTATATTTTCTGCTGACATCAGCTTCCAAAGAGCTTGTTTTGCAAAATCAGCAGTATTTATACACAACCTCTAACTACTGAACTATCCCATTAGTGATAGCAATTTCAGTTCAGTTCACAAAAATTTGATTATGCTGGGGTTTTTTTATATCGTTGACAGAGAAACACTATCCAGAAAAATAATGCTGCTGTATGCATTCACCAGCAAACATACTATTTGTAGGCAACACTGCAGGGTGAATATTCTGTAACCTCTTCTTCTCCCTATCATACCAACATCTGCTTTCCATAGCTTCATTCTTCTAGCCCAGGGGTTGGAAACCTACGGCCTGCAGGCCGGGTCCAGCCCCCCAAGGCCTCTGGACCAGCCCCCAACTCCTCCGCCGCCGCGCGGATCACAGCCACCATTTTGTTTTCCAAAATGGCAGGCACAACTCATTTGCGCATGTGCAGTACTCCTACGAATGCGCTAACGAGCCGCGGCCGCCATTTTAGAAAACAGTACACAGGAAGCACTGTCCATGCACGCGCGAACATACTGCGCATGTGAGAGCACTCGCCGCCATTCCCCCCCTTGGCCCGCAGAAAACCTGGAGGCCCCAGGTAAGAAAACCTTGCTGACCCCTATTCTAGCCATTTCTGGCCAGGGAACAATTTGAAAAATGAGGGGGGCAGTGGAGAGGGGGTAATATGGCAGAGACTTATCCCTTGAATGGCTTGTAGCACAGCTTCTGATCTTTTCACTGTCTTATCAAATTAAACATTAGCTTATTGTTATAACAACATTATGAGCCTCGGGCTCTTCCATAACTCCACTCCCTTCTACTTTTTTGCAGCAGCCTGAGAAGCTTTCTATTTTTGATAACCATTCTTTTGTTCAAAATATGACAAACTGTGGTTACTCTTAACTCAGATTAAAGAAACAAGCCACCAACAATCCTTAGTTTACAGCCCAGCTTGTTTCAATAAATCATAATAGTCAAAAGTCCATTTCAAAAGTCACATCACAAGAGTCCAGTACTTAACAGCAAAGGGAGAAGCAGAAGTGTAGTCGCAAGGCAGTTCCAGAGATCAGATAATAAGAGTCTGATAGTAGAGAACACGTCACACAGCAACTAGGGAGGTTACAAGACTGATTGTCGGCCAAGGGGAATTTTTTTTAAAAGCCTCAGCTGATAGCAATTAGCTAAGCCTCAGCATGCCTCAGCTGATTGCGATTAGCTCTCCTTTTGACTTCTAGCCTAGATGAATGCCTCAAGGATTCCTTGGTTTGTCTTCTCTCCACAGGTCCTAATACCAGCAGCATAGTCTGTCTCTCCCTCTGCAGTCTCCTGCATCTCCTCTGAGAATACAGAGCCTCCAGGTAACCCTCGATCTGTCTCTTCTTCAGGCTCAGAGTCTGACTCTGCCCCTAAAGCAAAGCCAGACCCAGAGCAATCCATGACACCACTCCCCCTTCTATCATCCTCTCCCCCCCCCACAAGATAACGGAGGGACCTGGTTTAGCAGGATAATGGACTTGGACCAAGTCAGGAGCATGCACTGCAGAGGTGTCTTCCCAGGAGCATTCCTCTGGCCCTTACCCTGTCCAGTCAATCAGGTACTGTAGCCGATCACATCGTCTCCGGGAGTCCAAGATCTGGGCAACTTCAAACCTCCTCCCCATTGACCAGGACCAGAGGTGGAGAAGGCACTGAGCTGGAATCAGGGCAGACATCTGTGGCAGGAACCAGGAGGGAATGATGTAACACTGGATGGATCCGAAGGGACTGAGGAAGTTGCAATCTGAATGCCACCAGATTGATCTGTGCCATAACTAGGTATGGACCTACCAAGCTTCCGGCAGGGATGTTGGAGCAGCAGATGATGTGTGGAGAACCAAACCCAATCACTGACTCTCAGAATGGCACTTGGCTGACATTTTCAATCTGCACACTGTTTGTAGGTCTGCTTCACTTATTCTAGCTGTTCCTTGAGTAGTTCCTGAAATGCATGCAATTCTTGCACCCACTGATTTGCTGCAGAGACCAGAGATGGAGAGGCCACTGCAGGAAACAGGTGACGGTGGAAACCATAGTTCGCAAAGAATGGTGACTGCTGAGTGGAAGAATGCAGGGCATTATTGTAGGCGAACTCCACGAGGGAGAGTAACTCCACCCAGTTGTCCTGCTAGTAATTAGTGTAGCATTGAATATACTGTTCCAGAGTAGCATTAATTCTCTTTCTCTGTATATCGGTTTCGGTGTGATACGCGGAGGATAACTGGGCCTGGATTCCCAACTGGTATAACAAACTGTGCCAGAACCACACTGTGAACTGTGGTCCATGATCTGAGATGACCCCCTCTGGTAGGCTATGGAGTCGGAATATACGATGCAGAAACAGGTGGGTGGTGTCCTTGGCGGAAGGCATGCCTGCGCATGGGATTAAGTGCATCATCTTGGAAAATATGTCCACCATGACCAGGATGGTGGTCGCACCTCCTGAGAGGGGCAGGTCCATGATGAAGTCCATGGAGATCCATTTCCAGGGCCTTGACAGAGTTTCCAGTGGTTGCAAAAGACTGGTGGGTTTCTCAGGCTGGTCCTTGGCCTGGTGACAGACAGGACACAAGGTGATGTAGCGGGACGCCTCAGCTCAGATGCAAGGCCACCAGAATTCTCAGGTCAGGAGGTGTATAGTCTTTTGAACACCAAAGTGACCTGTAGGATGGTTGTCGTGGCATAGGCATAATACTTCCTCCTGGTAGGCTCCTACAGTGACATAAAGCTGGTTCTGGTGGTAAAGAAGTCCCTCCTGCATGATATCCTTCTGGTGGGCCCTCACCAAGGAGTTCTGACTTTGTCCTTTCTGAAACCGGTCCCGTAGGGTCTGAGTCTCTCTTGAAGTGGCAAAATTCTCTGGCCATAGAATTGTAAAAGGCAAGTCTGATTTGGGTTTTCAGGAGAGAGCGATGGCCTGTCAGTTCTGGGCCCGAGGGCTGTAGGTTAGGTGGAAGTTGAAACAGGTAAAGAAGAAGGACCACCACTTCTGCCTCTGAGTCAAGTTTCCTTGCGGTTTGGAGGTATTCCAGGTTCTGGTGGTCTATGTCGGGATAGGCAACCTTTTTGAGCCGGGGGCCGGGTTGCACCATAAATAAATAAATAATTTTTTAAAAAAATTAAAAAATGTGCATGCACACTCTCTCAGCCCCAGAAAAGCCATGGCAAAACCCCTGTGGAGATTTTGTCAAGAAAATCCCAAGAACAAGTAATAACAACAATAATCAATATCATTATGGCGGGCGGCGGCAGTGGCAGGACCGGCCTGGGGCTGGTCCAAAGGCCTCGGGGGTCCACATCCGGCCCCCAGGCCTTAGGTTGCCTACCCCTGGTCTATGTGGACCTCCTCTGGATGAGCAGCTAACTCCAGCAGGTGCCGCCAAACCTCAAAGGCTGCTTTTATGGCCACTAGCTCATTCTCCCAGACCATGTAGTTGCAACTCTGGAGGCTTCAAGTGCTGAGAGTAGAATGCACAAGACAGCAGTCCCGGTCCCAAGGGCATGGGCTGCAGGAGGACGGCTCCTATGGCGACAATGGAGGCATCCGTCTCCACGATAAAGAGTGTCTTGGGATCCAGATGCGGAAACAGTGGTGCCGATGTAAACTGCTGCTTCAGCTGCTGGAAGGCCTGCTGCTGGGCCATTTTGAATAATTTGGGCAACTTTGAATAATTTGTGTTACAGTTACTCCTCCCAATTCACAGGGATGAATTCTGGACCTTCCCTTGCAAAAATGGCAGTTCGCTAATATCAGAGCCCCACTGAAACTAGTGGTCCATGTAACTGCGCGCCCCTCTCCACAAAGAACAAGACCGCGGACTTGAAGTATGCGAACGGGGAGGGACAACTGTATATCCTGAAAGTATAATTTAACCCATTTAAAAACACTATGCAAATGTATCCTTACTTTGTTTATCTTTTAGAGTGGTCTGTTGTCCTGAATCAGTGAAAATATCTGCTTGATATACCAGCATGTTTGTGACTTTCCATGAGATTTGCATAACAAGTGTTCTCAGCAGTTGACAGAAAGGAAAAGATGCAATCATAAATTTATAACATGGGGTGGTGGTGGTTTGAAGGCCTGCTAAAAATGGCAACATTCTGTCTTTTAAAAATATATTATTCAACAGATGACTAGCATAAATGGAAGCAACCTCCAAAATACTAATGTGGTGGTTACAAGCAATAAAAGGCAAGAGGGCTGACCTACCGAAAAGCTATCACATTATGTTTGTGCTCCTACAGCTGTCATGTTTGTTTAATTTAGGAGACTACATATGATTTTTCACATCTTCCTCCCTACAGGCTTAAAAAGAAATCAAGCTGTCTGCTATCTGCTTGACACACTACCAACATTTGTCATTAGTGAGACTGACTTACCTTCTTTTCTACTATGTGAACAAGGAGGCATAGAGCAGTTAGGGGTAACTTATCCTCCAGGATACAGCAGTCATAAAAAAGAGGCTGAACCTAATCAATTGGTTTAATGTTTAACATGAGAAAAATGTGAAATTAAAGAGACACTGCCAAATCATTTCTGTATTATCTGGTTGTCTAAGTGATCTTTGCTTGCAAATAACCTTTTAAAACTTTGAAGGCCAAAGTGTAGTCTTCAGAGAACACTGGGCAATGTTTGGAGCATCTGATGTAGCTTAACATCATTCAGTGGGGAAAGCAAATATCAGCACAATTCTTTCAGTGACTATGATGATAGTAGCAAATGTTCCAGTGGGATATACTTAATTTAACAGTCATTATCTTATTGTTTATAAAATACAATCAGTACTATATTCCTAAAAGTTCTGATGTACCGATTAACCTGCCATCTAAAACTGCTTTGCTAACATGCCCTACTGCTGTGGATTCCGTCAATACTTCAGGATTCCTAATATGCATTATTCTGCCATTAAATACTGAATAGATTTATATTTAGGACTACAAATTTACATCTCCTTCATGAATGGTATCACACATTTAGCCAAACTATAACTGGCAATTAAACAGTGCAAATAATAATCAATATTGCCAATAATTAACACTGTCCATATGCACCCACTATATACCGTATAGCCTGAAGGTAATTTTATACATCATATTTTTAATAATTTTGTGCTTGAAACAAGGTCTGTGTACATTGAAACATCAGAAAGCAAAGGTGTCATTATCCCAGACACTCATGTGGACAATTTTGGAAGATTTTGAATTTCAGAATTTTGGATTAGGGATCCTCAACTTCTACCATTAGTTATCTGCCAAAAGAGAGAACTGTATTCTAACTTACTTTAAAGTTGTTTTCTTTTGGCTTTCTTCTCATTATTATATTAAATGTTTCATATACATCTTCTGCTGCATTTTGGATGGTATTGGTCATGTCCTGTTGATACTGGTTAGGATCCAAGAAAACTCTAAATGTTCTCGAGTCACCTTTAAGCCTTGGTTTGGGTTCTGGTCCTGTTCACATTGAAAGCAAAGTTTGTCAAACAAAGAGAAAATGATTGGTACAAAATTAAAATGGAAAAAGTGGCTTATTCCATTTCCATTCTGTTCTATTCTGTTCTTTTATACACACTTGACTATTCCCCCAAATCTGGAAATCAGGAAATGTACCATGAAGAGCAGTATTTTCTCAGTATTTCTCCAAATAAACTACCTGATCAGTGACCCCTCTTTCAGGGGCCACAGCTGTTCAAAACAATCTGGATAGGTGTGCCACAACTTGGCAGACCAAACCATCAAAGTTTTGTTTTACCAACTATACAACAAGGCTTCTCATAGTCTGTCCAGGACAGATATGTTCCACTCTTTTGGGCCTTCTCACTGGAATAACAATGCACTTGCAACAAAACATAGTCACAGTTGCATAATGGCCATTTATGGTAAGATTTAACTTATAAGTGCAATATAAATTGCGTGTTTGTATTTCAATTACAAAGTTGATTAATGCTGAGTACATACCCTCTTCAATGACACGTCCTTTGTCATCCAACATGCCTTGGATTTCACATCCTCTAACATATACAAGGCCAGTCTGCTCAACAAATGGTTGCCTTCTATCAAATTTTGTACCATAGGGCTGTGTAGGTCGGACAGTAATTAAAAAGCAAACATCATGTTTACGCAGACCTAAACAGAGGGGAAAAATAAAAATGTATTTGGCTCATTTCCTACTATACACTTTTACACAATGTAGCTTCAAAGAATAAAGAATCTTAGTCAGTGACAATGAAGTCAGGTTGTATGGGATTGGATTTCAAGAGACATTTATAAAATTATCTGGAAATTTTTATTTTCATTCACTGGACCCACCATCAGGTGGCATTAACTTATTTATACAAACATACAGCCCACTTCCCAAAGAGATCTCAGCCAAGAATCCAGCATGTAGCATTAAGTAGTAGTCAAGAACTTTGGCTAGTTTTGGTTGCCAGCTTATTTGTGGCTGCCAGTTCTCCTTTGTAATATTGTTTGTGTCCATGATCTGCCACATAATAAAGCAGAGAGCATTAGCCTCTTAGAAGATCCAAGACAAGCTCAGGAGATAAGGCACTTTTCAGTGTGGCATAAGGTACGGCGGGACTGTCAGGGGACAGGCTGAGAGGCTCAGTCATTGTGCCAGGCTAGAACATGCTCAGAAACAGCAAGAAAGACTGTTGCCACTTCATGTGCACAGCTTGGGGTGAGCCAATGACTTCATCAAAAGACCAATGGAAAGAAAGGATCAGCTTCTCACTCACACTTAACTGGGAGGCACACAAGGGCAGCAAAAATCTCTTGGTGTGTCTGAGGTGAGCCCTGCAGGAGGCAATAGGCTGATTCTTGTCTCAAAGGATGAGCAGGACTGTATCCTCACCATGTGCTGGGAAAGTCACAAGTGGAGGAAAAGAGAAGAGAGTCTAGCCACCCTTTGCGCTTCCCAGCTCTGATCTTGACACTCCCTTGAAATAAACAATGCATTCAGAAGCAGAAAGGTTTTCTTAGGGCTTGTGAGAATTCTCCACCCTGGCATGTATTGCAAGGCCAATTTCTTCTTTCTCTCTCACACACATTGCCCCTCCACCTCACGTCATAAAGGACTGGGAGAGGTGAAGAATGGGCCCCAAATGGCCCTTCTGCTGCTCCTTAGATTCAAAGATGGAGATTTAAATGAGGGACATACATGTTAAACATCAACAAAAGTATCTAAAAATCTTGCTGAAGCACACAGTATAGATTATTTATTTATTTATTTATTTATTTATTTATTATGTTAATTTATATCCTGCTTTTTGCTCAGAATTGGGACCCAAAGTGGCTTAGTCTAAAAACATGGTACAATTAAAAACTTACAAAAACGACAATTAAAATGGAATTAAACTTTTGCAATATTAAAATAGATTGTTTGTTTAAAACAGAATACAATTAAAAAGATTAAAGCATTTAAAACCATAAACATTAAAACAATGCACCACCCCCAAAACACAGACATGCTATCTCTCCTGATACTGAGGGGGACCAGAAGTATAAACTGATTTTTATATCTACTACAGTATACACAAGAATTCAGGGGTAGCTGTGTTGGCCATATAGCAAATCAAAAATCCACCAAACAACAATACCTTTACTGGGCCAACCAAAAGGCACAATTACATTTTTTTTTAAATTTCTGGATGTTTTGATTTTTTTTGGATTTCAAGATACTGCATTATAGCTGCAACAGGGCATCCTAAAGAAGAGAGCCAATGGACTGAGACCTTACCACCTGAGGTTTCTACCTCCAGCAAAGGTAAAACATCTTTTTTTTCTAAAACTGGGACTGGATTGGTATGTTTTACCTCAACACCACCTAAAGTCTTCTTAATGCAAGCATGAAGACTTCTTGATAAATTCAGTGTACTCCACCTAACAAAAGAGGCCTGGGCCTCACAAAGGATGGAGACATGTTGGATTGCAAAGAGGCATCTTTTTTTGTTTTGTAAATGGATGTTACATTTTCTGGACTTTGAGAATCTCCCAGTGTCCATATGGCCAGGAGGAGGAGGTGCCAGCCTGCAAGTAATACCCCTCTATACCATCTGAACTGAGAAAAAACAGCAAACTGCAAGCTCATGACTAACATCTTCAATTTTTGTCTCCTGTATGGTTTTGAACACCTTGCCTGATGAAGAAACCAGTGGAGCTTCAAAAGCTTACAACATATACATTGTGCATTTTGGTTGGCCCAATAAAGGTATCATTGGTGGATTTTTTATTATATACAAGAAGGTTTGCCCTACATATGTTGGATTCATTTCATTAATGGATTTTCATTACTTGATTCGATTTGTTATTACTTATCATTCACTTTCCAGTCATTATTATTTCCCTAATTGTCCATTATCAGCTGTAATACTGCAACCAATTTACTCCAGGCCATTCTTTGACAACCCCTGATTTTGTTCCACTGCTAATGGCCTTTTGCTGATTTTTTTTAAAAAAACCTTTTAAGTAGGTTTTGCAGGCATTAGTATGCTGCAAAACCGTTTTAACATCTTCACTAAGGATCCTCTCTATTTTCCTCTGCAAGTCTTAAGTCTCTTTTATTTAATAGATTAATTTAGTTTAGGTTTTTCAACACACACACGGTGATTTAATTCTTATAAAAATATTTCTTATTAGGTGACTTGGACTCTGAGTAAAAACAGGGTACATATAATAATAATAATAATAATAATAATAATAATAATAATAATAATAATAATAATAATTTATTTTTATCCCACCCCTATGCAGCAGCTTAAAATAAACATAGAATAAAATAAATAAAAAAGGACCTGGAACAATTAAAGCAGCAGCTTAAAATAAACAGTGACAGCTCAGGGAAGCGAGTTAGCCAAAATCTTTGGGCCAGGATAGTTATTAGGGAAGGCCTGCCGGAAAAGATCCGTTTTGACAGCCTTTTTGAAGCTGTCAAGGGTGGTAATAAAATGAATCTCATTGGGCAGGCTATTCCATAATCTGGGAGCTGAGGCAGAGAAAGCCCTCTGGGAGGTCACTGACAGCCTACTTTTTATAGGCTGTAACAGATTCCTCCCAGAGGACCGGAGTGTATGGGAGGAGGCGGTTCTGGAGATAAGTTGGACCCAAGCCATGTAGGGCTTTAAAGGTTATAACCAACACCTTGTACTGTGCCCGGAAACTAATAGGCAGCCAGTGGAGAGTTTTTAACACAGGTGTTATATGCTTACCTGGTGGCGCATTGGTTAAATGCCTGTACTGCAGCCACTCACTCATAAACCACAAGGTTGCGAGTTCAATACTAGCCAGGGCTCAGGGACAATGGGCTTACAGTTGTAAACCGCTTAGACACCCCATAGCGCGGTATGAAGCGGTATATAAATGAAGCTGCTTTGCTTTTGCTTTGCTCTTCTGGAGTCACCAGTGACCAACCTGGCTGCCATATTCTGAACTAATTGAAGTTTCTGGGTCAAGCGCAAGGGTAGCCCCCATGTAAAGCAAGTTGCAGAAATCAAGACGGGAGGTTACCAGAGCATGTACTACAGTTTCAAGATCCCTAGTTTCCAGGAAAGGGCGCAGCTGGCATATCAGCCGAAGCTGATAACAGGCACTCCTGACCGTTGCATTTACCTGATTAAACATCTGGAGCGACGGATCCAGGAGCACCCCCAGACTGTGAACACAGTCCTTGGAGGAGAGTGTGACTCCATCCAGGACTGGAAGTTGTATTCCCAGACCTGGTTTCAGACTGTTAGTACCTCCGTTTTGTCTGGATTCAGTCTCAATTCTGTTTTTCCTCATCCAGTCCATTACTGCCTTCAGACAGTCATTGAGAGGAGAGACGCCATCTGAAGTCGAAGCTGATAACCAGGTCATGGAGACGTATATCTAGGTGTCATCACTGTGCTTCATGCCTCCTAATGATCTTCCCCAGAAGCTTCATATAAATGTTAAATAGCATCGGGGACAGGATGGCGCCATAAGAGACACCACAATTAAGCTCTTTTCTAGTAATGCAACTGTCCCTGAGTCTCACCCTCTGGGACCTGCCCGAGAGGTAGGATTGGAACCACTGCAAAGCAGTGCCTCCAATTCCTAACCCTCTATATATATGTACACATACTACACTGTAAATACAATTCCACTCAGAGTTAATTTAAACTTTTATATTATCCTGTTCTTCAATAATTGCTGTATTGTTTTATTTTTATTGTATTTTATGTTCATATTACCATTTCAGCTGCACAAAACTATCTTTGAAAATAAAGAGAGTTTGAAAATCGTATAAAAGTACTAAGCAGGAGTAGAAGCATCCCTTCCATCACCACCAAAAAGTAACACTACCTTAGCCAGAACACTACTGCACTCTACATACCTTCCCATTCCTCCTTGATGTTGTCTCTAACATTCAAATTGACTGTCACGTCTGCTCGGACTCTCATGGGCCAGTTTTCTCCTATGTTGGGTTTTGCTACCTCTATGACTGTGAAAGAGACAATGGGCTGTGCCATTCGAGCCCATCCTCCAAAAATAACACCACCATATTCAGATTGCCTGAAAGATACAAATAAGATCCTAATTTTGCATTTGATTATTTTGAGAAGGCTGTGCCCCCATTTTGAGAGAAAGGTGGGATGTAAATCCAATATAAATAAGCAAGTGCACCCCATTACAAATACGTTCATGAATTATTTGGAAATATGTGAAGATTTAGAAGGGACCTTTGGCCACCAATCCAACTTCCTGTTCAACAGTGGAGGGAGAGGGGCAAACCCCACGGGGAGGGAAATGAGATCCTTTCCTACAACTTCTCTGGGCAATATGCCCCCTCCATCTATTTTCCTGCCTGACAGCAAATAAGCTTGCCAAACCCTGTTCAAGGCTGAAAAGCATGGTAGAGACAACTTCATTCCACATAAAGCCTTTTAATTGTGGTAGTGTTTGATATTCCAGGAAGTATTTGTAATGACAGGAGGTGTAATAGAGAAACAACTCATTAGAGAAAAACCATATGCAAGAAAAAGTCTTTCCTGAGCCGTCAAAATCAATACAACAAACATTAATTACCATGGTTTCATCCTACTGACACTATCCTCAATGTCCTGCCTGATCTCATAGGTAGACTCTAGGCGAAAGAGGTTGAAATTTCGCAGGAGGTAGTCATGAAGAGTCAGAAACTGTAAATTCAGTTTCGGGAGGGCAAGACAACCTAAGAAAAAGAAAGAAAGTGGGGGAAGAATGTTCTTCTTTAGTTCATTATAGGAACTGCATTTTTTTTCTTATAAACTATGAGGCTGCAAATCAATGTCACTTATGGGGATGGGGATGATGAACTGGATTCAAGAAATTTCTCCCTACACCTAGCAGGCACTTGAGGTAATACACAATAAAAACAAAATCTTCATGTAAAACAAGAGAACAAAACTTTGATATTTATGAGCAAGAATTAAATATTAAGAGTGGTAAAACCTCAAATATTATTAACAGAACAAGACCATCTTAATTGATTATGCGAAATACAACAAGAAGAAACTTGTCCCATCTCAAAATGGAGTCCGTGGAGTCAGTTCCCAATAACCAAGAAAACATCTTGGTGTGATTGAAAACAAAAGACTTTTATTCCGGACATCTAGACAGAAGTTCACAGCCCAAGGTTTTTGTCAGAACTGGGGATCTGTTCCCCTTATCATAGTATTAGAATTCAAACAATCCAACCCCCCTTCCTGACCCTCAACATCAGCCTTTGATCCAGATTAAAGCAACCTTTAACAGTCCCTTCATCACCTCTTATTACCATTCAACCATCCTTAAGGAAAGAAGAAAAGGTACCCCTCTTTACAAGCTAAATCTGCTGCAGGAAGGATGGGGTCATAAAGCTATAAACTCCCTTTGCTCTGCTGGCCATTTGCCCCTCCTGTTGTTTCCCATGCTCAGAGTTTATACATGATTAATATCCAATCCATTTCAGTATCTCATATATACATCCATTCCAATAAACCATCATGTTTCAATATCTCATGTATACATCATTCCCAATAAACCATATAGAAACATACAACAATTATGGCAGGATCATGCCCATGATTCTGACAGTTCTACAACTGGGTGTTGCTGTTGAAAAGGCTCTGTCTTTGGTACCCATTAAGTGAACATCACAAGATGACAGAAAATGTAACAGGCTTCTCAGATATTTTGAGCAGGTTCCTAACAAAGGAGGTGGTCCTTCATTAGGGCCAGACCTATGTTTTACATCCTAAGACAGAGAAATAACTGGTGCTACCACACTCACCCAAAACAGGTGATATTCCCAAAAGCCAACCAAGTTATTTTGATATGAGACAAAAAAAAGTACAAATGCTTTATTTATCATGGTTTCATCCTAATGACGCTATCCTCAATGTCAAGTGAACAGCTCTGACATCAATACATCAAAAGAAACATTTTTTTGCTTATGTAAAGCAGCAGATCTCACATACACACCCAAGTTCACGGTCCCTAAAATTCTTTTGGTTGTCTAATTTGGGCATTTGTTTACTTTGTTTTAGTATAGAACTATTGTTACTGAAAAATAAATTCAGTGGGCCCTTGATATCCTTTGGGGTTGTGTTCCAGGACCCCCGTGGATACCAAAATCTGTGGATGCTCAAGTCCCATGGAATACAATGGCATAGTACAATGGTGTCACTTATATAAAATAGCTAAATCAAGTTTTGCTTTCAGGAATTTATGTATTTTAAAAATATTTTCAACCTGTGGATGTTTGAATCCGTGGATAAAAAAATCCGTGGATTGGAGAGTTGACTGTATTATAAACCAGGTAAAATATTTTTGTGTCCAAAAATACAGACATTATTTTTTCAAAAATAGACTCTATTTAGAAATAATAAAGCAATAAATTCACAACACAAATGGACACAGAATTCCTGATGAGCAATCTATTCATTCATCCCCAAAGGTCTAATAAGTACACTTACTTCTCTACTCCAAATTTAGATTAAGCAGATGGCTTTGCATTTAAGACTACAATGATTTAAAAATCTGAATATGTTGCAGCAAATATACCTTCTCCAGAATAATATTCAGTTGGGACAATATTTTCATCCCAAATAATCTTCTCAGTGGGATACAGAGGCATCTGATTGAGCTGCTGAATTTGAGAAATTCGACGTTCATGCCGGGATACCTAGAATGCAAAATTCTTTATATAATGTGCCTTAAGGGAAATGACAAATATACAACTGCTATAGGAAACAGAAGCTACCACATGAGCCTGGTCAAGTTATACTCTCTTGGTCCTAGAGAAAGGCAATGGCAAACCTCCTCTGAATAAATCTTGCTAGAAAAATCCGATCATGGTTGCCATAAATCAGAGCAGACTTGGAGGGACCAAACAACAATAATCAACAACAAAAATCTAAACTCTCTAAATTGTTTGTTTTGTTTTCATGCTGAACAAAAAATTGTTCCGTTGTGACAATATTTTCATTGCAAATCATCTTCTCGGTGGGAAACAGGCATCCAATTGAGACAGCTGAAACGTGGGGACTATCTCTGAGAGTATCTCCATATGTACCTATTACACATATAGGCAAAAGCTACATAAGATATAATGTCAGTAGTTAGTCCCAAATATAATTTTATGATTTTATAATTTATTTTACCTATAGTTTTTTTAATGTTTGGTAGATACTGTTCATGGGTTGTACAATAAAACAGTCATCTCAATGACTGGGCACACCCTATAGGCTCACATGCTCCCTCATTTTAATTTTGGTACCAACAATGGTTAACATTTTGTATAAACCAGCATTTCTGCCAACCACAGTGCTCAAAAAGAAGCAAGGAAGCCTCCAACATCCTCCTTATTGCTTAACTCTAGTTATGCAGTTGATGCACATTTTCACCACCAATGTGAGAAACTTGGTAAATATCCAGGTTTTGGACATTGACTTACTGTTGACAATCAGCTATGTGCAACCACTAGCACTCAATTGTGTATGTCCCAATGTGCTGACAGATACAGTTCTATTAAGTTTAGAATAGTTACTTGTTTAGACTACATGTCTCAGAAGCACTCAACCAGTATAGTCAGCATCCACGCTGGATGGGGTATTCAGGGAGTCATAGACCAAAAAGTAACTTTTATAAGTTCTGGAATTTTGGGATAGTCACACAGTTAAGAACTTAAGCAAAGCCCTGTTGGAATAGACCTATTTAGTCCATCATCCTGTTTTCAAAAGCAAATAAGCAGTTGCATATGGGAGGGGCCCACAAGCAGGAACCAAGGACAATAGCTGCTACTCCCTACATCAATTATTTTATGGCACATTGCCTCTCAAAAACTTTTTGTTTGCCATTATTAACTAACAGTAATTGATTCTGTATGCATCTGTCTAATTCCCTTTTAATGCCATATAATGGTCATCCTCACATGCATCCTATATGTGAATGTATGCAATGTGTGCAGAAATTGATCTGGCATTATTAGCATCAATATTCAATGAGTTCTGACATTCACTTTTGGACATTCATTTTAATGTACTACACAAAAACTTTCCTAGATGCATAATGCAAATACCTAGCCACCTAGGTAATCACTAGTGTTGACTGTCTGTTAGGTATTATGAAAAGTCAGCCTTCATTTCCTCAACCCCCAAATCTGCTGTTGTTTTTTTTTGGTGTGTGTGTTTTTAAAGCAATCCACTGAAGTCACATGAGACTATACTGCCATAAATAAGATCCTCGATTAACATGGCATGCATCCAGTGACACATTAGCAACATTACAGAGAGATTTCACTGCCATAAAATACAAGCAAATCTTCATGGTGATATCATTATACAATTGTTAGCACTGACCTCTATGTAACACAAAATGTGACATTCAAACACAGCATACAAACAAGTTGGCTGCTCCAGTTGTCCTTAACAATCCTGCTGTATCAGACCAAAGAGTATCTAGTTTTACAGTTTTACCTCAGCAGACAACTGGATGTGCAAAGGAAGCTCACAAGCAGAACATAAGATCAATACTACCTTCTGCTTCTATTCCCCAGCAACTGGTAAACGTAGGCATATTGCCTCTGATCCAAGAAGTAGCAAACAGCCATCATGACTAGATGCCACTGACAACCTTACTGCTACATGAATTTGCCAGATCTCTTTTTAAAGAAAACCAATTTGACATGGGCCACCGTTTCCTGAAAAGGTTAATTTCATTATTTATTTATTTATTTATTGGATTTATATCCCGCCTTTCTCCCAAAATGGGATTTGAGGCAGCTAAGTACTATTGGAAGATGTACTTACTTTCATAATCTCAAACCTCTCACTATTCTCTCAGAGACCAGAGCTTGGAAAAGTTAATAGACATTTGCCTAGAACTATTAATACTGAGTGAGGCAGTATTTGCAGAATTTTAAGGACACTTTACTCATTAAATAATGTCAATTGAGAGTCACTGAGACTTTTTCCCAAGGAAATGTTAGCAAGAGAGAAGTACAACTGATATTTCAGCTTAATTAAGATCACAAGATGTTTAAGACAGCAGTATGGTCTAATGCAGAACTAATAGTGGTCCACAGACCAATGTCAGTCTGTGAGCCATCAGAAGCCAATCTGCAACAGGTTTCTCAAAACTATGCAAATACAATAACAATATAATGGAAATACAGCACAGGTTGAGTCTCCCTTATCTGAAATGTTTGCGACCAGAAGTATTTTTCATTTCAGATTTTGATCAGATTTTGGAATACATTATTTGCATATACATATAGAGATATCTTGGAGACGAGATTCAAGTCTAAACATGACATTAATTTATGTTTCGTATGTACCTTATACACTTAGCCTAAAGGAAATTTTATACATAATATTTTTAATAATTTTGTTCAGGAAGCAAAGTTTGTGTACACTGAACCATCACGAAGCAAAGATGTCACTGTCTCAGCCACCCATGAAAAAAGTTTTGGTTGTTTGGAGTAGTTCAGAATTCAGACAGACACAACCTGTATTATGAAAAACGAAAAGAACTTCCAGAACTTGTAAAAACAAAGTCGGATATAAAGAAATGGATCACATTTACCAGGAGTTCAAGGAGAAACTCTTTTTCATAGTTTGTATCTTCCCCTTCGGGTAGGGCTGGCAATAAGCAGAGATATGATGCCACCTGGTGGAGTGTATTTGGACTAAACAATAAAGCGAAAAGTGATAAAGAGTCATTTAGTTCTTCTGAAAAAGAAACAGAACTGCTTTCTTTCAAATTGTATTCTTGTTCTCTGAAATATTCAAAAAAGAAAGCCCTCAGACTATCTGCTTGACCTGATAACCAGTCAAGACAGCATCCCATGTCTTATTCAAGTAACCCTTCAGCATAAGCATTCTTGACAGTGATCTTGCTCCCATGTAATAAATGCTAAGTTAAAATTCATTCAGCAATACATGCATGAACATACTTAAGCCAAGCTTGGATTTGCATACTTCTCCTACCATATCTTTGTGGCCAGGAGGAGGACCCTGGCTAAGGGGGGATGCAGACAGGCGGCCCTGGGCCGCCCTGGAAAATGGAGGATCGAGGCCGAGGCTTCCAGACGTGTTGGCCCCGATCCTCCCTTTCGCCGCCTGGGAAAAGAGCGCCAAAACACCACTCCTTTTCCAGGCGGCAAAAAGGCCGCATGAAGAGCCGCCATGTGGCTCTTTTGTGCCTCTTCCGGTGCAGCATGTAAATTTAAATGCTGCACCGGGAGGACATCCGGACAGCGCGCACCATGCATAGCGGCAATCCCAGGCATTTGTATTACGGACTGCAAAATCAAGTAGCTATTTACACACATATCAAATGTTAATTTCCAACACCCAGATACCCACACCACTTAAATATCTGATTGTACAGATTTATGGCCCTTGATTTAGGGGTAGCTACACTGTAAAAATAATGCAGTTTGACATCACTTTAACTGCCATGGCCAGGATTCTATTAAAGTGGTGTCAAACTGCAATAAGACAAGGGTTGCTTGAATAATACAAGGCAGATGCACTCCTAGAAAATCAGTCAAAAATCTGAATGATTTTTACTAGAACATGGGCTATGAATTTTATATAGCTCCTGGCAACCAAAATCAAAGAAAATGTTGTTTAAGCAACCCCGTTCATCCAAAAATATTTATTATCATAGTACAGCTTTTGTTTAAAAATCAATCCAGGTATAGCTCTGTAAACAAAGCCTGTGATAAAGGAGCTCCTTTTTACAAAGTCTTTTTTTCAGCCAATCCAGCTCATCCTTTTTTCCTCCTTGTCCTCTGTCTAGTTGGAATATTTTTTAAACAGCATTGGCTGGGATAGTGATGAATGACTGAGTAGGCTACAGCAGTATGGCTGCAGTAAACTATGCAATAAAGGTTGAGCTGGGAAAGAATTGGATACTTCTCAGCTAATCCTACTCTAGTTGTATGTTGCCTGCCTACAGTAGGCAAAGTAGCAACAGCTGCCTTTAAAATCCCTTACTGAGCATGCAGGAAAGGAAAACGGGGTGCATTTATACTGTAGAAATAATACAGTTTGACACTAAGTGCTGTAGCTCCATTCTATGGAAACCTGGGATTTGTAGTTTTATAAGGTCCTTAGCATTCTCTAGCAATGCTGGTGCCTCACAAAACTACAAATCCCAGGAATCTGTAGGAGTGAAAGTGGTGTCAAACTGTATTATTTCTGTAGATGCACCCAGAGAGAAAAGGGGAGACCAGATAAATCTTCCTCACCAGCTACTCTTAGAATGTTAAAAAATTATATATCTAGAAGTTTGTAATTTTGAATTGTTCTAACTGGTTTTTATTTGCTTATCGCCTTGGGAGCCCTTTTGGACTGGGAGGCAATACAAAAATACTTTAAATAAATAAATACGTTTAACTACTCTTTTCTGTGGAATAGGAACCTATCCTTATTCTATCCATTTTATTTCTACATCTGGTACTAAAAGTTCTCTTAAATAAGTAGTGTCCAGGATATCACATACTCCATTAACAGAGGTATACAAGTACTCGTTAGTGAAAAAATCTTGAACATGATGGTCAGAGAGAAATCACATTTCAAATAAAATCATCCACCAGAAAAATACACATCCCTATGCAATGTGAATTAAAAAAAGTACCTTAGTGGTCCAAAAAGCTTTATTAGGGAGTCACGTGTGTCTACTGCAGATACATTTGAGAGAGCAAAATTATAAAGTTCCGGGAAATGTGCAAAAGCTGCTCTCTGGAAACCAATAAAAAAACAGGATGAGTATCAAAAGCCATCTTTACCTACCAGCACAACATGTATAACACTGAACTATAACAGGATAAACACAAACCTCCAAGAACAGTAAGAGACAGTGAGACAGTGTCTAATCTAATACTCAATGAAGACTATCAGATGAGGTTAAATAAATATGGATTAGCATGTGAGGACTGAATCATGTTTCTATGTTATATTTTAGCTATTTTTACTATAAGATTGTTTGCTCCTATAAGGCTGGATTATATATGACACAAATTATAAAAAAAAAATATTGCATTTACTTCCTTAGGACTTCTAGAAAACATCTGTCAACTTGGATGCTATAAAATGGCACTATATAAATAATAAACACCACTGAAAATTGAATTACTACATGTACCTCTTTCCAGCTGTAACTTAAAGATGATCAGATCTGTTAAAAACATCTAAGGGCCTGTACAGACTGCCAGAAATAATCCAGTTTGAGACCACTTTAACTGTCCTGGCTCTGTGCTAGGAAATCATGGGAACTGCAGTTTCTTTCTGAGACATTGAGCCTTCTCTGGTGCCACAATAAACTACAGTTCCCATGATTCCTTAGCAATGAGCCAGGACAGTTAAAGTGGTCTCAAACTGGATTATTTCTGGCAGTCTGTATAGGCCCTAAATTACTATGTTTTTGCAATAGGATATGGGAAATTCCTCTCCCAACATTTAGCAACTATGGGGAAAAGATCAGAAGCTACCAATTTAATGTATCACTCCAATTTTCTCCAACACATGCAGCCATCAAAACCAATACTATCAAATCACAAATCTAGATTCCTGAGGCAGAGATGTGCATAACAACTCTGAACAAGGTGTACTTCAATAGACAAGATCGAGAACCCTGCATTTTTTTTGGAAAAAAATAAGAAATGTACTTTGTAGCATTAGACCTGTGCAGGTTTTTGGATAGTTGCAGCAAAACATGATTACAGAATCATAATTTATGTAGCACTAATTCATGCTGGATGCATGCTTTGACCTTGTTGCAAATTTGTACAAAGCAGTGGCATATACACTACACATATTGGGATAGATACTGTGAAAACACAGACTTAAATGAACAAAGAACAGGAGAGAGGAGGTGAAGCATCGGAGTTGAAATAAGTAATGAGAAGTGAACAAAGGTAGACTTGGGTAGGGGGAGTATATCTGAGTGATCCCAATGCCCAGGGCTGCAACAGCTAATATCCAGTATCATCTAAGCCACTGTAGTACTTCAAAACATACAAACGTTCCTAACTGATCAACTGTACTTATTACTAAGACCAGACATCATCACATATTGAATTGGCATAATTTCTAGGCTTGCAATTATGTTGACAGATCTTTTGAAATTTATCATTATCCCTGAACTAAGTGTGCAAAGTTAGGAATATGTAAGGCTCTCAGTGATATGCAGTGAAATTGAATCAGAATCTGTTCCAAGTATGGGGAGGGGAAAATACTTGGCGATTGCTGCAGAAGAGCTTTTAATAAAGGGCACACCAAAAGAAATCACAAACTTATCTCGTGAAATGGTCATTTACCTGGAGGGAAGTAATTCTATCATAGTGAATTGTGGTCATCTCATTCTCTGTCAGTGCATTTCCAGTCTGATCATTAATTTCAAAGCCAGTATAGAACTTGAGCATGTCTAAAAGCTGAAACAAAATTATGATAAATCAGATATTTAGAAAATTTGAATCTCAAGTTACCATGCAAAACCTAAAATCTAAAATCTAGTATGACCAGAATCCTTAAATCCAGGAATCTATGCACATTTTGACAAGTAATATAAAGACACATTTCTTTTTGAAATGTGTCTTTATATTACTATGCATAATTACTTTGTAATTAGTTCTTCAAAGATGTTCTTAAAGATGTTCTGATACAGTATTTTTATATATCTTTAGGAGGTAAGTGCAGCTCCTAAATGCATAGGAACACTTCCAAACTGTTACAATGCAAACAAAACACAAGACAAAAACATACAATTTGACATTATTCAACAACAGGAAAAATTCTGAAACATGGAGTTGCACTATGCTGCTGCTCCAATATTAGATACCATTTATTAATGAAGAAATCACCCATCAGTGGCCAACAGCTGGTCACTCACCACCTATCAATCAGCTCTGATCTGGATTATCTGAAAGACCATATTTCCTTATATAAACCAGTGCAAGCATCAAGATCTGCAGGGAAGGGCTTTTTCACAGCCCCACCACATTCACAGGAGCAGAGAGTGAAAAATCAGGAGACAGCCTCCCCCATGGCTGCTCCCAGATAGTGGAACAGCATTCTACAGAGGGAGGTTCAGTCTCCCTGCCCCTGTTCTCTTTCTGCTGGCAGGTGAAGACAGGCTATTTAGGTAGGCTTTTGAATTGTGAATTTGATGGAGCCATAGTATGTGTGTAAATGGTGTGCTGTTTTCTAATTATTTTAACTGAAACAACATTTAAATATGTTTCACTGTTTTAACTATTTACTAACATTTTTTAAATGAGAGTAATATTTAATTCCTTTTAAACTTTTTACATTACTGCTTTAGCTGTACCTTTTCATAGAATCAGAGATTTGGAAGAGACCTGAAGGGTCATCCAGTCCAACACCTATCATGCAGGAATATACAATGTAAACACCCCAAACAGATGGCCATCCAGCCTCTGCATAAAAACCTCCAAAGAAGGAGACCCCACCACACTCCAAAGGACTGTGTTCCACTGTTGAACCACTCTTACTTTCAAGAATCATAGAACTGTAGAGTTGGAAGAGACCACAAGGGCCATCCAATCCAACCCCCTGCCACACAGGAACTCAAAATCAAAGCATCCCTGACAGATAGCCATCCAGCCTCTGTTTAAAGACCTCCAAAGAAGGAGACTCCACTACACTCCGAGGGAGTGTGTTCCACTCTCAAACAGTTCTCACTGTCAGGAAGTTCCTCCTAATGTTGAGGTGGAGTCTCTTTTCCTGTAGCTTGCATCCGTTGTTCTGGTCCTGTTCTCTGGAGCAGCTGAAAACAAGCTAGCACCCTCCTCAATATGACATCCCTTCAAATATTTAAACAAGGCTCTTCTCCATGCTAAACATATCCAATTCCCTAAATCATCACTCATAGGGCATAGTTTCCAGGCCCTTCATCATCTTAGTCGCCCTCCTCTGGACATGCCCCAGGTTTTCAACATCCTTTTTGAATTGTGATGCCCAGAACTGGACACAGTTTTCCAGGTGGGGCCTGACCAAAGCAGAATACAGTGGCACTATTACTTCTCTTGATCTAGACACTATACTTCTATTGATGCAGCCTAAAATTGCACTGGCCTTTTTAGCTGCGGCATCACACTGTTGACTCATGTTCAACTTGTGGTCTATTAGAACTCCTAGATCCCTTTCACACGTAGTCTTGTTAAGCCATGTATCCCCCATCTTATATCTATGCATTTCATTTTTTTGCCCTAAGTACAGTACCTTACATTTCTCTGTGTTGAAATTCATTTTGTTAGTTTTGGCCCAGCTTTCTAATCTATTATGGTCCTTTTGAATTTTCATCCTATTCTTTGGGGTATTAGCTATTCCTCCTGAGTGAGGGTCATATGCAAATTTGAGAAGCATGTCCCCTATTCTTTCGTTGATGTCATTGATAAAGATGTTGAATAGCACTGGGCCCAGGACAGAACCTTGTGGCACTCCACTGATCACTTCTCTCTAGGATGCTGAGCACCTTTTGGGTTCGGTCAGTCAACCAGTTACTAATCCATCTAATAGTTATATTGTCTAGCCTACATTTTACTATCTTGTTTGCAAGGACATCATGGG
>CM034701.1:55220144-55238572 GCA_020142125.1 Phrynosoma platyrhinos
TCCTCCTAATTTGGTGTTGTCTGCAAATCTGATAACTATGCCCCCAATCCCGTCTTCCAAGTCATTATTAAAGATATTGAATAGCGCTGGGCCCAGGACAGAGCCCTGTGGCAACCCACTGGTCACTTCTTTCCAGGTTGAAAAGGAGCCATTGTTGAGCACCCTTTGGGTTCGCCCAGTCAACCAATTACAAATCCATGTAACAGTTACTTTGTCTAGCTCACATTTTACCAGCTTGCTTGCAAGAACGTCATGGGGAACCTTGTCAAAGGCCTTACTGAAACCAAGATATACTATATCCACAGTATTCCCTGCATCTACCAAGCTGGTAATTTTAACTCTGATTTAACACAGAATATATTAACACATCTGTTTAAGTACAGCGGGTCCTTGTTATCCACTGGAGTTTGGTTCTAAAACCCCTCGTGGATAACAAAACCCATGGATGCTCAAGTCCCGTTAAATACAATGGTAGAGTAAAATGGTGTCCCTTATATAAAATAGAAAATCAAGATATGCTATTTGGAATTTATACTTTCTTGAAAATTTTCAAACCATGGATGCTTGAATCTGTGGATAAGAAGGGCCAACTGTATTATGCTGCAGCTTTTACAACTACAACCTATAAAAAAAAAAGGCAAAAGAAAAGTAAAGGACAAACTGACTATGGGCCTGAACAGACTGCCAGAAATAATCCAGCTTGAGACCACTTAGATTGCCCTGCCCTGGCTTAATGCTAGGGAATCATGGAAATTGTAGTTTCTTCTGAGACACTAAGCCTTCTGTCAGAGAGCTCTGGTGCCACAGTAAACTACAGTTCCCATAATTCCCTAGCACTGAGCCAGGGCAGTTAAATTTTTCTCAAGCTGGATTATTTCTGACAGTCTGTTCAGGCCCTATGACACTCAGGTTTTGGAGAGATGAAATATAATTACTTACATGTACAAAACTGTAAGAACTGTGTGTTTTTAAAGGTGGATATGAGGAAGAGACTCTATTTGCTGCCAATAAAACTGAACTGATCAGAGCACATGCTTAGCTTTTGGTCAAGTCACATCACTGCTAAGCGGCAAAATGTTCAAATAGTTTAGCCTCAATCATAACAGAAATGTAACCAAATACGAAATGCCCTGGAGGACCATAAGGATCTTAAGTATATGTAAAGATACTCCAGATGGGACAAGCTACAAGAGAACAAATGTGATGGCTTTTTATAGCCTATTTCTGGTTTGCCAGTTCCAATCAGCACAAAAGGCTTCAAAAACTATCTGAACTCTTTTAACTCTCCTGTAATGCCTTCAGCATAGAAAGAACTAATATGAAATGTTCTGCTGCTTGGCATTTTGGCTACGATTCAGCAGTGACCCAACTGAATACCTAACATACCTCTCTATGGGGACAAAATCCTGCAGTTTGAAATGCTTGATACCAACTATGATGCTTGGAAGTGCAGAGGATTTTTCTGCTTTTTGCTTAACCAAAGATGAGAACATATTTAGAGGTTAGAAATTTCTATGCTTTGTAGGTTACACTTTTCTTAATGAATTCTGCATACTTTGTCCAGAATTCTGCTGGGGTATAAGGCTTGACTTAGGGTCACCTTAAGCTGGAAACAATTTGAAGGCATACAACAAACAAACTCTGGGTTACACCAACTATTGTGCTTTTGACTCAATTGTGTAAGTAGGCATTCAGTACTCCCTCATGTAAACAGCTCCTCATTTGTCCACAGAACTACATGCTGATTTAAAGTCTGGATGATGTGCAAACCACAACTTCACTCCCTCCTGAAATGGCCACTAGAAAAAACTACTGCTGGGGGAGGTATGGTTAAACAGAAGTTTGCAAGCTAATAGCATTTAAAGTAATGACTCCTGCCAATTACCGAAGCATGAAATAAGCTCAGTATTTTTAAAAAAGAAATTCTTTGGAACTCCTGAAATGGGGACATGATAGAATTTACATTTTGTAATATACAGAAAAAGCAGAAAGAGGGGAGAGTTCCTTTTCTCATGATATTAGGGATCACTCAATGAGTCTGAACAGGAAAAGATTCGGGAGGTTCAAAAGGAAGATTTTCTTCACAGAGCACATGGTCAAACTCTAGAAAGCACTACAGATTGAATCTCTGTTATTCAAAATGGTCAGGATCAGAAATGTTTTGGATTTTGGTTTTTCTCCAATTTTGGATTATTTGTAAAAACATAATTAAGCATCTTGGAGATGGAGCCCAAGTGTAAACATGAAATTCGTTTATGTGTCATTTACACCTTCTAAACATAGTTTAAAGATGATATTATACATAGTAATTGTATTCATTTTGTGCATAAACAAAGTTCTGTACATTGAGTCATCAGAAAGCAAATGTGTCACTATCTCAGCCACTGACATGGACGTTTTTGGAATTTGGAATATTTTGGAATTCCGGATATGGGCGACTCATCCATGTACCACAAAATGTAGTGATAGGTATCTATTTCCATGCTTTAGACCAGGGACCGGCAACCTGCGGCTCGCAGGCCGGTTCCGGCCCAGGTCCCCACACTTACCGGCCCAGGTGGACCCCTGCCGCTATTTGATTTCCAAAATGGCGGCCGCAACATGCACGGAAGCGGCAGGGGTGCGCATGTGCGCGCATCAGCGCGCGCGCGCCGCCATTTTCCCCCCCCCCCTCGGCCCGGCGGAAGGGAGGACTTCAGAGGACCAGCCCCCGGCTCAAAAAGGTTACCTACCCCTGCTTTAGACAAATTTATGGAGGATAAGGCTATCAATACTATTAATCAAAGTGGAAAATAAGACGTTTGATTAGGCTTTTGCTCTGATCAGGATTAGTCTGGACCCATAGGACAAGAAGGTGCACTGTATTAGTTTTATTAGAAGTCATTTGTATTAAGATATTATGGAACTGATATATACCTTATTTTCCTGTGTATAAGACTACTTTTTAACCTGCAAAATCTGTGGTTGAAGTGGGGGGGGTTGTCTTATACACCGGGGATAAGGAGGATGGACGTGCTAAAACTCTATATTTTGACTGGAAAAATGGGGGGTCGTCTTATACGCCGGGTTGTCTTATATGCCGGAAAATACGGTATATTTTTTAAAAAGTGTCAAGAGTTTTCTCATTTCATTCTGATAAGAGATAAACTTCTAAGTAACTTTTCTTACATATTATTGTTCGAGGCACCTCACAATAAACATATCGGACACAATCAAGAAGCCCAGAGATAAAATGGACATGGATAGAATGGCATCTGTGGCATTCTATCCATGTGTTGTGGGTGAAAAGATGAAGGGTACACTACACTTGCTTCTCCAAATAGACCCCAAACTTGCACCAGAGCTCTAAAACCCATTTCTAAATAAAAACAAAAAATACATTCCAATGGTTGCTTCAGATACTAGCAGAAATTTCTCTGAAGCTAGGGTGATATAGGGCTGATGTTCTCAGTCTCAAAAAATTTGGAACTGAAATGGGAAATCTGGGATTCAGATAAGAATTTGCTCATCAGAGTTATAGGTAGGGCTGTAGCCTAGTGATCAAGTGTGTACTTAGCAAAAGGTTCCAGATTCAGTCCGCAGCATATTAAGGAAGGAGTGGAGGTAAGGGGAAATCTTTCTCAAATCTTAAGACAGCCACAGACAGCCAGTGTTTATACCAGGGGTAGGACTTCAGCTCCCAGAATCCCAGGAGCTATTGGCCAACATGGGACTATTGGCCAACATGGCTGAGGCTTCTGGGAGCTGAAGTCCCTCGGCCCTTATAGAGGAAAGGTTGCCTACCCTATAGACAATACCAGGATAAGTTAACTAACACTAGAACTCAGTATAAGATAGCATCTTTTACCTAACATTTCACTGTTTAGGGTTAATTGTGTTTCTATCATGACACAAACACACACATTCTTCTTATCCAGTACAGATGGCTTATCTCATCTTACAGTTGACGTACCTCTAGATCTATCATGAGTTCAATGAATCTTTCACAATAATGCACCTTATCCATAGAGAGAGGACCTAAAAGTAAACAAAAAGAATTAATAAACTAATCCTGGAATGGATTAATAATGTTCTCAAAGAGGAATCAGAACCCCAAAACCATTGTTTAATGGTTGTTTCACTACTTTAGGTCGTAAGCATAGGTGAATTAAGTTTACTAGTCAGTCAGTCAACCAAACAGTTTATACTCCATCTTTTCCCCAAGACTGAGACTCAGTTTACAACGGATGCCCTTACTGTTTTCATTTTGGTACTTTACTCCAGTGTGTAATATTATTAGAAAAACAGAATAACATTATATAGTTTTTTGTGGGTTTTTCGGACTGTGTGGCCATGTTCTAGAAAAGCCCACAAAAAACTATGGAGGCCAGCCATGAAAGCCTTCGACTTCACAGAATAACATTATGTGTATGAATATATGCAGATATAGCTGGGAGTATACTAACATTAATCAATATTATGATTACCACATGTTGGCAAGGGATGTGTTGGCATGTGTTACCATATGTTGGCAAGAATTAGCTCAGGTACCAAGAAGAACCAAATCTGCAAAATATTGAGTTTACTTCCAATGGATCTAGGTGGTTTGCTTTTTAAAAATGAAATAAAAAAGTCTTAAATGTTTGCTGTTTTATTCTAGTGACACCTACTCTCTCCATCATTTACTTTGCATGTTGTCAGGAATATTATGTAACTGTGTCTGCTATGTGTTCCAACATGCAACAAAAAGCACAGCAATTTTTTCATGATTAAACAATTTTTAAAAAATTCTTGAAATTTTATATTTTAAAAAAATGTTCAATTTTTAAAAATTGAAATGGTTGGGCAAGTGGTATTGTTCCACAAAAGAAAAGCAACTTATTCACTGGCACCTAAGTATCCATGATGTTGGATTTACAACATTGCCACTATTTTCAAAAAAAGGAAGGTCCTTTAAAAAAAAATTACCACCTCCCCCGCCCCCGAAATTGTTTTAGAAGGGGGGAAGAAAAAAACACAAAGTAGAAGCAGTGTCAGGTTAATTGAGCATCAAACAAGTGTGGCCATTCCAAAAATAAGCTCTCAGCTGGGAGATATCCTTGAAACACTAGGTTTTTCCTTCAGTTAGGAGAGAGAAACACTGGTAAATATTTTTATAAAAACACCAACCCAATAATTTATAAAAAAAAATACCAACCCAACAATATAAGCAAAGCTTGTTTGACAGAAAGATAATTTGTAACTGGGTAATCACAAACTCTTGATTTATGCATGAACACTACTTCAAACTTACAACAGCTTCAGTTTGAGTTCAAGGGAAATTTTGTTTTTGTTTTTTTTATTTTTTTAAAAAAATGTACAACTAACCTAATATCTGAAAGGTTGCCATTAGTTAAAACCACTGATATTCTTCAAATATATAGCAAGTGTCAAAAATATCCTTGAGATGTTTAACGACTAGGTCAATAGCAAAATCCAATCTTAATACTGACAAATCTCATAGTGCAACAAAACGTTACTAGTATCATTATTCACTTTAACTATACCCTGCCATATCAGGTCTTGGCTTAGAAATTAAACCAGACCAAATCTATATAAAAAATATAAAATGTAAAAATGTCTGCCCATGGAATGAGAGCACGCATGGAGCCATTCTAGCCTCCCTATGAAGGATGTTCCAGAGACTAGCAGCAGCTACTAACTAGTCCTGGTAGACATGCCTGTGAGGGTGGCAAGAGTGAGATAAGATTCACATCCAAAGTCTCTAGATACTGATGGGAGTTGTAATTTAATGCCACCTGGAAGGCCACAAGTTTTCAATTCCTAAATAAGGTGTTTTGGGTGTCTTTTCATCTTTCTCTCCCTTGCCCCCATCCATCCATCCATCTGACATAATATTTGTAAATTAAGAAAGTACGACAGTTCTGAAGGAGATAGTCCTCAAGAGCTTTTGAGTCACAGTGCTAGTTGCCCCAGGATTTTTCCATATAGCGCTGGTCCAAAACTACTGACCAGGCAAGAGGAACCCAAGAGCTGTCAGTCCTGTTACTGGCTAATTCACTGCCAACCAAAGAGTTCTAGGAAGCTAAATCTACATCCTGCTAGTTTGCTGCTAAGTGGAAAAACTGTAGGGTGGGGTCAGTACACAAAGTACCTATCCACCTTCTCCACAGTTATGTCAAACAGCAGCTATAGAAGGGAAGAGGAAATGGGGTTCTGAAAAAATCCCAAAACCATTGTTGGCCCAATTCCCTCATCAGGTTGCCTTTCAGTGACAGTCAGAATAGAAATGGGGCTGAAGCTATACAAACCTCCCACTGAGCCACATATTACAAGAGAAAGAATATAAAGCAATTCTTTAGTTTGTTCCCCCCCCCCTTTCCTCTATCTGCAATTCTTTCAAAACACTCACACAAGTCCAAACTTTTTAATATTTTTGTACACTGAATTAATCTTAAATTGTCAGATCCCTTCTGCTCTTGGAAGCTAAGCAGGATCAGACCTGGTTAATACTTGGAAGGGAGACTGGCAAAAAAGTCCTATCAGCTATACTCAGAGGAAGGCAATGACAAACCATTTCTTGAGTACTCCTAGCCTAGGAAAACTCAATGAAATTCATGATGTCACCATAAGTCAGAAGATGACTTGAAGGCACATACTTCTGCTCCTGCACAATATGCCTAAATACAGAGGAAGAGAGAACTTGGAAGAAGTGAAGGGGAGCTTATACCATACATGCCTGACATACCTGAAAGTGGTATTGATTTTAATACGGAGATAAATTTCTGGATCAATTGTGAAAGAAATCTTCTTTCTTGGTATGCCCTAAAAAAAATAGAAGGTTGCACAATAAGTATTTACAATAAATAGCCATTTTAAATATATTACTCTGCTGTTATGCCAGTAGATCTTCAATAAAGTTAAAGGGGGATGATAGCGTGAACTGTTATTCAATATGTACAAAGATCTTGTAGCACCTTTCAGACTAACATATTCTACATTTTACTGATTCTATAAACTAACACAGCTATACCTCTGAATTCTACTGTTATTCAATATATTCAATAGCAACAATTTGAGTGTGGCAGTAGTGCACACAGTCCTCTAAAATGTTTCTGGAAAAAGTTTGCAACCAGCAGAAAAGATTCCCACACCACACTTAAGGAATTCATCCAGTCTAATTCTATAAAGTCCATAAACTGCATGCAATGTGACAATTTCCATATGACAATGAAAATAACTGAAAACCAGAGATGCAGATAGAAAACCAGAGATGCAGATGAGGGGGAGGAAAGAATGACAGAACATTTGCAAACATGGTCATTTAAAAGGCAACAGTGTTCTCTCAATTTTGTTTTAATTCTGGGAGGCAAGAGAAAAGTGTTATCCTTTCCAGCTCAAGCAATTCTCATCTCATCTATCTTTTAACCTGACTTATTCTGGAGGAGTTCACAGCGAAGCAAATTTCAGATTATTTTTCATCTACCCTACACACCAGATGCATGCAGTCTGTATATAAACCAACATAGCATTCACAATTATTTTGCAGAATGGCTTCATTATCTCACATCTAAGAGTAAATAATTATCAACTACCTTTTATTTCTCTGATTGAAAATGAGGACTGAGTCTGAATCAAGCAGATAGATATAAGAGTGGGTTGAAGGTCCAGACATAATCCAACAGTGAGGTTTAGGATGGTCCAAAATTCCCATAGGTGAATGCTGCTATATGACCCCAGCCCATGGTGTGCAACAGACACAAAATGTTGTTGCCAGCCCATTATAGGACATAGCCCCATATGGGATACAGACAGGACTTCATCCAAGCACAAGAGCTGTTGTTATTCAAGAACAATAAAATATATAGTCTGTACATAATAGACTTTAGATGCAATCCATTGTTACATTTAAACTTACTGTGTTTGTGCATTTTCATCCATTTTTCCATCATTCTTTCTGATCAAATTCCAAAATTTTCTAAGCTTTGGAGTCTTTTTTAATTCAAGTTCCAGACGAGCCTAAAGTGGTGAAGGGACACACAACTTTTCAGGACTCAACAAACTCCCTTGTGCTTTCACCCTAACCTATGTTCTTTCCATAACCATTAAATACCCAAACAGGACAAGAACTTAAGCTTCTTCAACATGACTGTTACAAAAGGAAGTCAGAGAACAAAACATAATTTCTGAAGTATCTCAAAACTGCTAACTTATGAATATAGATATCCTTGAAAACAGGCTCTGTTTTGAGACATCAATGCATTAGAAAGCAGGGCAGGAAATTCTATGAAACTAAAATATGCTTGCAACCCCAAACACAATTTATTCTGGGCACAGAAAGTTACACATACCCAGGGTAGCATCCAGATCTAAAACAGACAACCATTACTCTAGGACAGGGACCGGCAACCTATGGCCTGGGGGCCAGTTAAGGCCCCAGGCCCCGGACTTACCGGCCCAGGCCGAAGGTTGCCGCCGTCGCCGCTCGCCGCCGTTGGAGCGCGTTTTCAGCCGTGCTCGCAGCAATCGCCATTTTGGAAGTCAAAATGGCGGTCATGACGCGTTTGCGCATGCACAGTACTCTTGCGCATGCGCAAACGCGTCGTGACCGCCATTTTGACTTCCAAAATGGCGGCCGCAACACGTGCTGTGGTGGCTGCAGCCGTGTGCACTACGGCGGTGGTTGTGGTAGCGGCCGCGGTGGCGGAGGGTGGTTGCGCATTAGCGTGCGCAAAACCATTCCCCCCCCCTCGGCCCAGCCGAGACCTGGCCGACGGCAGACCGGCCCAGGTCTGAAAAAGGTTGCCTGTCCCTGCTCTAGGATAATCTATACAAGTCATCATATTTTCCTCACAGAAAGCAACTGTCTTTGGTAGTCAGTGATATGAACCTTCAGGTCTGGGCAACACTTCAGAGGTTCTTAACGTGAAACACTTACAGGCTTCAGACCCATCCACATTGGCAGGGAGATGAGCTGTTGGACTTGTCCTCTAATCAAATCCACTTCCTGTCACAAGAAAGTAAAACACACAATTAGTATATTTGTATAGGACTGATACTTATATAAACTTTGAAGAGAAAGCCTATTAGGTGATTTTTTTTTTTGTCAATCCCCTTTCTCCTATGCCACAACATATATTCTGTTGGAAAATCCACAACAAAAAAATTAGAACTGTAAGTACTTTCAGTATTTTCTACACCCCTACACTCAAAAGAACTTTTGGGAGGATCAGAACAGAAATCTACTTGCATGTTTAATAACGTATAACAAGCCTATACAAATGGTGACCTGTAATGTTCAATGCATCTTGTCAAACATAAATTGTGACCTTTAAGTTCTTTTACTGAAAAATAAGCAGACAACCAAGACTTAGTGAGGCTTTACTGGGCTACCATAAATGGCAAATACACTATGATCAGCCTCGTTAGTCAAAAAAGAGCATCTTCCTGATTTACACACAGAATCTGCTATGAAAGACAACTGGCATATTTCAGAAGCTATCTGTTTATCTTTAGATTTACAATCCACCTTTCTGAACAGAGACCAAAAGTGAAATATGTACCTTCAGCTATCATAATCTGCAAACTGATGTGCAGTATGATAGGAATGTAGCTAAAACAAGTTTACTAAAGAACCAGAGAGAGGTTATCAGGATGCTCAGGGAAATTCCAATATTTGCACTCACAGAAAGAAGATTTGGGGAAAATTGACTAACAATGGCAACAAAAAACTCAATTAGGACTAAGCATTTTCACTGGGCAGGGGGCAAGGTGGAATGAAATAGGTTGAAAAAATGTGCCACTGGCTCTACTTCTCAAAGAAACATCTTGTTGCAAGTCCAAGGATTCTGCAATTTTGTTTGATTTCTTTAGAGCAATTTTTAAATATTCAATTAAAGATTTTTAAAAAGCCCCCCCCCATCATATGGTGAATAGGTTGGAAAATGAAATTAAAACACCTCTGACAAGTCTCACTTCCATTAACATATTCCTACATCCTATCCTTGATCATTGACTGCCCAAAGAAGATCAAACGTCCAAAATATGCCCAAAGCTACACTCTTAATGCCTCTCAACGAAAAAGAAATCTGTAGCAGACGGGCAGCTGCGGAGAATGCCTCTCTATCAGAAATTGGTAACTTATGGCCTTCCAGAAGGTGGCTGCATTAGCTAGGGCCGATAGAAGCTGCAACAATGTCTGAAGGGCTGCATGGGTCCCATCCCTGACCTACAGAGGTTTTTACAATCTTAACTTGCTAAATGATAGGTATAAGAAAGCCCCATGACCAAAAAAACTAAACAAAACAAAAGCTGTGACCACTTAGCATGGAACAGTGCAACAGTGTGCTATATAGGTGAAAAAAGCTAACAGAGAAGCAGACTGCTGCAAGAAGTGCTACAGGAACTAGTGCATGGTGTGAGAAAGATGGCAAACTGCAACAAGAATAAATTCAACAAATATGCTTACCAAACTGTTGAAGCAGTGATCAAGGAAGAGCAAGAGTATCGTTTGCTCTTGGAGAGAAAATTCACTGTCATTCTCAACCAAGGAAGCATCCAGCACACGTTTGAAAAAGAATGGGAAGTGCTCTGGCTTCTTTTTGAAAGTCTAAGTGGAAAATCAAAAAGATCAGTAAACAGTTCAAGTGGAGAACTCTTTTAGGAGAAAAGAAAGTCAATGACTGTTATAGACTCTGTTCTTACCATTACATCCACATACTGAGGAAATGCATGGAAGTGAATGGTACCTGTTGGCTCCCATCATCAACCCTCCTGTATTTAGAGGAAGATGGGCATGCTGACTAAATACTAAGTCCCACTGAGTCTATGGATCCAACTCTAGCTGAGACTGACGATTGGAATTTGCTTGCAAATATCACACATGTGCAGTTACACATGCTCTCAACATCTGCCGAAAACATGGAGGGCAAGGGCAGGACAAGCAGACGCACAGACAGTGACCCAGTGGACACAATCTCACTTCTTGGTCAGATAAGTGTGAAATAGAATACAGATTTAAAGGACTACGGGTGAAAGCAAATGTATTAATGCATTGTTCTATCATGCATTCTGGTTTTTAAAAAGTTATTATATAGAAGGAAACAGAGCAATTTATATTTTCTGACAGAGAAAACAATTATACCACTGTTACCGCATTAACACTGGGTCCCATACCAAGAGACATATAAATTAAGTAATAAATAATTTAAAAAACATTTTGTCATCACCTCCCCATATCTGGATGTTGCAGAAGCAGGTTGTGCAGAATGTAAGGGATATACCTTTGAACAACATACTAAGTTTGTTGTGAACACATAAGACTCTTGTCATTAGTGCAAATCCCTCATTTAAAATTCTTACTTTTAGCTGGTTTTTATTCTATTGTTAGTTTAATTCTATTTCTATTTTTGTATGTTATGAATTTTGAAACTGTACTTGTTTGTAACCTTTCCAAGTAGCATCCCAGACAGGGTGGGTGGGTGGGTGGAGATGGGATACAAATAAACAACAACTACAAAAAAAGCATTATTGCTGCTGCTATTGTTGTTGTTGCTGTTGTTGCAAATTGTGATCCAGTTACTGCTGTTAATAGTTGATGTCTATTCTTAGTAGTTCTTGTTCACTTTGCAGCCTGATCAAGAATGTATTTGCTCAGAAGCAACTCTTGTCTCAGCATATATTACTTCTAAGTAAGGAATAGCTATGTTGGCAATCTAAGCAGAAACACTCTGCAAAATAACAAATGTGAAAGGTTCACTGCATCTGTTATCCTTAATTAACAATATTTGGTTAAAGTACATGCTATGTCCTTAAAAAAAAAAAAAAACAAGGAAGAACAAGGAACATTGGCTCTTATTGTGAGGCATGCATTTTCAGCAGTGGGAGGACATAATATGTGAGGGAGGAAGAACCCAAATAAGGATGTCTCCCCCTTCACTGATTGAAAGAGGAGCGTTGATTCTTACAGTGACATATCAGCAGTGGATGAAAAGCATTCTCATGTGGGTTGCCCCTGAGAAGAAAGCAAGAGCCCACTGTAAAAAGCAGTACTTTTAAAAGTACTATTGTGGCTGTGGCTTCCTTCCCATCCCTCCTACCCTGGTCACCATTCTTCCTGCCCATCACACCTCTCTCAGAGTTAATGGAGTGACACAAAATGAAATCATGGGGGTTAGAAATTAGCCACTCTGGAATGTAAAAATTATGAACTTGATGATGTCCCAATGAAGTAATCTTACAGAAATGACAAGTTCTCTTACCCTTATCTTTAGAAATCATTTAATAAATGCACCATTAAATGACAGCATTTGTGTCCAGCAACAATACAGAAGGAGCAACTCAATCACTAAACCAATTTTTTTTCATGCTGCTGTTGCTTCTAGTGTGAAGCCTTTCAACTGTCCACTGCTATTCTTCAACCAGAGCATGCTGTTGTTTAAAAGGCTACACTAGAATATGTCAGTTGAAGCACAACAGCCAATATTGAACCTTCTGACATTCGATGACACTTTAAGTGGGCAATGTGAAAGTTGCAAATGGTGGATCAAAGTTACAGCTGGTAATAATTGAAGTCTATTACCTCCCATGCTGGCACGTTCTCCCTGAACTTTTCATTCACCATACAACAGATTGACATCAAATAAGCTTTGCTGGACACCTCGGGAGAATAATTCATCCACAAGTAATTTTCTAGGTACTGGCTGTGAACAGTGAAAAGACAATTACCACCCACATGTGTCACTCATCAGGGGACAAGAAGTATAATTATCTGTAAGACCCATCAGCACTTGTGAGTAGCTTCCATTTTTTACCTCTCCAACACAAGCCTCTGCAGCAAAACTTACCCAGTCTGTCTTATGCATACAATTTTCTATCAAGCCCCAAGCACAAACTTTCTATCTGTGTCTTGTTTCCATCCAATTCCTCCTGTTATTATCACTAAGAACAAATAATGGTCTAGAGTAGGAAGACAGCTCAGAATTTTAGGATCTCTTCTTCTGGGCAATAAAAATTGGCTATGCACCTCCTTTATAGTATTTATAGCTCAATTTTCCCATTAAAACATCCTTTTCCAAGCACTCAAGTATCAATGTTTCTTTGTGACACACTAAATACCTGATTATTTGGCTTTTCAGTCTACTTTATTATTTCATCCATCAGAAGGTCAGAAATGCTTCAGTGCAACTAATCAGGGATTAGTATCTATAATTGCATTTTATAGACCTAACGCAGAAGCAAAGACTTCAATAGAGGTATACAACAATCTCTAAATTTTGGCTCGGATTCATCTATATCCATGAGTGATAAAAAGAAACAGTTGGAAATTTCATTTTCAGCACTTTCACCAATGCTTCTATGTACTCTACTGTTAAATGTAAATGATGGTATGTTACATTTCCTACAGAGCAGACTTCCTCGACTTGGTGCCCTGCAAGACATTCTAAACGACAACTCCCATTTTCCCCCAGCCAGCATCTCCATGATGGCTGTACAAAGTAACTGTACAGCTTACATTTTAGGATATGGGCAACTGAAAAAATGAATTACAGTGCTTCACACAATTGTGTTATTGCACTTAATTCTCTTCTTAGAAACCATATAAATCTTCAGTCAGGATTTAGAATACACAAAGTGCTTCCTGCAAGTTACCTCAGCAATCCTTTCAACTACCTGCATGTTTATTACTAATATTTCCAGGCTGGAGATGAAGGCTGGGATATAGGGGTTTGCAAAAGTTCATTTAGTGAGTTTGTGCTAAGGACAGTTTTGAACCTGGGACATTATGGCTTATGAGCCACTAAACCATGTCACACTGTTTGTTTGTTTTTAAAATAAAAACATTAAAACGAGTTTCTTGCTTCAAAAACACTTACCTAAATTCTAGGAGCATTATTTTCCTAATAGCAAATCTGAAACAAAAAATGAGGGAAACAGATTAAACCTTTTCTGGCCTATATCAGTTTTCCATACAGAAATTTGTATCCAAACACAAATGCCTTGATTTAATCCCTCTAAGAGACACTGGGACTTCTAAACTTTTGGATTAGTTTCTCACACTGCAACACTTTTCATATCATACACTGCATGGCAAAATTGATGGGACACCTCTGTTCAGCAGACAGAAGCTGGAGTGACAAGTCTCAGGAATGAATTGTACTTAAGATAGGCGTGCTTCATGCTTGCAGAGGATCATCCAATCATTCTAGAGTCCCTGTTAGCCTTCCTTGCAGCACATTTACAGAATTTCTACTAACTTTCATAAGCTTCACTTTTATTCTTTTCCTTTCAATACAGAAGGCTGCTCAGAGTGACATATTCTATTAAGTTACAATCTGGTAGCATAACCATTGCTGAACAACTCTAAACCAGCTTTTGGAGAAATTCCAACTGTGATGTGTATTCTGGATTGTGTTACACAAAACAAGACCAAGACTGGAGGGAGGAATCAGAGGAGGGGGTCAAGTGCCTGCTTCCACTTCCAACAGCCACTGCCTGAGTAGGCTGCCTCCCTTGATCCACTTTAATGGTATGGCCAGACCAGTTCAGGAAGGTTCCTCATCTGAAAGCACCAAGAGACACTCTCCAACGTAACCCTTCACGTTTGCAAGTTGAACATGCACACTTATAGTTGTCCCTCCCTTCTGACAAATGGTACTTCAGGTATGCATTTTGGAAGTTATTTAGTGGTTAGCACAGCTATCCTGGCATTTTTAGCATATTGAAGTCTGAAGAACATGTCACAAGCTTTACAGTCACTACCATACAGTTAGGTAATTCAGCGCATCCAGTTTAGTTTTTAAAAATAAATTTGGAACAATTTCTTCAATACCAAAAACAATACAGAAAATGAAGTGTACATACTTTGATTTAACAATTTCTTTTCCATATACATCTTCAATAACCTAGAAAAAGAGAAAGAGATTATATATACACCAGAATAACTGCTTTAGTGAAATTAAACCCCTCTTTTCCAATAATATGCAAAGAAATCTAGTAAATTAGGTTACCAACAACACTGATACTATAAATAATGCTTCATGTTAACATTTTTTCTTCAATGAAATCATAGTAAGTTAAAAGGATTTACTGGGAAACAAGAACAAAGAAGAATATAAAAAATCAAACAGATTTTTAAAGCACACAAGCATCAAGGTATAGTAGTTTCAACAGGTATTCGTATTAATAAACAATAATGATAAATTCAAAATTAAGTGCAGTCAAAAGTATTTAAAATGTACAAATAAGCTAGGAAAAGCAGGGATCAAAGCTGGGATCTCTGAATAGTTTTAACAACATTCCCATTGATTTCTAGCACTTACTGTTGAAATAAGATAGAAGTACTGAACAATTTATTAAGCTATTACCTTTGACTCAAAGGGTAGTTTTTTCTTGACACGTGGTGCCCAGTACTTATTTGCCAACTGTAAGATAAAAGATCATGTCATTAAAATATCTAAACACAAATGCAAGAAAGCTTTTACCATATTTTCTCCAAGCCACAGAACAATGTGAGAATATTTCTGCCTCATAATATCCAATGTATACAGTACTGTTAAGGGCCCGATGCTCTGTCTAAACTGTCTAAACTGAATAAACACTACTGTCTATTCTGAACACTCCCTAGAAGCCCAGATGACAAAACTGAGCCTGTCATACTTCAGCCACATCACGAGAAGGCATGACTCACCAGAAAAGACAATAATGTTAGAAAAGTTGGGAGGCAGATGGATAGATTTAACCAAGGAGGACATAAGCCTGAGTGTTTAAGACCTAAGCAGACCTAAGGTGTCTTGGAGGTGTCTCATTCACAGGGTCACCATGAACTGTGGTCAATTCAAAGGCAGTTAACAATAAACTCTTTCCAGGATGAGCTTGTAGCTGGCCACTCTCTCAGAATAAGTGAACAGCATTCAGGCAAACATTTACACCCCACCTTTCTTGCAATGAGATTAAGGCAGTATATATTGTTCTGATCCACACTCTGTCCTCACAACAACCCTGTGAGGTAGGTCTGTATGAGGGTGACTGGCCCAAGGTCATCCAGTAAATGCCATGTCTGTGCGAGCTTGAATCTGGACATCCCAAACATCAGTCCAAATCACTCTGGTTCTTAATTTTGTGGGGTTGTATAATAGGCTCCTTTGACAATCAGATAAAAGTAAAATGCATTTAAACACGACTTTCAAAATAAAAGGAAACTAAAAGTCAGTTTTTATGCATGGATCCCCTAAAGCCCAGAGTCTCTGAACGACAGAGTAAGAACCCATACTCTAAACACTGCATAATACTGGCTTTTTGAGTTCGATGATGATGATGATGATGACGATGATGATATCCTGCCTTCATCCCAGTACAGGGACTCAAGATGGGATATTTAGATTCTCATAGTTAAATAAGACAAAATGCTTTCCAAGATGCTATATGCTTTACAACCATAATAGGCCTACTTTTTGAATATACTTCTGATCACTTCCTAGTAACTACAAACTGAAGGCTATGAGTGAAACAACTAACAAGTGATGACAGCACAAAAGGAAGAGACATTGATGCTAGTCTACTAGTCTCTTGTCTGCATCTGCACAGCAGAAATAAAGCAGTTTGACATCGCTTTAACTACCATGTCTAAGTGCTATGGAATTCTGGGAATTGTAGTTTTGTGAGGCACTTAGCCTTCTCTCTTGGAGAACTCTGATGCCAAAAGAAACTACAAATCCCAGAATTCCACAACACTAAGTCATTCATTTAAATCTAAGTTGGTTGCTCTGCCTATATCTTGTGGAAGCAAATTCCATAGTTTAATTAGGAATGAAGAGAAGGACAAAATGCAGATGGGTGAACCAGCTTAAGTAAACTACAGAAACATCTTATACCTGGACTCCCACATGATAGCAGGCTGTGCCTCTAGAACTGTGGTTTTCAACTTGGGGTCTCCAGATATGTTGTTGTTGTTTACCTTCAAGTTGTTTCTGACTTATGGTGACCCTAAGGCAAACTGATCATGGGGTTTTCTTAGCAAGTTTCTCCACGGGGTGGTGGGGTGTTGTTGTTGAAGATGATGATGATGATGATAATGATGACATCCTCTGAGGCTGAGAGAGTATAACTTGACCAAGGTCACCCCAATGAGTTTACATGGCCAAGCTGAGATTTGGTTCCAGATATCTTGGATTTCAATTTCCAGAATCCCTCATATTCATGCTGGCTGGTGCTTCTGGGAGATATAAGACCAACATCTAGACAGGATCACACACAGACCCCTGCAGACAGGCAGGCAAAGTGAAGTACAGTGGCCCTCAGTATCCACTAGGGTTTGGTTCCAGGACCCCCCTGCCACGTGAATACCAAAATCTGGGGATGCTCAAGTCTAATTAAATACATGGTTTATAAAACAGCATCCCTTGTATAAAATGGTAAAATCATTGCTTTTTAGATTTTTAAAAAATAACTTCAAGCCATGGATGATTGAAGTTGTGGATGCAAAGTTTGTGGATATGAAGAGCAGACTGAACTCCAGGTGTTCTCAAGCTGAAGTTCTCATCCTGCATCATTGGCTACCTTGGCTAAGGAGGATGGGACTTGCAGACACCAACACCAGAAACAGGCAAGATCCTAAAAAGTAAAAATTTACAACTGAGCACTAAAGTTAGAATTGTCCAAGCCACTGCATTCCCTCTGTATGGATGTGAGATCTGGATGGTGAAGAAAGTGGATAAGAGGAAAATCAGCTTATCTGAGATGTGGTGATGGAGAAGAGTGCTGAGGATACCATGGATGGTCAAAAAGACAAACAAATGGGCCCTACAACAGATCAAGCCAGAAATTTCCTTGGAAGCCAAAATAATAAAGTGAAGCTATCATATTTCGGCCACTTCATGAGAAGACACAACTCACTGGAAAAGACAATGATGCTAAGAAAGGTAGAAGGTAGCAGAAAGAGAGGACGGCCACACGTCAAAATGGCTAGACTCAATCAGGGAGGTCACAGGCCATGAGCATGCAAGACCTAAGCAGAGTAGTTGAAGGCAGGGGCAGGGTGACAAGATGTCCTCACTGCAGAGGAGGACAAGGCACCTTAAAATGTAGAACATTCAAGAAAAATGGAGAACAGAACTATAAAAAAACTAAAAGCACTCATATAAATACAAATTCATGATTCTTAGTGATACTCAAAATGGAGAGCATTCTGGAATTCCTCCAGGACAGAAGGTTGAACTAGAGGACATCTCCTGGAAAAGGAGGACATCTGATCATCCTGGGCAGAAGGTCTTGCAGAGGTTTCATGCACAGGGTCGCCATGAGTCAAAGTCAACTCAAGTTAACAACAACTGCTTGAAAAAGTTACTTGCACAGGGAGACTACAACTCTACAGCTTGAAAAAGTTACTTGCACGGGGAGGCTACAACTCTCAGAATCCCTCACTATGCATCCTGGGTGACAGTTTTTGGGAA
>CM034701.1:55252614-55269550 GCA_020142125.1 Phrynosoma platyrhinos
AGATGCTGTCTCTCCCGATGGACCAACTGCCTAAAAATTTTTCAACATACATGACATTAATATGGCTTTTGGTCAGTGTGTATGAGATAATACTTAGTGCTACTTTGGATGTAAAGACTAATGTTGGTAGGAAATGTCAAACATTTATGGCCTTTCCCAAATTATATGGCTGATTGTGATACACTACCAGTTTTTTAGTGTCTTGTACAACAAACTACTTTGTTCATATCTGTCAAGATCCTTGACACTATATTTTCCGCTGGAGCCACTAACACACTCTGTAACTGTGCAAAGAAAAAGGGGGGGAAAAAACCTATGTTTTGTTTCACATCAGGAAGAATGAGCCTATGTCTGTTTAATCAGAATTAGCTCCACTGCATTCATAGAATCATAGAGTTGGAAGAGACCCCAAGGGCCATCCAGTCCAACCCCCTGCCATGCAGGAACTCCCAATTAAAGCATCCCCGACAGATGGCCATCCAGCCTCTGCTTAAAGACCTCCAAGGAAAGAGACTCCACTACTCTCCAAGGGAGTGTGTGGGCTTCAATGGGCTTCATTCCCAGTTAAGCATGCTTGGCTGATATACTAACTACAAACGCAGCACTGTTCTTAAACAAGTGACAGGGAAACTATCCAATCCTATATGCCCCTTCCTAAAATATTCATATGAGAATCAGTGTGGTATAATGGTTTAAATATTGAACAAAGACTCTGGGAGACCAGAGTTTGAATTCTTGCTTGGTCATGGAAACCCACTGGGTGACTCTGGGCAAGTCACACCCTCTCAGCCTCAGAAGAAGGCAACAGCAAAGCCTCTCTGAACAAATGTTGCTAAGAAAGCCCCGTTATAGGTTAGCTTTAGGATCGCCATAAGTCAGAAACAACTTAAAGGTGCACAACAACAATTACAAGATATTAATAGGTACTTCCTTGAATTATAGCTAAAATTACTATTATGTACATGTGGACATGGTGTGCTTAAGTACAGAAAAATGTGTTTTGTTTTCTGTACAGAATAGCAAATACAGAGCTCCTTCTTTAAAGCCATGAGATTTTATATGCAACCCTACTCTGTGAAATTCCTCTCCAGTTCACAAACAGCACATGTACATCAGCCTCAAAAGGTAACCCTAGCTAATCTAGCATTCTGTACCCACATTACCAACATGATCCCTATAGGAAGCTCACAAGCAGATCATAAACACATTAGCACCTTTCCATTGTTATCCCTCAGCAAATGATGTTAGAATGTACTAAAGTCTCTGATATTTGAAGTAATAAAAGCCACTGTGACAAATGGCCATTAGCAGTGCTGCCCTACATGAATCTGTCTACTCTCCATGGATTTCTAAAACACGACTGACTGTGCATGAGAATAGAGAAGAGAGATACAGGGGTTGTTTTCCTATAAATGAACACTACCTAAATACTTAAAAAAAAAAAGAGAGAGAGAGAGAGAGAGAAATTTCATAATAGTAACAGTTGTCTAATAATGAAGAGTCCTAGTATTTATTTATTAAAATATTTATAGCCCACTCTCTATCAAGAGATCTCAGGGCAACTTACAAATAGCGTAACGTAATGATAATAGCACATTTCTGCACATGTGGTTAGACTCTCCCAAAATAAATACATTCTGGCAGTTGATATTTGAGCAAATTTAATTGATTATCAAACCAAGAGATAAGATTATGTTCAGAAATGCTTTTGTTATCAATGTATGTAGGCACAAACTCAAATTTAAAACTTAAATCTCTCATAGATTTTCTCACTACAGCAGCCAGTGTAGAAATTGCCAGATGTTGGAAAACTGGGGAGGTATCTCTGGGTATGTGGTGGAGGAAAGTGTAGGACTTATGACTACTTGAAAAATTGTCTGATAAAATAGCAAGCTATGCAAAAAGACCACAAGCAGAACTTTTTTTTTTTAATAAATGGTTCCCACTCATCAACTTTGTAAATAATGATGGGAATAAGACAAGCTCCATTTGAATCTCTGGTCAGATATTTTGGAACAGACCTTTGCATAGACAATACTAGATTTTGGAATGACTGCTTATTTCAAATGAAACAGAACTCAAGAAGACCCTGATCTTTTAACTGTAACCCAAAGTTGTGAGATTTGTTATTTTACTCTGTTTTATTGTTTTGTTAATTTATATACATGTTTGTTCACTTACATTTTTTTAAATAAGCAGGTTAAAACAGCAAGATACAGTTGGCCCTCTGTATCCACGGATTCTTTATCCACAGATTCAACTATTCACAGCTTGAAAATATTTTTTTTTTTGGAAAAATATAAATGCCAAAAAGCAAACCTTGATTTTGCCATTTTACATAAGGGACACCATTATACTATGCCACTGTATTTAACAGGGCTCGAGCATCCATGGATTTTGGTATCCACAGTGGCTCCTGGAACCAAACCTCAGTGGATACCAAGGACCCACTGTATACCTTATACATACAGCCTGAAGGTAATTTTATACATCTTTTAAATAATTTTGTGCATGAGAACTCTGGTGCCACAACGAATTACAAATCCAAGATGAAGCCATGGTAATTAAAGCTGTGCCAAACTACATTATTTCTGCAGTGCAGATGCAGCCTGAAAACTGCAGTTCAACATCTGGAGGACTGCACAATCCCTACCCCTGAAGAGAAACAACTATTTTTCAGGAATGCTGAATGTGCAGCTCTTGCTTTGAGCAGGAGTTGGACTATTAGATAATCTCTGAGGCCCCATCCATTGATACCAATGGTTTCATTACATAGTAGAGAACAGTGGCATCATGGGGTTGGGGGGAGTACAGGCTATATTGGGTGACACCCTGGGTAGTGTCACCCGGAGGGGGTGGTATCTCTATGGAGGGGGTTGTCTAAATGAACGCTACCTGAATACTAAAAAAATGGGATAAATTTCATAATAATAACAGCTGTCTAATAGTGAAGGGTCTTAGTATTTATTTAGGACTGCGTTCCAAGTCTGGTGTGGTGGTTGCTGCCACACTGGACTTGAATGGCCTTTGGTGTCGGGAAAGCAGCCAGATGCTGATAGCAATCCAAAGGAGCTCTTTATAGAGCTTGTGGAGTTAAAGCAAGCCTCAAAAAGCAAACTTACAAATAAAGGCAGAGTCCATTAACAAAGGTCCATGCGGTCAAGCCCAGGGATCAAATCAAGAGCATAGTCAAGCAATCCAAGGAGGCCAAGGATTTCTGAGAAGCAGGAGGATCAAGCAGTCTGAGAATAAAAGGTCCAAACCAAGAAGACAAACTGAAGGTCAGGAAGCAGTGGGCTTTCACCAGCAAACTCAGATAACTTCTGACAAAAGCTCTAGCATCCTCCCCAGACTTTTATCTTCAGCTCTCATTAGTGCAGGTAGTTTTAATGAGCTGGCGTTTTTCATAAAGCCTCCCCGAGCATCAGAGGCATGCCCTTTCTGATCTTCTCTGGCTGAAGGTAAGTATGTGCCTACATTACTAGAAGGCCCTGCTGCCAGGAGGTTTGGCTTTTGGTTGTCTTCCAAAGCCACAGCCTCTGCTGGAGCACTCAGGGCAGAGCTAGGGCCAGGCTCAAGTTCAAGATGAGGTTCAAGTTCAAGTAGAGGCTTCAGCTCAACCTCAGAGTCCTCCCCTGAGTCCTCAGCCGGGCTGGGCATGACATTTGGGGTGGGAGGTGGGGGTACGGCTGCCTTCTGAGTCCAAAGAGACTTTTGAGGACGGGGGAGCAGTCTGGTCAATGCAGTTCACATCCCCCCTTCTGCACCAGGTGATACCAACCCTAGTGCCACCACTGGTAGAGAATATGTTGTTCCCTTACTGGAAAAAAGATTTTAGGAGTGTAATGTGAACCAGCTTAATACATCAACAGCTGCAAAAGACAGAGCTGTCTGGGATCAACCTTGTTGTCCTATACTTCAGAAGCAGAGTTTGGAATAATAACATTTTGTTTTGTTCTTTTTAAAGAGAACAATAAAAATGACAAACATTAAAAGAAGAGGAAAAGATTGCATCTGAACTGCAGAAAGAATGCAGTTTGACACTGCTTTAACTGCTATGGCTCTGTGCTATGGAATTCTAGGATTTGTAGTTTTGTAAGATATTTAGCCTTCTCTGTCAGAGTCCTTTGGTGCCATAACAAACTACAGATCCCATAATTCCATAGCATTGAGCTATGGTAGTTAAAGTTGTGTCAAACTGAATTCTTTCTGCAGTGCCAATGGAGCCTATAGTCATCTTTTTTTTAGGAACCATGTATGTGCAGTGTACTTTACTGATACCATCAGATACCTACAAAAAATATATATTCAATCTACTCCTGTCTAGTAGCAGAGAACTGAACAATCAACAGCAGTGTAGAGTTTTATTGCAATGAACTTTTTATGTTATCCACTGACCATAGCATGCTCGGCTGTATCCAGAGCTTGTTCAGATAAATTCTAACAAAAATGGTTTAATTAATATAGAGGAAAAAATACTACCAATTAGCTTCTTCCCATTGTTAAAAGGCTGCAAATGTGTTCTTCACATTACAGTTTGTATGTAAGAATTCACAATAAGAAAATGGGAGAGGCAGGGAAAGCTAGAGCCATAATTTATAGGCCTAAGCATAGATAATCATCTTTTAAAAATTCAGAAGTCCTATCTCCCGAGGACTGTCCTCAGCAGGTGTTTGCAAAGCACAGAATTTACAGCCTATACATACTTACCATTCTTTAATTTGACAGTTCTAGAAATCAAGTCAGGACCCCTTGTTTGCAGAGATCCTAAATAATGGCTCACGCAGGGAAGCAAAACATACATCAAATGGTTGAACTGCCATCCCAAATTTACTTCCAGAAGAATTTAAATTAGCAAGAAAAACAGGGGGAATTATTTATGAGATCTTTAAATACAGGAAGGATTTCTTTACTTATTTTGTTTGGAAGAAGGGTGTTGGGGATAAAGGTAAAAAGATCAATGGAAGCTAGAAGCCCTACCCAAATACTGAAATGATGAGTTATGCTGTCATTTGCAATTTTGAAACAAACAAACAAACAAAAATCCTCTGATTAAGTGACATAAGTTTTTGATAGGGAACTTAAATAGTCCAGTCTATGGCACAGCATCTGATTATGTTATGCATTGTGGACAGAGCTATATCAAAAGATAATTATGTTCACTACATCCACAAGCCACACCTATGTGTAGTGGTGGTGTCCTTAAAAAGATCAAGCAGTGAGATCTTAGCAAATGGTATAAAATGTTTCCAAGAAGCTTGCGTGGAGAATAATAAGAATAAATACAGCAACACAGTACATTGGTTTGTACCCAGAGTCTTAGATTTATGCCAATTAGTTGCTTGCAATGCCAGCTTAACATCTTTGCATTTGTTATTACATATTACTGACCTAGTGTCGTCCCAGCTATTGATAATATCTCTTGTATTACCCTAAGAAGTTTTAAAACTGGCCAGGGACATCACTAAGGTTAGTGTCACCTTCTGATTGACTTCCTTCCCATACCACACCATACAGAATCCTTAGTAATGTTTTTGTACTGTTACTCATAAACTGTAATTCCCATATATCACTGAATGTTATGATAATAGTTGTGACATAAACAACTAGCAAAATTAAATTATACCTTCAAATTACAATATCATATGCACAGCCTAAATACATTTACATGAACCTAGTTTCTGTCAGGATAAAGTCATATCCAGATCAGAAAATGTCCCAGATGCTGCAATGGAGTATAAAGGTAAAAGATATCTAGAGGTCAAAAAGTGCCATGAAGATTGTGCAAAATTGAGGGTTGCTGAGTCACAGGAAGATGATGAAACCTCAGCAGGAAGCAGAATCCTAATGCTTCAGTAATGCACAGTCATGGTACACATGTGACAGGAAACTGTGTGACATACAAGTTGGGGGTTGAACTAAATTCTCAGGCAGAGTGTGTGTATATAAGGGATATTCTGCTACTGTACATTGTTGGGTTGTTGTTGCATGGTGGCTGAGCATTTTGTCAGACAGTGTAAGATATTGTAAATATTGTAACTAAGATTAAAGCCTCTCAGAGACAACTCAGCTGTCATGTGAGATTCTTTGGTGGATGGAGGAGTTCTTCACCCTGCTGTTAGCCAAAGTGCATTTTTCTGAATTTTGGTGTGTGTGTGATATTCCATGTAACCCCAGATGTACCCTGCAGTTGACCTCAAGTGCCACTTAGATGATGACAGACAGATCATACCAAGGTTACTTGGAAGACTGACAAATATCATCTCAAAGATAAGCGGATAGTGTGGGAGTTGCAAATGGACCATCATCACCTCCATAATCAGAAAGAATGGGTGATAATTGCCTAGATGTCTCACCTGATGGGCCAGATAACAACTTAATCCTTTTCCATTCACTGTGAATATTGTCAGACTGGATTACCTCACCCATACAATCTCACACCTTTGCCCAGCAGCTAGTTTTAGCCCCTAAAAATCCCTGGAATTTCTCCCTCAGTGTACTAGTTTGGAGTTCATGGGGACACTACATCACTGTGATCTCTAGTTTAGTTACCGGCACTTCCTTTCAAACCAATGCTCTCGGAATGGCTGTGTTCCACGCCACTTCACCCAATGGGAATCCTCATCTGTAGTAAGTATCACCAGTAGTTTTGCCTCAAGATCTTTACCAAGCTAACCTCTGATTTCCTGAGCCTTGAATGAATGAATGTATGTGCATGAGTTGCTGTGAGATTTTCCCCTTTAATAAAATAATACTTTAATTGGAGAATTCTGTCACTGCACCAATTCTTAGATTCACTGGCCTCTTGGTATACAAGCGGGATATGGTCTTGCAGGGTTCTTGTAGCCAATCCCCTCTCAGTTTGAGCTAAATAAAATTCCCCATACTATATTTTTGGCTCCACTGTACCACTTCCAGAGTGTCCTGTGGCATTTGTTTCTTAGCAGCTTCACTTCTGCATGCATGGACTTTGGTTCTCACATGCATCAACAGTTTCATATAGTTAAAGTGAAAATTTGATAAGTTGTGATGCTTTTAAATAAAATTTTAAAACAATTTTAAAAATTAAAAGTTTAAATTTTTAAAATAAAATTTAAAAAATTGTTTTAAAAACCTGTGGCCTCTCCTTTCTCCTCCCACTGAGCCTCACCCCACTCACATCTTCTCTTCAGTGTTTTCAAGGGATGCAGGCAAATGCAACAGCCCATTTCTGCCAAAAGGTAGATGTTTAGGAAGCAGTGTTGTCACCCCACTTAGGGTGTCACCTAGTGCAGGCTCATCCTTGGTGATGCCCCTTGAACTGGCCTGTAACTGTCTTTTCTAGTTAGATCCATAGCTGCTTTATCTCCAAAATTTCAGGAACTATAACTACAATTCCTTTAATTTATTAATCTCTACAAGTCTATGAGTAAAGTCACGATTTTCTTCTTTGTTAGGCTGAAAGCCCAATAAGCAATAGTTCATTTCTCAAAGCTTACCTTCCTCCTGTGTGGCACCATTCTTTTTGTTCCTTTAAATGTGTTTGTAGAATGAAATACAGCAGAAGTGTCTGTAGATGCATCTACAGAACAGCTTCCTTTCTTAAAATTCTGTAACATGTTTGCACTGCTACAAGCTTGTTTCCCTCCCCACAAATATTTCTCAAGCATAACAATGAATAGCCTAGTAGAACATTGCTATTTAATGAATCCTCAGGCACACTTTTGGGATTCTGCATATACAAATAGTATACAGTCGGTCCTCCATTTTTGCGGGGGATCTGTTCCAGATCCCCCCCCCCGTGAAAACAAAAAATCGCAAATATTTAAGCCCCATAGGCTTGAATGGGGCTGTGTATCACAGGTGCATGCTCCATTTTCTCCCCCTCCACCCACGAACAGTTGAGAGACAAGTCCGCGAAAATGGAGGGGCGACTGTAGTCCATTTGAATTAAACATGCCTAATCCTCATAGAATTTGCTCTGTCAAATGCCCCCATAGAAGAGATACAGGAAATGCAAGTGGATCCGACATGGAGTACCAAACATCTATGTCCCACTTCAGCTATGTCTTCACTGCAGAATTAATGCAGTTGACACCTCTTTAACTGCCATGGCTCATTGTTATGGATTTCTGGGTTTTGTTATTTGGTGAGATAGTTAGCCTTCTCTGTCAGAGAGCTCTGATGCCACAACAAACTACAAATCCCAGGATTCCATAGGATGGAACCATGGCAATTAATGCAGTATAAAAAAAATCAGTGATAAGAGAATGTAGTGATAAGAGAATACCCTTTAAAAGTAACCATTGAAAGCAATTAGAAAATATTATTCTTTACAACAGCAAAGTAACTTTGGTCCTATTAATCTCATCACTTTTGAACTATAACTTTGTTGTATTTATTATTATTTAAAGTATTTCTGTGCTGCTTTTTATCCCACAAGGGCTCCCAAGGCAGTGAACAGTGAATAAAAACAATACAGAGATGTTTTTTTTTAAAAAAACAACAACAACACATATATTAAAATGATCTCCAAAAATTCCTAAAAATTATTCTAAAATCCAATTTTAAAACAGCAAAACCAGAGCATTTTCAAACATTAAATGCCATGTGGAACACAACACTGTTTGGGTTGCCCTATACAAGCTTAAAAGAGATGGGGGCAATCTAACTTCCATCGGTAAGGAATTCCACAGTCAAGATGCTGCTTATTATGTGTATCGATCAACCTAACTTCACAAGGTGTTGGCCTCCTCTGAAGACCTCAAATTTCTGGCAGGCTCATATGGGAAGAGGTGGTTTTTCAGACATCTTGGCCCAAAGCCATTTCAGGCTTGGTAGATCAAAACCAGGATTTGTAGGTCACCACCAAACTGGAAGTCAGCACAGTTCTGCCAAGACTGGTGTTATATGGTCTCTGTGATGCACAGGTGACACCAGTCTGGGTAGTGCATTTTTCACTAGCCGTTTGAACACTTTTCAAGGGCAACACATGTAAATTGCACAACAGTAGTCTAATAGTATCCTCATTAATCCATGAGTAATGAGTTACAGGTAACTGTGATACCTGTAATTCATTACTTCCAAGCTCTGATCTCAAGTACATCCAGCCTTGCCTGCCTTATGAAGGTGTTCTGTAGATAAAATAGGAGTGGGTGACATGATGGTTTTGGATCCTAGAGAATGATCTACATTACCTGTCTCCCATGTAAGGAGTTCCTTCTGTCATGGTGTTTCTACTGGTCTTACCTTTATCCTTCAGGCCCAGATACAGCTCTGTGAAAGTAGACTTGCTCCACCTAACACTTACCCTATGTATAACATAGAGAAACTTACCCTTAACACATATGTCATTGCAAAAGATTAAACTAGCCCACTCAACAAGGCAAAGGTTGGGAAATTAGCTCCTGTGGCAACTAACAACCACCAAAATCCTCACCAAGGTTTTTCAGTGATCTGCAACTAACAGTTACATCTAGCAAATGAATGAAGTAATGCAGAAGATAATTGACTATGGGCCTTTGCAGACTGCTAGAAATAGTGCAAATTGAGACCACTTTAAGGTTTAGGGTTAGGGATAGGGAATCATGGGAACTGTATTTTATTGTGGCACCAGATCTCTCTGACAGAGAAGGCTCAATGTCTCAGAAAAAAAACAATTCCCATAATTCCCTAGCACTAACCCTAACCCTTAAAGTGGACTCAATTTGCACTATTTCTGGCAGTCTGCAAAGGCCCTATATAAACTCAACAATTGCACAAAATCCTTCTCAATAAGCACTGTGATTGGAGAGGAACTGGTAAAATTTTTACCCCAGATTGCATGTTAGAGTGTCCATGAACAAAGTTCAGCTCCTCTCCTCCATGACACCATGATGGCATTTTCCTTATATAGTCATGTTTAAGTCCCAATATTTGCCTTTCCCCCAATTATTTTTGGCATCCAAATTTCCAGATCAGTCTAAATTGTTTTCAGTAGTACTATTCCATGCTAGAATTGAATCAGGTTGATTTGATTTATCTGGTGAAAATCAGTTTCAAAATTCAATGTCAATTGAGCTCATTTGCTTCTGTATTTGGCCAAATCAGTTTGAAAATTCAGTGTCAGCTGAGCTATTTGCTTCTATATTTAGCCAAATCAGTGTACATCCCTAGTTTTAACTGTGTCTCAGAAGCTCAGTAAAGATGGAGGCCAGCCTAACTTCCCTTAAACTCTACATTCAAGGTGCTGCTACTTGGACACTCGCCTACCTAGTCTTTTAAGGTGGTAGAAGCACAATATGACTGTTAGTAGATCTCAGATTCACAGAGGACAAGGTAGAATTTCAGATGTCCAAGTGCAAAGCCATTTGAAGCTTGTAGATCAACACCAGTACCATGAATTATGCTCAGAAACAAAAGTAGAAGCCATTGCATTTGGCTCAGTAGTACATTTAAGATAATAGTCTGGATGTCACATTTTGCTCTAGCTATAGTTTCTAAATGCTTTTCAAGGGTACCACACAGAGAGTAGTTTAATCAAAAGGTAATAAAGGTGTGAGTAGTTTAGTGTAGTGGTTTGTGCATTGGACTACGACCCTGGAGACCAGGGTTTGATTCCCCATTTGGTCTGGGAAAATCATTGGGTGACCTTGGGTGAATCACTTACCCTGAGCCCCAGAAAACCCCTTGATAGGATCACCATAAGTTGGAAATGACTTGAAGGCACATAATAACAACAAGTATGGCTAAATCCAGCTCTCTTAGGAAGAGCTACAGCTATACAACAGGCAGCAAAGGCACCTATGCCCATTAGCTACTTGGCTTCCTAAGAGAATGGACAAATGAAAGGAGACAATTTTGCATGTGCTATATGATAGTAAAAAATATTGACAGTTAAAAGAACAGCCTTTCATCTAATGAAAGTTGTCTCCTTTCATTCTCCCATTGCTCTTAGGAAGCAAAATAGCTATATTGCTATATATCTCTATGTAGCTATAGTTTTGCTCTAAAGAGCAATGCTGGACCTACAAACATCCCCAAGATGCAAGTTGTCTTTCAGAGAGAGAAGCCAAATAAAGAAATGCTGCTTAAACTAGGATCAAATGTCTTATGAGCCATAGGAACAAGAGCATGCTTAACTCTTGCATTTGGCTTTTATATCAAGAAAGTCTATCGATTCTGATGCATTTTAATTCTATTTTAATTCTGTCTATTGAGTTCTTGAAAGAAAAAAGCAGAACCTATTTTGTTAATCTCTAGAATCCCAGCAGGATCCTTGTTTTGAAATGAGTTGCAGGCACTATCAATTATATCTGTTTAAATGGACACATTTAATTACTACAGAAGAGAAATTGATTTTTAAATTACCACTGATTGCACTGTGGGTATCTCAGTGGGAAGACAGGTACATTCGGGCTTTCAAATGTAATGAGTGTATTAATTAATCTCCCATTGGTAGTAAATGTGGAAATTTTCTTTCTTACTCTCCTTCTAGATTCACAGTTTTATGTTTGAAACAAAGAAGAGAGTGCTATGTGGTCTCAGAATCACACAGTTGGAAGGGATTTTTTGAAATAATTCAAGAGAGGATATTATATACATACATAGAGCATTTCTAATTGATGCCTGCTCAGAGATTTTACTTGCTGAAGAACCTGGTGCTGACATTCTGCTGGATGAATGTCGGCACTAATTCAGCATAGAGGATACACCTATTTCAGCAAGTCTTCGACATGATATAGGAACATGTACTGCTTATTTTCTAGAGAGACCATATAAATAATTGTGTGTACCAGGAGTGGTTTGACTGCTGGTTCAAGCTATGTACAGGCTTTGCTTGGAGGTAGACCTTTCTTTGTTAGATGTCATTGCCAGGCTTGGAATATGAAAGAAAATGACACAAGTCTCCAGAGCCACCCTGGAAAAATACAAGTTAAGTGTGGGTTATAGAGACATCTCTCATGACAAAAGATTGTTTGCTGTGCACATAGACACAAAACTATTATGTCCCAAAGGGCTTTTAGGCTCTGCTTCTTTGTTGATTTTACAAATAGTTTCCAAGCCTGATAACATTATTTTTAATTAAAATCCTGAGACTACCCTAGCCAGCCTGACCAGCATGGTCTCATTGATTTTACAAGTGATTTCAGAGCTTGATAGTTACTTTTTCAATTACAGCTCTGAGAATCCCCCAGCCAACACATCAGTGGCCATGTTGGCTATGGGATTCTGGGAGATGTAGTTTTTAAAAACATAATTTAGCCAAATTCTGGAATAAGAACAAGAATGCAGAGGCTCTGGTTATAGGAAATCACTGGTTGAGTAGTCAGGCAATAAAACAAAAGCAACTGGGTGAGTGCAAAGTAATATCTAGGAATTCAATATGACAAAAAACGCCCATGGAATATTTAATTATTTAATCTTCCCCAGCAGCTGAGCTGCACTTGTAACTGACAATATTATTTTCACAGATCTAAAATCAGGTTAATTGCAAAAGGCAAGTAAACAAGCACATGCAGGTAAGTATAAGGATTCTATGTTATTTAATATTATTATTTATTTATTTTACTTATGTTACCCCAGTTCACCCAGTATAGGGTGTATACCTCATGAAAATGTAAAAATCAAGGGGTTTCCAAAATAAAATGTAAAATGACAACAATTAAATACCAAGTGTCAGATATCAACTATTATATTAATACAAGCCAGTGCTAATAATAAATGAAAAATATCCCGCTCCAAATCAGCCCCTGAGCTAATTTGCTAGAAGGGCTTTAATCTTTTTGTTAATTGAAATGTGACATTTGCGTAAGTAATCATTTCCCATGTTTATTTATTTATATTTTTTAAAGATATTTTTGTCTTGTCTCTCAGCCAACAAGGGCTCCCATGGGGATGAACAAATAAAAACCTCTAAAATAGTATACAGATAAAAGCATTTTAAAAACACATTCAAATACTTTTTAAGAATGTAATAAAAACAATATAAAAACAGACCTAAAATGCAGTTTTAAAACAGTTAAAACAGAGCAAATTCAAGCATGGAAAGCCATGTGGAACAGTATTGTTTGGGCTGCCTGTTGGAAGGTTAAAAGATATGGAGTCAGCCTAGCTTCTTTGGGTAGGGAGTTCCATAGTCAGGGTTCTGCTACAGAGAAAGCCTTGTTATGTGTACCCACCAACTTAACTTCACAAGGCATAATGGCATACAACAGGACCATGTCTGAAGATCTCAGATTTCTGGCAGGCTCATAAGGGAAGAGGTGGTCTTTCAGATATCCTGGCCAGAAGCTGTTTAGAGCTTTATAGGTCAGAACCCACCACCTTGAGTTGAGCTCAGATGCAAATGTCACATAGAGAAACTTTTACATGGTCCTGAGACTTTTCTGCTGTGAAATTTATAGTGACTTGATATTTTTGCTTTATCTTCCTCATAATTTAATGGTTCTGTATTCTGTGATTTTCAGTTCAGACATTCCTGTGTGCCTGGGTAGCCTCCCTCACCTTCAAAGAAGGGATTAGCTGAACACATAAGATTTGAACTTAGAAATAAGAATGCTCGTCAGATCAGCCAATGGCCCATCTTAGCCTAGCATTCTGTCTTCAATAGTAGTCAGCCAGATATTAACTCTCAAACAAAACATATTAACCAACAAAATATAGTAGAGATGGCTGAATGGACATCTGTTGGGAGTACTTTGATTTGTATTCCTGAATGGTAGAGGGTTGGATTGGATGGCCCTTGTTGGACTGGAGGAAGGGTGGGCTGATTGCTGGATTTGGGGTATTGCTGCTAATTATCCTGAAGATGGCAGCTTCTGCTGACCCTAAGAATGAGAGACCTTTAAGATAATCACATGGAGGATGGGATGTCATTGTCCCGTCCGTGTCCCAGCCTTCCTGCACGATCGCAGGAAGGACTTTCATACAATGTTGCATTTATTCGGACATTGTACCATCCGGAAAGTGCAAGTGACAGTGATTGTGCAAAAGCCTTTCAGATGATGTTGTGCCGATCCTGTCATTGTCCCATCATTGAAATGGCATTGCCCCGGCATTTTGCATTAATGGGAGTTTGCATTAATGCAATGCCACTTCAATGACAGGATAATGACAGGATCAGCGTGCATTATAATATGAAGGGCTTTTGTGCGATTCCCCCCCCCCCCATGGACAGGATAAGGATGGGAATGTGATCCTGTCCCTATCCTGTCTGAGTGTGATAATCTCCATAGCATCATTGACAGCCCTGCTCAGATCTTACAGACTCAGGGTTGTGGATTCTTTGATCGAATTTATACAACTGTAAGGAATTTTTCTTCTTTTTCTACTGTCTTCTCCCATGCCAAGCATTGTTACAATTTCTAATGGGTTGTGTCATCTTGTGATATGTTCAAACCAGATTTTGTTTTGTATACTTACATATAAAACAATCATATATCTGGAAAGGGACATGGGACTATGTGAAGCAATACAAGTGAAACATCTTGAAAATTCCTCTTCAGTGAATGACCTTGGCAACCAAGACTAAGTTTTACAACAGTGACATAACCTCTTTCCGAAGGAACTTGTAATGGAAACGCTGACATTACTTTAGCACTTCAAGTACGAAGGGTGTAATTGAATTTAGGAACAACGTAACTCCTCCATTAAGTCATTAAGTGGATTGCTTCAGTCTGTCTGACACATTCAGTAAGTACTCCATGAGTGGTTAACAATGTCATGAAAATGAAATTGTTCTCTGTGATTAGCACATTTTATATTGTGTTTATTAAAGCTGAATATAATATTAAAGTTCCTTCAGTGCTGTCTTATTTTCTGAGCATTTGGAAACATGAAGCTAAATTTCTCTTACAAAAGGTAATGACCATCTTCCAAATTTTGGAAATGAACCTCCTGAAGAAGGACAAACATGGGAGAAAGGGGAATAACACCACAAAATTCAAAGCTTTGCTCTGATAACTTGGTACCACAGTTTATGTGCTGTCAATAATATCAAATGTCAAATACTGAGGCATCTCAGTATGAAGCTTTCTTCTTATCCTGTAACCTGAGGTTGGGGAAAGTCCAGCAGTTTAAATAAAATCCATCCAATTGATTGACAAATAGTAAGAAAGCTTCTGCCAGGGAAATCAGAATCAACAGTCAAAAATGAAGAGTCAAATGCAGGAAATGCAATTTGGTATAGGTACATGTATGTGCAGGATTAGAGATGTATCTAATAAATAGGAACATGGATATCATAATAAAAGGACAGATGCAGAGGAATCATAAAGATGATACATTGGAATCTTTCATGCTCCACAGTTATAATGCTATGATTCCACTTTAAATGACATGGCGATATCCTGTGGAAATATGGGTTTGTAGCTTGTTGAGGCACTGGAGCTCTCTGGCTGAGAATTTGAAATACATCCCCCAATTGCAAATCCCAGAATTTCATAGGATAATGTCATGGCAATTAAGGTGGAATAAAATCATTGTATGTGTGTAGTGTGAAAGGGTCCCTCAGCCCTGTGACCATAGAGATTTTAAAATATAATAAGAGAGCTTTCACAGTTCAAATAAGATAGCATGCACAATTTATCACACCTTTTCATGAACATGTGCAAGATCTCCTCTGCCTTTTCCTGTTGATTGGGCTCAGAATGAATTGATAGGAATCTATGGAAGAAAAGCAAAAAATAAGAAATCTTGTTCAATCAATAGTCTGATGTCAAATGGCATGCAAGTAAAAATCTACATGTAGTGACTTGATCAGCCCTGGTGGTGCAGTGGTTAAATGCCTGTACTGCAGCCACTCACTCATAAACCTCAAGGATGCGAGTTCAATACCAGCCAGGGTTGTGAGTTCAATAAACTGCATCCTTCTGAGGTCACTAAAATGAGTACCCAGCTTGTTGGGGGGCAATCAGCTCACAGTTGTAAACCGCTTAGACACCCCATACCGTGGTATGAAGTGGTATATAAATGAAGCTGCTTTACATGTTGCTGTAATGCTAGGTTACAAGGGTCATTCTAACACCATTGGAACGGTTTATACAAAACCAGCCTCTTCATGTGTGAACCTGAAACCATTTGTGTATTTATAAACAAAAAAATACATGTCAGAAGCTAGTATCCTTATAAAAGAAAGTCTAAGGATGTCTGCCTAACAAATTTTAACCTGATAAATCACACCTGATGAAGAAGACTGAAGCTTTACTGGCACAGGCCAAAAGACCTCTTTTCCCCTCATTGTGGCATCATCCTATTTGGATTACTCATGGGCCAAACCACAGTTCTGGTGTGAGTAGTCTGGGTGATGTCCGGCATCCAGAACCCTCCATTTCCATACCAGGCCATCTGTGTCATGGGCATCCCACTGACCTGCCTGAAGTGTCTGCCATTGCGGCCAGTTGCTTGCTCTGAGGTCAAAACAAGGTGCCCAAGGTGCTTTGTGGTCAGAATAAGGTGCCGCTGTGGCTAGTTGCTTGTTATGAGGTCAGAACAAGGTGCCCACTGGGTATCTAATTCTGACCTCAGAAGCAAGCAACCCATGGTGGTGGCAGATGCACTGGACACCTCAGTGGGACCCCTGTGTAGAAAGCCACCACAGCTCAGAAATGGATGGCCAGGTAATGTGGGGAGATCACAGCATCCTTGTCTGCACCAGCCAGGATGCTCTGCACTGGCCAGGATATCTTGTCTGCACCAAGGCCAGGATACTCTGGGCTACCCCAGAGTATCTTGGCCAGTTCAGACAAGGTTTGAATCTATGAAAGCTCTTGCTACAAACTTCTTTCTCTCAAAAGTGCTACAAGATCCCTTTGGCTACTGATATAAGCTAACATGGCTATTTCTTTACATTTTAATCTAGTTTAATTGTAATGGCTGTTCAATGATTGGGGTTTTTTTATGAATTAATTTATACCCTGCCTCTCATGAGAAAGGAGAGGCATGAAGGCAACAAACAATAATAAAATATCGATTTAAC
>CM034701.1:55269650-55280803 GCA_020142125.1 Phrynosoma platyrhinos
GACAGGGAGTATAGTTTTATTTAGCATTTATCATGTGATGGGTCACACAGCAAATGAAAGCTGTCTCATGAAATCATAGAGTTGGAAGAGAGCAACCCTGTGGATGAGAATGTTGCATGGTCAAGTACATCTGTCTGAGAGAACATGAACACACAATCACCAAAATTCTGTTGCTTGTCCTAACTAGAGTAGACTCATTACATCAGTGAAATTTACTTATGTGTTGACTTGTCACTCAACAATTGATTCAATATATCTAATTAGATCTAACCAACAGGATTCTGGTCTATATTTGATTAGATAGCTGCTTATCATTTACTGTAATTCAGCCGGACCAACCATTATCTGCATCCAATATCACACTAGTGGACACCTGCCAGCACTGTGAAATTTTCTTCTCTCTGCTAGCCCTCTACACCACCTGAAAACTGGCTCTGGAGGATCTCCCAGCCTTATGGAGAGAGTTTAGTGGGTGCACAATAAATTCCAGGGATCAAGGGGGCAGGATTGGTAGCCCTGGTTCTTCTCATGGAAGCAGTTCTGTCAAGAGGACCACTCCACTGGATTTTAGCTCAGCAGTGAAAGACATGAGAAGGAAACAAAGTTACCTATCTGTCCCCACCCCCACCAACAATGCTATAATCAGAGGATGTAGGCTGGAGTAGCATATCTGGATCCTGGGGACTAACAGCATTGAAACTATGCTCTCTATTTGCAATATCAGGACCTTCTAAATGTGAACTGTGACTAAATAAAATCTTTGGTCTCAGTGGAGCACATAACATTGATACCTATCTCTGCTTTTATATACCCAGAATCAAGTATGTATGTCAGCACACTTTTTAATTGCCTGTAACTTTTGGGCATGAGATGGATATTAAAGTGGATGGAGATGGGACCTATTTCCAGTGATTATATATAACAGTGTTCCCTAAACCTTTTTGGGCTACTGCCCCCTTCCCTCTTGGATGACAATGATAGTGCCCCTCAGCACATTTTTTTTAAAAAAAAAATTAGGTCTACTGTTCTAACAACTAGTCTTGGCTGCTGCTCCCTTTGCACTCAGTCATCTTGGGAGCAGCAACCAAGCAGCTGGCTGAACAGTAACCCAAAAGCTTCTTGCTTGTGTCAGCCTTGTAGCTAAGGCCAGTGCTAGCGAGAGGTTTCTTGGTTGCTGTTTGACTGGCTACTCAGTTGCTGCTCCCTTTGCACCCTGTCATCCTGAGAGCAACAACTGAGCAGATGGCTGAGCAGTGACTGAGAAGCCTCTTGCCCATGCCAGCCTTTCAGCAAACGCCAGTGTGGACAAGAGGCCTCTTGGTTGTTGCTCAGCCAGCTGCTCAGTTGTTGATCCCAGGGTGACCAGGTGTAAGGGAGAAGCTTCTCCCCAGAGAGGAGGGATTCTCAATCCTTCATCAGGACAGAGAAAAGCATAGCCGGTGTGTGTATAGGGGGTTTATAGGGGCCACATGCTCTGGTCTGGAGACGTGTGGACCACTTTGGGAATCACTGATATATAAGCTTTTGTGTTAATTTCTGTAGTGGCTATACATACAAACTCACAACACCCCTGATTTATTAGCAAATGCTTCTAGATTTATCAGCAAACAACACTTTTGTACAGGAGGATGCAGTTCATTATATTAAAATATATATGTATTATGGTGATTAGCAGAACTTTATAAATATATTAGCAAAATGTTCCATCTTCTGCCTTCTTCATTTGCTCAAAATAAAAGTCACTTTTAAACTTTATTTTGGTGATTTTCTTTTGTGGCAAAAAGAGAATAAAAGAATCCACCAACTTTGTTAGGAGCAGCTACAATTTCACAGCAGTGGGTAAGTTTTTTGAATTCTCCAGAAAGTTTAATCCGACTAGATCTTTAAAAAAAAATAGGGTTTGTCAGATCCTCTCTTCAACAGGATATTAAAAATTGTTTGTTTTAAACAATTTACTGCCTCATTTGGAAAAATGATTTTCTTTTTAGCAATCCTACAGCATTGCTAGGCATATTCTTCATTATTACAAAGCTTTTCAAGTAGGATATATATTTTCTTGTAAGAGAGGAAGACTGAAGCAACCACAATAATAGAGAATTCCATGAGAGATTTGCACAGGGAAATGTGATTGTAACAATAAACAGGCCTGTGTCTTCCATATAATATTCTCCCCCTCCACCTGCTATTATTCATAGCAGCTTTTCTAAAGCAAGATTCCTTCAAAGGAGCAGCCACTGGAGCATCGGTCTTTGTGACAAGATGCTGTCATTGTGAAGATCTGTTTCTGTACTGGAATAAGACCTACAGCTCAGTGAAAACCAAAGGCAGGGTGGTAGCAAGGGAGGCAAGAAAGATAGAGAGACAGAGAGATTTTGCTCCCACCCGGATCTTGGTCTCTACAAGCCTCCTTGAACTGAAACTCTGGCTGAGTTTGAAGGAAATTCCCAGGGAAGCCAGTGGGGAGCATATTTCCACCACCAACCTGAATTCCTATTGGCATTCATACCCAGTTTACAGCTAGGAGGCAGCACATTTCCAACTAAGCATCAGTTCCAAAGAGACCAGCTTCAAGCCAGCTGTTTTTCCTTCTAGCAGTCTGTTGACAGTGGGAGGAAGGGATGGGGAGAAGGTGGATATTTACAGCACAGTTTTCTTGAAACTGGACTTCCTGTGGGAGATGTGCACCTTACCCAGCTGACATACATTCCAACAATGGCGAAGGAAACACAGTTGCACTGCAACCTATCCAAATATCAGTTTCTGCTGCAAAATAAATAAAATACACTAAGATGACTATGAATGGTAAAATAAAAAAAATAAAAATAAAAATACTGTTTTAAATACTTACACAGATAACCTTCAACATTCCTTCACAGTGATTGTGTTATTTAAAACATTTTTACATTACTTCTTTGCATAAGTGGTTTTGTTTTATATATATAAAACACCATAAAACAGCATAGTTCAATATCAAGCAGCAACAAAACAGATCAAATAACAATAAACTATCAGCATAAGTAATAACAACCCAATTAAAATAAATATTTTTTAACCCCCCTCCCCCCCAACTGAAACAAGATTTCCTAGATAGCTAGAAGGGCAAGGCAACAATATCCTGATGAAAGGTGATCAGGAGAGAGATATCTAAGTCCTAAAAATGAGATAATTGGATTAAGACCCCTGTCCCACCAAATTACCATTCCTAGAATTCCATAGCATTGAGCTATGGCAGTTAAAGTGGTGTCATACCAGATTATTTCTCCAGTACGGATGCAGCCCTAGTTGGCCTAGAAGAGAGTGGGAATTACTTTTCTTTTTGTAAATTACAAGAAAAGTTGAGAGATGGTTTCCATTGTTGGGCAACAGGAACTCAAGAGACATTCCAGCTAATAGAAACCAGCCCCAAAATGTAGGGAGTTGTAATAATAAAAGTAACATTTTCAGGCTCTGCACAAACAATACCCTGATATGAAGATGCTGGAGACAGTTATGAAAGGGGAGACACAGTCATTACAGGAGACTGATCTCTTTATCTCCTATGCTTCAAGATGGTTGTAGAAAAATTATCAAATAGGTTCACCAACGATGAAATCTATCTTTTTCTCCTGGTACAGCCAGTGGTTGGGGATGGGACTTAGATGCCTGGTTCCTGAGAGTAGTTCTCTCCAAAGCAAAGGTGGCTTAAGCCCTGTCCACAAATGGTAACTTGGAGTATAATTATCTGAGTGGCTTGAATGCCACCCAGACCAACAATGAAGTTATTTATGTACTGATCATAGAATATAATAGAAAGGAGAAGCAGCTATAGGGGCACATGGGAAACAAGCAAATGGCTCACATAGGCACAATCAAAGAGTCAAATGCAGCCGGAAATGGAAGAAACTGTAGGATGCCATTATGAATTAATTTTCCAATGCAGAATGTGAAGGTTCAGGCAAAATTAAATGCACTTTCCCCCATCCCTAAAGTAATTAAAGGAAGTGAAACATGGCAAACACACCACTCAATTTTCAGACATGTCAGAGCTGCCCACATACTTGCTCCATCACCCTTCTCATTTTTTACAGTTTTTAAATATGAAAATCAATCCCTTTATTCATAAATGTAACCCATAAGTGCCACAACTCTCTTGGGAGTTTTCCAGGCTTTATTTTATGCCCACAAGAAATGCTGTAAGAGGAACCTTTCTTTTGTAAAGTGATCTTATAATTCTGTTCAGCATCTATCATTTTCAAGGCCAAGTAATCATATTTAATAGATCCTAAATTACACTCTGTCAGGCAAGGGCTCCCTTGATAATATTAACCAGTATAGCCAGGGAGGGAGGGAGAGGGTTTTTATTAAAAGAAACCTGCAAGTGGGCAGTTCTCCAAAAAAAGAAAGAGAGGCAGAGAAAGAAAGGGGTGGGGGGAGGAAGGAAAGCTGATAAACTTTGTGTGGCAATGTTCATGCTGGCGCAATCTCTTTCAGTGCTCTTGAATCTCCTCAGTGAGCCAGAAATACTGCTGCTGCTGTGGTGCCTTTTCCAGTATGGTGTTATCAAATAACTAGAAATTATGGCTCAGGGATGCAAATAAATAAATAAATTAATAAAATAAAAGACAAGTATTATAACAAAAGTATTTTTGGTGCTTCATCCACATCATCACAACTACTCTGAGGGAGCTTGGTATGTTTAGCTTTGGAGTAGAAAAGACTGAGAGGTGACATGATAACTATCTTTAAATATCTTAGGAGATATCATGCAGAAGATGGTGCAAGCTTTTTTCCCGGTGTTCCAGAGACTAGGACATGGACCAATGGATTCAAATTACAAGAAAAGAGATTTTAACCTAAACTTTAGGAGCAACTTCTTTACCATTAGATCTGTTTGACAGTGGAATAGGTTGTCTTGGAGATAGACTCTCCATCTTTGAAAATCTTTAAACCGAAGTTGAATGGACAGCTTTCTGGACTACTTTGTACTGTGCTGTATATTCCTTAGTAGTGGGATGGATTCGACAGCTCATGCAGCTCTTCCAACTCTGTGATTCTACTCCAGAATTCTCTCCTGACCTGAAATCCAATGGCTCATTACAGCATCCCACATCCCTTTTTAGATCTATTCCGTAGACATATTTTGCCTGGCACCGAAAGACCATTTCATTGTAAAGTGTAGTAAGGCAAGCAAGGGTAATGCGACTTTCTGGACTGTCTGGCTACCTCTCAGGTTGTGCCATGTCCTCTTTTAGAAGAGCAACACTGGTTTGGGAAGCCATCTGCAATTCAGCTCATATAGTTATGCAGCAGTTGCACAACACACCATAATTAATAAATTGTAAAATTATGCAGCTAAATGTGCAATTTGTAATGCACACCTATGATCAGCATACATGAATGCACATGTTTCCCCAGCCTTGAATTGAATATGGCTGTTCTGCATCAGACAAATATATAGATTCCAATAGTGAACTGACAGATGCATAAGATACTAACCAGATTCTGGGCTATGATTTCGTATTAGATAATTAACCAGCTACTTCCCATTCATGACAGGAAAATGAATGGTAGGATCAGAACTGGACACTACACAACTGTGTGGTCTGAGTGCTAGGAAAAATGAATCATTCTGACAGTGGAGTTGATGCGAATGAAAAGTGAGAGAGGAAAGCCCAAATGAAGAATGATTTTTGAAATGACATGGTTACTTTGGGCAGTCAAATGGAGCTGTCTAAAAGTGTAGGCACACCTCAGAATTAAAGCAGTTTGACACCACTTTAACTGCCATGACTCTATCCTATGGAATCCTGAGATTTGTAGTTTGGTGAGGCACCAAAACTCTCTGATAGATCAGGCTGGACACCTCAAGAAACTACAAATCCTGGGATTCTTTGTGATAGAATCATGACAGTTAAAGTGCTGTCAAACTGCTTTAATTCTGCAGTGTGAATATATCATAACATTCACCACCCACCCTTGTATGCTTTGGTTTTGTTATTGTTATGTTGGTATGGTTAAAACAGTGCAGAGAAGGCTCATTATGGTAACAGCTGTATTTTAAATTTTCTGGTGCCCTAGCATTTCTCTTTAAGTATAAGCTGCATCTGCACTGCAGAAATAATGCAGTTTGACCATCATGCTGTGGCTCAATGCTATGGAATTCTGGGATTTTTAGTTTGGTGGGGCACCAGAACTCTCTGACATAGAAGGCTAAATATATCACAAAATGACAAATCCCAGAATTCCATAGCATTGAACCATGGTAGTTAAAGTGGTGTCAAACTGCATTATTCTTATAGAGCAGATGTAGTTGAAGACAAACTTCATTAACCCTAAATATGTGATATCTTTAATCCCAGCTTTTCCTCAAAAGTACAATGAATATTGCAAAATTATCCAGCATTCCTATTGTGAATTTTCTTCAGTGTCAGGCACTTTTTATTTCTAACCCCCTTAACAAGGGGGGAAAAAAATCAAACCCTCTTTTCCTTTATTGTTAGATTAGAAAAATGGATTTTCCAGGATGCTGTCCTATGAAGAGTTGTTCCTTGTTAAAACACTCACTGGTGCAGAGTTCCAACATCCCACAGAATATCAATATTCAGAATATTTAATTTTGGAGCAAGGTGAGAATGCCACCTGTTCCTGCCAGATTTGTAATTTTAATCAAGCCAGCAATCTCCAGAAAATACTAGTATCCACATCTCCCAAAGAGACAGGATGACTTCATTCTTCAGGAGGGGAAAATGACTTGGTGATAATTCTGTTTGTCAGACTACTGTAGCTTTTCACCTACAATATACGGCAGTAGCTTGACAGACAGAGGTTTGTCTACACCTACTAGTGCACACAAGAAGCAAAAAGATATGGCTAATCATGATTGACATGAAAGGTTCAGCAACTCATACGGTTGGAAATGTTCAAAGTGATAAAATCCAAAGGACCAGTGGCAATTCCAAGTTGCAACTCCATGTCTTTACACAGAGGTGGGAAGAAATAAGAGTACAAGATGAAGCATGGAAAATTATAACAATGTCAAGTTCTGATGAATAAATCTGTTCTGTTTGTCAAATTTCTATCTCCCCTTCTTCTAATGTGCACTTGGATGGGCTAGGCAGGTATAGGTAATGTGGTATCTCCTAGATGTTTGCAACCACCATCCCATAACCCACTGTCACCATGGCAAATAATTAGGGATTTGGGGAGTTCCAGTCCCAAACATATAGAAGATATCAGGCTTATTATCTTTGAAGCATAGTGTGTTAAGCAATAAAGATTTTGTCCCATTCTTACCACCAAGGGCACCAAGAAGGTCTCAAGGATCCAGAGTATGGGAAGATTCTAGTTCTCCTGTGAGTAATGTTCAGGGATGGGAGACCTTGCAATACGAGAACAGCACTGCAGTGTTGGGCTTTTGATTGGCGATCCTATTTTCTGCTACTGGGCTTCTAGCAGTGACTCTGAACTACAAGAGCCCTTTGTATAAGACTCAAAGAAATGAAAATCCTCCTGTTCTGAATCCTAAGGGCCTTTGGAGCAGGCTGCCCATATTTCCTTGAGACAAAAACAGGACATTGGGATGGCAGAAACAGAATGGGGTTCGGTAATATTCCATATTCATTAAAAAGTAAGATGATAACAAAAATTTTATTACTTGAAAATATTGAGCTAACAATTAGTTGTCACTGACAGAGCTCATACAAAAATTTAGGTAGACGTGGGGGGGGGGGGTGTGTGTGTGAACTGTATTTCACCGCAATTGTAACATGAATATTTCTCCAATGAAAAAGTGTCTTGATTCAGATATTTGTGAAAATGTCTTCTAAAAAACTGATTGGAACTCCAAACAGATAACACAAAACATAGAGTCAGTTGAAGAAGGACCCAGGTAGTATAAAGGTATTCTTTTGTCTTCTGTTCAAGATTGGAATAGGCTGCCCTCCTTTTTTTGGAGATTTTCCAGTAGAGGTTGGATAGCCATCCCTTGGGAGTGCTTCAGTTGTGCATTCCTACATGGTAAAGGGTTGAACTAGATGATACTTGAGATCCCTTCCAACTCTAAGCCTCTATGGCAGGGGTAGGCAACCTTTCCCCTTTAAGGGCCAAGGGACTTCAGCTCCCAGAAGCCTCAGCCATGTTGGCCAATAGTCCCATGTTAGCCAATAGCTCCTGGGATTCTGGGAGCTGAAGTCTCTCAGCCCTTAAAGGGGAAAGGTTGCCTACCCCTGCTCTATGGTTTATGAAAGTGGGTTCTCCATGCTGCAATAGTGTGCATCTGCTGGTTCTCTGTCTTTGGTCATTTGGTTTGTGTGTTTGTGTGTGGTTTTTGTTTTGTTTTGACTTCTCCTGCCAGAAGCCCCAGTTAGCTTAGCCAGGTCTCAGGGATTCTGGGAGCTGAAATCCAAAACAAAGTTTAAGAACAGCTGTTATAGATAATCTAGTTTCCATTAATGCAGAAGCTGGTGAAAGCTCTGCCTCTAATGAGAGGTTTGCTGAAACAGTAAAAGAGAAGGAACCCTAACCTAGCAGTCCATCAGCAATACACCCGAGCCTGTATTGTGGCCAAAAGCAATGCTGCCAGAATTTGTAGATACTCTGGTTTCCAAGACATTTTGTCTCAAGGAAAAACCAAAAAACACCTGAACTCAGGTTGGTGTCCCCTTCAGCTCACTGCCTCAGGGGACTGTCCAGCTCATCCATGCATAAGGCAGCTTGACATTAATTGTTTCTTTTTCTTCTTGTTGTTGTTTATTTATATTGTGCCATCAATTTACATGACACTTTACAGATACAAAAACAAAAAGCAGTGGATGCTGCTAGAACTGTACTATCAAAAGTGTGTGCATACACATACAGAGGGAATGAATGAATAATGAAATAAAACTATACAATACAATTATAAAACAAATTGTCTAGATATAATACAAAAATACAGTATCATATAAAATAAATGTACTGTTTCAAAGACATTTACCTGGAGAGTGGGACCAATGTGTCCAATCAACACATGAATGAGCTCTGCGTTTCTTTCCTCAACAAGCATTAAAGTAAATGTCCATCTTTTCAATCAGATTTAAATACTATTAAACCCAAGACTTGGGAAAGTTACTTATTTGGAGTATAGGTCACAGAATCTCCCATCCAGTATGATCTTTGACCAGGCTGGCTGGGATATTCTGTGAGTTGTAGTAAAAAGAAATAAAGTAACATTTCTACATGCTGATTAAATCTGAGCAAGGATGTTTTCTCCCATGGATTATAACTCTTTTAGAAACTCTGTTTTATCTTCCACCTCCATAAAAATACTTTGACAGAGGGAAAAAATAAACTAATGAGCCTTGAGAATAATTACAAGCCTGTGTGCATATATATTCTTTTGCCAAGAAAAGATAATGAAACCACATTGAAACACTGAAAAAACACAACTAATGAGGGGTGGGGCCCCGTTCATTTTTGTGAAACTGTATTTCACTTTCACAAGCAGGATTCAACATAACATGCATTATTTCAACCACAAGCATTTTTGTAATAGGATTTCCTGTGTCCCAGCATAGATCACCTTCACAAAACATGAAGCTCTCACCTGATATGTCTCCCTTTGAGAAATCACAATTTTACGCTATTTCTGGTGAGTTCAATATAGATTCCCAATTAAGTAAAGGAAATAACATTATTACTTGCAAAGCAGGTCTTGTTATAAATCTTTGCTTTCTGACAGAAGGAAAAGAGGTTATACTTTTACTTTACAAAAAAAAAAGTATCCTGGCTTGGTAGAAGAGGAACAACTGTATAACCTGCCAAATGTATTTTATTAAGCTTCTTAAATCTTGCTAATAAGGCAGAAGAAATCAGTCCTGGTGATTTATGCATTGTGTAAAACAGGAAGGAAGCCAAAAGGCACTGGCTGGCAACTTGCTGGAGTGTCACAGACCTGTAGGATGCTCATAGGAAATAGCTGCTATTATGCTGTGTCTCCAGAGGGTATTTTTCCAGTACTCTATGGGGGTAGAAAGTACTTCTGGAATCACTTCTTTCTGAATCTTCTAGCTGCAGATCAAATGCAGTATATACATCAGAGCCTTAGTGGGAATTGCTGGTAGGTCACTGATATGCAAAGCTAAACTTTAATCGTCTTCAAATGTTTCAGGGCCATTTAGATTGCAATTCTGAGAACCCAGGGGTGGGAGAGGAGTTGAGGAGGGAGAGCAAAGAGAGAGAATGGAAGGGCCTGATTCATGAAAGTTACAGATCATTTACATAGGAAAGGAATGCATGAAAAATCCTTGGCTGTTTGCCTTTGTGATTTATGGTCCCCCCCCATGCCCCCCCCACAAGCTATTAACTGCACTCCAAAAGCTATGGAAATCTAGCAGGGAGTGAAAGTGGCTGTAGAAAAAGGGGCCACAGCTTCCTCATCTATTAATCATGCGTCCTCAAGTGCATACCTAAGCACCCACGCTAGCATAAAAAACATTGCTTTTGCTCACCCTTCACAGCATTCCCAACTGTGATGAAGGCTTGAAGCCCTTGCTGAACATCTCTGAAGGACTGAATTGTTAAAATACATCCCTCCTGTTAAAAAAATGTCAACAACACCATCACTCCAACTGAGGGTGGGAACCATGCAGCCCTCCCATGCCCTCCAACTGTCCTGATTTGGCAGGGACGGTGTCGGTCAATTCTCAGTCACCATGCTTTTAAAGTGTTCCGGTTTCTCCCTCTTTCTTCTACTTCTCCCTTTGCCCTCAGCTTGCTCCAATTACTTCTGAGGAATTTGTACTCAACTCAGCAGGGCAAAGAAGAAAACAGGGGCAAACTCTTGCCATTCCCAGTAGGCTCGGGCAAAAGCAAATTGCTGCAGCCTCTCCAGCTTGTGTGATTTTCCTCTTTAATAACTTTTGCCATCTTGACCACATTCTGTTGCCGTTGTGTGCCTTCACACAGTTTTCAATTTATGGTGACCCTAAGGGTTTTCTTGACACAATTCTTTCAGAGGAGGTTTGCCATTGCCTTCTCCTGAGGCTGAGAGCATGTGAATTGTCCAAGGTCACCCATTAGGTTTTATGGCCAAGCTGGGAATCGAACCCTGGTCTCCAGAGTCATAGTCCAATACTCAAACCATTATGATATTACTTGACCACACATGTTTTGGTTTTCATCTGTGAAATGTTGGG
>CM034701.1:55283751-55293774 GCA_020142125.1 Phrynosoma platyrhinos
ATCCAGGGGCCTTATGATCTTTCAATTCCATTATTGCTTGATCAATTTGAGCTGTTGAAATTGGTTGATTTAACTGTTTTATAATTTCCTCATCAAATTTAGGTATATGTAATTGCTTTATGTATTCTCTCATTGCAATTCTTTCCCCTTGTGATGTTTTTTCCGCTTTATATAAATCTTTATAAAAATCTCCAATCACTTGTTTAATTTTTTCCTGCTGATTTTCTTCTATTTCTTTACATCTGATTCTAGTTATCATATTTCTTTCCTTTTCTTTCTTTAATTTATACGCAAGCCATAATAAAAGGGGACATTATTTGGCAATAGAAAAGAAAAAAGAAAAAGGAAGCTGGTATAATTCTCCCGGCACCCCCTCTGTTGCTCCGTTGCCTTAGAAGTAAATGGGGAAATCTCAGAGTTCTTTCTTTTCTTTTATATCCCCCTCAGCTTCTCCAAAATGTTCAAAAATGCTCCTGTAGCTCCACAGGCTCCTTTAATGACACTTTCTTTCGATTTCTACTACTTCTCAGCCAGCCCACTGGGGAAAAGATGATCTTGAAGTTTCCTCTTCCTCCGCTTCAACTGCTACCCACCAGAACACGTCCACAAACACAATATTAAATTTTACTGCTGGGGAGAGCAATAATCCAAGCCTTTGTCCACACCCTCTTCAGGTTCTCAGGTTCTTCCCCACCAGAGAAGATGGATAAGGAAAGACAAAGGTAACTGAAGGCAATCAATCCGGAGACTGCATAAATCAGTAAAAATAAAATTATTGCTGGTACTTCTCTCTCTCTCTCTGCCTCCGCTGCTCATCTGTTCCACCTCCGCCACACAGATGCGAGCTTTCTTATCTTGAAGCTTCCCAGAACTCCGACCTCAGCTGCGCCTGAGTCAGAATTTAGCTACAGCTGCCTCGCGTCAAACCAAATGAAAGAAAACAGTCCTATTGCCCCTTTTTTCCCTCTTCCTTCGTTTTCACAAAATGAAATTACCCCTAGAGCTTCCACTCCTCAATAGGAGAAAATAAACCTTACTATCGTCACAGGGCTTCACGGAGCTCCGAAAAGCCCTGCTGCTCACAGAGCCGTTTCCACCAGCAAGTCAATAGCGCTCCTTTCATATGTCGCCGAAAGTGCACCTCAAAAGTTTGCGGCGCACTTTCGGCGACCCTTCCACCACAGCATGTCCGGACGCTGCGACAGGAGGTTGTCCTCGGAGTGCCAACCGTGCGGAGGACCGGCTGCTCCGAGGACAACCTCGGGAGGGGGCGCCGAGCGTGCGGCTGCCCCTCCCCTTCCTTGCGCTGAAGACGGCTTTTTAAGCCGTTTGCCAAGGCCCAGTATAACCAAAAAGCCCTACCAAATGGATCATAGTTTAATGGTACAATACAGAGAGATATGCTCCTTTAGGCAGCCAGATCTGAAGCTATTTTGGCCTTTACAAATCAAACCCAGCCCAGTGACAAATGGGCAGCTACCCCAACTCTTCAAGAATTAGTCACAGTGTCTCCTAGAACTGAAATGTTCAGCACCTGTTGTTGTGTGCCTTCAAGTCATTTCTGACTTATGGCGACTCAAAAGTGAACCTATCATGGGGTTTTCTGGGGCTGAGCGTGTATGACTCTCCAGAGGTCATCAGTGGGGTTTCCATGGCCAAGTAGGGGAATCAAACACTGATCCTCAGAGTCATAGTCCAGTGCTCAAACCACTACACCATACTGGCTCAACTCTTCAAGGATTACTGTCACAAAGTCACATATAACTGAAATGGTCAACACCTGCATGGCTTTATTTTGGATAAATTGTAATCTCTGGACCATCTTCAAGGGCAGGCCTATTTAACCTCACATTACAGATTATCAGAAGATGAATTATTGTGACCAGGCTCCTGCTATGCAGGAAGAGGCCACATCTGGAAAGAGGCATTCAGCATCTGGAGTTCTAGAGAAAGGTACCATCGTGGAGGTTCTCCATCAGATCATGTATCTCTTGCCGTCTGTAGATTTTTTTAGTCATAAAACTTGCCATATGACAAACTATACTGGATGTTTAAAAAGAAAGAAAAGTTATTTTATTTCATTTAAATGAGAGCAAAAGACACTGGAACCCCCATCCCCACCCATATATACTAATAGGAAGCTTGTCAGTTGTTTGTATTTTGATTAACAGCAAAAATGAACACCATTTGATGGGAGGGTGGTTTCTTAAGATTCAGTGCACAGCTGAGTGCACTCCAGTGCATGGCTGCAATGACTGAAGCTCCAACTCTTCCAACTCATCCTCTTCACTACTTATTTTTGTGCACCTTCAAGTTGTTTCTGACTTAGGGTGACCCCAAGGCAAACCTATCATGGGTTTTTCTTGGCAAGATTTGTTCAGAGAGACTTTACTTTCACCTGCCTCTGAGGTGGAGAGTGTGTGACTTGCCCAAGGTCCCCAGTGAGTTTCCATGACTAAGCAAGGATTTGAACCTTGGTCTTCAGAGTTGTAGTCCAATGCTCAACCCACTATACCACTGGTTCTGACTTAGCCAGTAGTTCCGGGGGGAAGTATCCAGGTGGTGCTAATGGGAGTTTTACTAGTCCCAGTAGCCATGTAGATGGGCCTGGAGGGGAGAGTGCAACAGGGGATGAAATAATTACACAATCTTCCAGACATGGAAGAAGTGAAAATCCAATGAGAGCATATTGAAGAGAAGACATGTGTCTTTATGCAGACCTTCTCAATTAGGATTCCCAGATCTCAGGGTCTGGACACCTTTCTGTGTCCCTCAAGATGTGGGGGAAGACTCTCAGGGCATGAGGATTCTCTTAGAAATACTTGGGTCATGTAGCTAGTTTTCTCTTTGATACAGCTCTTGGAGAATCAGCTGGACTAAACTACCATGTGTTCTTAGAAGCACTTGTTAAAAACAGAGCTGGAAATGTGTACCTCCCCATTCAGTGTAAAAAATGGAGGAAAATAATATCTCTCACAATATCAACAGGGTCTGTCCCTATGTCTCAGATTTGTCTTAGGGCCTGGGATGCTTCTGACCTGGCAGCCCTAGTCCCAGTGTAGTTTTCTATGTTCTTTATTCCTACAGATAATTCAGATGTATGCTTCATGCTGCAGCCCCAATGGAAATTCTCTTGACCCTTTAAAAAACCAGAAATATGGCAGGCTCCCAGATGACGAGTTAGAACTGGCAGTTTGATTTCTTATTGGGAGAAAAAAACCCACAAGGTACCATAAATAAGGGGGGGGGAGCAAGAGCAGCTGGGAAGGAGTAGAAATGTATTCATGGATAGCTATAGATCTTTATGTATAAGACAATGGCTGTTTCCCTTAACAGTTACCCCCAGAGTTCATGGTTTAAAACTGAAGGAATTGTCTCAAAATAAGTGGGTTGTAAATAATGACCTTCCTCGTTATTCTGTGCCTGTGACAGTGAAGTCCTTTCTGGGTTTTGACACACAACTAAACATTTCTGTTGCCAGTAGATTTTGTTTCTAAATTAAACATTTCCAAGATCCATGTATATTAACACCACAGTCCTATGCAGGTCTGCTTGAATGTGCTTCTAGGTATGTGTGCAGGTAAGTACTGTGACGTAGTAGGACTTGTCTCCAGTTTAATTATGCATAGTACTGCAGATTAGGTTTCTCACAGCTAATATTTTGTTCATAATAGTGGAATGTCAGTTATATTACCTAGTGAAATCCCAGAGATCCTTATTATAATGTGCTCAATACAAATTGCACGTGTCATATATTACACAAACAAAATCTGAGTGTGTTAAATCACATGGCCATTTGAGAAACAACTGTTTGAATTATTCTGTCCCTTTAGGTAGAAGTTCAGCCATTATGCAATGTGGACAAGATTTCTAAGCAATGGTTAAATCTGCCCTTCTTCACCTTGAACACTTGGAGGCAGCATTGCCCAGTGAATGCGTCAAGAAAAGCCATGAGCAGAACAGGGAAGCTTATGAAAACATGAGATGTAAAAGATTATGAAACACAGAGACCTATAGAAATGCATGAACTATATTCAGAAAGAGATACCTAGTGAAGATCAAATTCTAGACTTCCTTATTTTACTAATCAATACTATAAAATGTTTACATCTAAAGATTTCAAAGTGATGTAAAGTTAGTCCTCTGAATCCGTGGATTTTTTTTATCCATTCAAGCATCTATGGCTTGAAAATATTAAAAAATATAATAAATTCCAAAAAGCAAACCTTGATCACACCATTTTATATAAGGGACACCATTTTACCATGCCACTGTATTTAATAGGACTTGAGTATCCACAGATTTTGGCACCCACATGGGTTCCTGGAACCAAACCCCAGCGGATAACAAGGGCCCATTGTACACAATTCAGAAAACTACAAAAGCAATACATCAGTACAGTGACCAGAGAATCCTGTTGATAAATGGTAGGATTACATAAGCATATGTTCTTTTTTGGACATTGTTAAAAGAGCTATTCAATACGAACTTGTCCAATGCCCCCTTCAGTGGACAGTGTTCAGATGTAATAGAATACTCCTATGGCCATTTACTGGTGGGTGGAAGAGGGTCAGGAGGTACCCAGGATGTCATGCCTGCTACAATTCCATACTTTGAAAGAAGAAAGCTAACATCACACTGATTTTCTGGAAATCCAGGAGGGCGATCTTATGTCTCTTTCTCCAGCTGTAGAAATGCAACCAGAAACTGTCCAGGAGCCTCCTGGCATCCCCTGGCCACTGTGTGGTCATAGTAGCATGCTCCAGTGCTTGAAAGATGCCTTTTTCAAGCATTGGATCTCCCCAAAGTAGAAGAGACAGAGAACTGTGTGAGCAAAGTGTTATGTTCTGTCCTACCCATTATCTGCATTAGCCACCAGACTGAAACGCAAAGTAATATAAATGATAAGGCTTGCATAAAGAGATGTGTCTTCTCTTCATTTAGGCAGGAAAAATGAAATGTACAAATGGGGGATGGGTGAAACCTGGTTTGACAACAGTACATGTGGAAATTATCTAGGGCCCTTAGTAGACCACAAGCTTAACATGATGTGACTTCCAAAAAGGACAGTTCTGGGTTGTATCAACAGGACTATGGTGTGGACATCAAGGGATGCAACAGTACCACTCTGCTCAGGTTTGGTCAGACCTCACTTGGAGTATTGTGTCCAGTTCTGGGCATCACAATTCAAAAAAAAAAAAAGGAAACTGACAAGTTGGAACGTGTTGATATGGGGACAATCAAGATGGTAAGGGGTCTAAAAACCAAGTCCTATGAAGAACAGCTTGTGGGAATGTTTGAAGAAAAGAAGACTGAGAGGTGATATGATAACCCCTTTTAAATATTTTGAAGGGATGCCAAGCTACTCCAGAGACTAGAACTTGATCCAATGGATTCAAGCTGTAAGAAAAGAGATACTGCCAAAACATTAGGAAGAGCTTTCTGACAACATGAGCCATTCCACAGTGCAACAGTGGTGTCCCCATGCAGGGTGTCACTCAGTGCAGGGTTTGGCTGCTGGGGGAGGGATGACAGCATGCCAGAGGGGGCGGCAGCAGTGGCATGCTGGTCCTCCAGGCTTCATCACAGGTCATGCTTTTCTTCCTCCTCTGGGGCCAAAGCAGCCTGGAAGGGCACATGTGCAATCCTTCTCCTCCTCTTTTGTTCTGGGCTTCCTCTCCAGGGAAAAAGCCCAGGATGGAGGATCGCTCTTCCTCCTCCTCCTTTGTCTTGGGTTTCCTCTCCAGGAAAAAAAGTCCAGGGCATAGCAGACTGCAAGTGCACATATTTTCCTCTTCTTCCTCTGTCCCAGTCTTTTTCCTTGGAGAGGAAATGTGGGGCTGTAGCAGCTGGTAAGGGGAGAAGTGTCCAACCAAGTGTCACCCCTCCTTTGGGTGTCAACTGGTGCAGTTTGCACCCTTTAGTGATGCCACTGTTGAGCAACAGATTGCTTCAGAGGGTAATGGATTCTCTTTTTTTGGAGGTCTTTAAACAGAGGTTGGATGACTATCTCTTTAGTGTACTTTGATGGCATGTGCTGCATGGCAGGGATTGGACTAGCTCACCCTTGTGGCCCCTTCCAACCTATGATTAGATGATTCTTCAACATATAACTAAAATATGAATTACTGGTACATTTCTATTATGAGGGGCAAAAATATTCCAAATAAATGAAACTACACTAACTGCTCTGAACAACTGCAGAGCCACCTTTTGGACCATGAGCCAAGAGAACCTGTTCAGATGATTTCAAAACCAAATGATGGCCTAAATCCAATTTTTAGTCCCAATCAGAGTAGACCCATTGAATTAATTAAATCATATGTGTCGATTTACGAAGCTAGTGAATCAGCTGACTCAGAGAGTATAAATAAAGTTGAAAATATTCTAGGAGAGAATTACCGTATCTGCCGTTCTTCATTGAATGTCTCATGCTTCTACCAGTGCATGATGACATTTAGATGAAAGCAATGAAAGCTACTATCTTGACATCCCCTACTATCAATAATACAGGGATCTTCATTTCCCAATTACTGATTTTTGCATTTCTGATTTTAGAGACCCAGGGTGCTACTGAAGCCCTGTAGACAACCAACCTTGAGGCCAGGTTTCAAGATGTAGCAATAAAGAGATGTTTTAGGTCAGAGGTACTCAATGTAGGGGTCCCTGGAGTGGTCCCAGTCCATGAACCATTGGCTGCAAATCTGCAGTTTCCAAGAAGGAAAGGAACAGTTTTAGGCATTGGGCACACATGAAATTGGTCCCTGGCACATTATTTTTTAAAAAAATGCTGGTCCTTCACATCAGATAGACTGAGAAGATGTGGTTTAGGTCATCAAGAGATTTGATTGTTGGGAACAGAAGAGGGCCTGAGAATGTGCTGCTCAGGAACATCCGTCTTGCCCACATTAGACAATGATAAATCATAAGAAATCAGAAACTGAATCAAACTATTGGTCTATTCAACCCAGTCTTGTCAAGTCTCACTGACAGCAATGGCTCCTCAAGGTATCAAACAGAGTTCTTTCCTAATCCCATCATGTGATCTCTGGTATTCCCTGCAGGTTTCCTATCATGTATTAATCAAGCCTGACCCTGAGTAGTTTTGGAAACAGCCAGAATAAGGTGTCTTCTGGGTGGTCCGGTGATACTACTAATAATATAATAATAGAGTTTATTTGTACCTCGCCTTTAGCCAAGGCTATCAAGGTGGCTTACATGTAAAATTTATCACAAAACTCAAACAATACAACAAGCATATAACCCCCCCTTAAAAATAGATTAAATCAAATCGGCATTAAAATCTGATTTTAAAAAAATAGGCTTTGAGGCATCTAATACAGATTAAAACAAGCGGCACTCTAGGTCAGGGGTAGGCAACCTTTCCCCTTTAAGGGCCGAGGGACTTCAGCTCCCAGAATCCCAGGAGCTATTGGCCAACATGGGACTATTGGCCAACATGGCTGAGGCTTCTGGGAGCTGAAGTCCATCGGCCCTTAAAGGGGAAAGGTTGCCTACCCCTGCTCTAGGTAAATAGGGGAAGAAAAGAAAGAACTATCTAACGATGAGGAGCCGGTTGGAAAGTAATATTATTCTGGGAAGAGAATGTGATTTGCCCAAGGCCACTCAGTGGTTTTCCATGGCCAAGGGGGGATTTGAACCCTGGTCTCCAGAATTGTAGTCCAATGCTCAAACCACTACACCATACTGGTTCTCAGTTACAAGTGAGGCTAGGCTAATGGACTTCAGGACCTCAGAAAAATGTCAGGGCCTGTATCAGCTGATATAGAATCTCAACATGTCCAGGATGCATGATGGTACACAGTTAAAGGATGGGAAATTTGTTTTCTATTTTAGCTCTTGGTGTATGCTGGGTCAGGGATAGCATGTACTTGTAGCAACAGCAATAGCAATAGCACTTACATTTCTATACTGCTAAGCACTCTCTAAGCAGTTTAAAATGTGTAAGCCAATTGCTCCCAACAAGCTAGGTACTCATTTTAGCAACCTATGAAAGGATGGAAGGCTGAGTCAACCTGGAGCCCTGCAGGATCAAATGTTTTGGTTTGTATACAATTTTATTAAATTTATTAATTATTAATTTATAATTGGGTTAATTTTAACCAGTTTTACATTGATTTGATTTAATAACTTTTTAAGGGGGGGAGGGGGAATGTTGTTGTTTTATACTGTATTATTGTATATTTTATTCACCATGTTCACCGCCCGGATTGGTCCGCCATAGGGCGGTATATAAATAAAAATTATTATTATTATTATTATTATTATTATTATTATTATTATTATTATTATTATTTTGGCTGCATTACTGGCACTTAACCACTGTGCCACTAGGGCTTATTGTATAATTTGGGTCCCGAAGAAAAATAAAGTTTGGGTCCACAACCAGTCACAAATTGAATTCAAATCGTGAGATTCATGAGTAGATAATCTAGAGGTTCACAAGCTAGACAGATAATGCATTTCAGTAAAGTAATCTTGCAAAAACAATGCTGGTATGGGCACAGTTGAGACCTGAATGCAAAAGAGATGCAGAATGAAGCTTGACCTGACCCATATAAAAATTCAACAAAATCAGAGCTTCTTCTCTGTAGCTTAATCCCACATCTTGCTAGTAATGCAAGGATGAATGAATGCATAAGCCTTGTCTGTTTAATGCATTCATTGTGACAAACATAGGTATGGAATATGTGTACCTGCATGTATATTTGATTCTATTATTTCATAGAATCATAGCATTAAAAGGGACTGCAAACACCATCAAGCCTAACTGCCTGGCAAGCAGGAATACAGAACTAAAGCATCCCAGAAAGATGGTCATCCAACCTCTCATTAAAGACTTCCAAAGAAAATTAGCATACACAAAAAAATATGCCATTCAAATGCATTATCCCCAGTCCAGAAACAACCAGAAGGCAATGCCCATAGCATGTTTTTCTCCTTTTTGTATCTATATAATTCAGTGGGGCCTGCATAAACATTTTGAGGCCATAGTGTTGGTTCTCCATGTGAATTATCTTTGCTGATCTTGCAACTGTGCTTTTAAAACTATTTGTCTCACCAAGTTCTATACTTTCCCTCTTACCTTGTCGTAATCTTACATTTTGCCTCTCTGTAGGTTAGAGAACATACCTAAGACAGTTGTAGACATCTGTTGCCCTCCACATGTTTTTGAATTGTATTGCCTGTCAGCCTTCATCACTGGCTATGCTGGTGGACTGGATGGGGATTTCTAAGACCAAAACATCCGGGGGGGGGGGGGGGGGGGGGCACAGATTTCCTACTTAAGAAAATCTTCAGAAGCTGTAGAAGGTGTTGGATGGTTGTGGGTGGATAAAGCATGTTCCAGGTCCCTGAAAAAATATGAGTCTTGAAGTTGCCATTAAATCAATAATCTCTTCTTTGTAAATCTTTTGTTTTTAACAGTTTACTTTACAATGCAACAAACTAGCTGAAGTTAAAGCAAAGCTTAGGTCTGGTTGTTACATGAGTGGAAGTCTGGGAACCCAACATTCCCAATGCAACAAACTAGCTGCAGTTAAAGCAAAGCTTAGCTCTGGTTGTTACATGAGTGGAAGCCTGGGAACCTAACATACACGAGTGTGAACTCACTAGAGAAAACACAGGATATAAGTGTAACAAGAAAATCAAACTCCAGTTATGCACTATGTACAAATTAATTTCTGAGAGTACTCAAAACCCTGATGATTTTTCATATAATGGGACCTACTTCCACGTGTACATAGGATTGCCTCCTTACAACACAACTCTAAACTTATCTACTCAAATTAAATCTGAATGAGTTCAATGATGCTTGCTCATTGAAGTGTAATCATTTACTGTTTGCAGTGAAATTTACTTCCAGGTTATCCCCACTGAAATTACTAAATGATAATCTAATTATATTCTCTCTCTCTCTCCTGTTACAGATCTCTCCCAACTGCATCCTTAAAATGTGATGTGGAAGTCTGGAGGATGGTAGGCTCATTTAATGTAAAGGTC
>CM034701.1:55293874-55318898 GCA_020142125.1 Phrynosoma platyrhinos
ATAACAATAAAATACAATACACAATATACAATTAAAACTAGAGCTGTTCTTCCCTATATGAGCTGTTCTCCCCTGGTTAGAGGGGGGAAAAGACATGTGGGTGGTTGGGGAGGCAGAATTTAGTAACCACAGATGAATAAAAGTTCTGAGAGTTTATGTGTGATCTTGGGAGAGGATGCAAAGAAAGAAAAAGATGAAAAGGAAAAGAATTTAGTATATGTAGTACAGAGCAAAAATCATGAAGTCCTAAGTTAACTCACACAATGCTTTCAGGAGTAAGGAAAAAAACACATGACACTGTCAAAACACAACATTAGTTTTCAGAAGCCTCCAGGCAAAATTTTATTTATTTAACATTAGTTCCTATTTTAATAAGAAAAAAGTGGCAGCATATTCTACATCAAAGAAAAAAAACTTTTCCTAATGTTTCGATTGCTCTTCTGAAGTGCAAGCACTAAAGTAATGGAGCTGTCTGTCTCAAAATAATTACATGAGTGGCAGGATCTCAACCCCAGGAAAGCTTTTTGTTTGCACTGGGGATTGTGCTATAAAGAGAGTCACATCTTGTACTGCTGAAACCAAACACCAGTAGGGGGTAGCTGGTTTAGCTATTGAAATCTCACTCTCCCCCCCCTCCTCTCTCTGTCTAACACACATGCACGCACACGGACACATACCCAAAGACCCATCTCTACAAGACACTGTCCTCCCATTCTCCATCAAGCCAGAGATTTTTTTGGGCCCCCTTGTAGATTCTCAAGGGCCCTCTTGTAGAGATTTCCAGGCTGCCACCCAATTTATCCTGTGCTTCCTACTTTGTATAACATTCAACTCTATTAAAACAGCTTTTGAAAGGCAGGAACCCCAACAACGACTCATTTCAGTTATCCATTATTCCCTCAATTTGTTACAACCAATATATTTGGTGAGAAGGTAAACATCCCTGTACATGCCTTGAGAGATTGCAAAGTACTCAAGTGTGGCTTTCCTTCAACCAGCAGATTTGAGGTCCCCATTCTTGACGTGTGAATGGCAGGCCAGAGATAATTCAGAGAAGAAATTCAGAGGAATAAGGAAAGGTGAGCATGCAAGTTACCCAGTGACAGTATCATTTTGTATGTTTAAGAAACCAGTAGGTAATTGTATGCATGTTTTAAAAAGACTGATTTACATTGAGCCCTCTGCTCTCTTCCAAAATCAGCACTTCATCTGGAGGTTGCATTTAGAATCCACTCTTATCTTCAGGTGAAGCTGGCACTGAGATGATGGGCTCCACAGTTCCTTCTGGGACAGGAAAGTTTATTCTGAGTTCCACATACCATGTTATTCCAGAGGATCCCCTAATGGTGCAGGGATTATCACCATACACAAGGGGAAGAAGAAATCAACAAAAAATATTCCCCTTCTTCTTCCACATAGAAGACCTTTGAACAGAGTTCTAACTGTGGGTCCAATGCAATTACAGTATTGGGTATTCCATGATATTGGTTGCAGAAAATAATATTGTACCAAACTGTAAACCAGAATATGTGTAAATGTAGTCACCCAAATACATTCTTATATATAAAGCTTTCTGCATGTTTCTGCAATACCACTTTAATGGCAATGACATTATGGAAAGCTAGGATATATAGTTTCATGAAGGAAGTAATATTACCACTCTGTTCGACTTTGGTCAGGCCTCACCTGGAATACTGTGTCCAGTTCTGGGCACCACAATTCAAAAGGGATGTGGAGAAGCTGAAGCATGTCTAAAAGAGGGCAACTAAAATGGTGAAGGGTCTGGAAACCATAGCTTATGAGGCGAAACCTAGGGAGCTGGGTGTGTTTAGCCTGGAGAAGTGACTGTTAAGAGGTGATGTGATAATCCTGTTTAATGTGAAGTTGTAGGCTTTCATGGCCGGCATCCATAGTTTTTTGTGGGTTTTTCGGGCTGTGTGGCCATGTTCTAGAAGAGTTTCTTTCTGACGTTTCGCCACATCTGTGGCTGGCATCTTCAGAGAAAAGTTTTCTCTGTTTTCTTCAGTTTTCTCTGAAGATGCCAACCACGGATGCTGGCAAAACGTCAGAAAGAAACTCTTCTAGAACATGGCCACACAACCCGAAAAACCCACAAAAACTAACCCTGTTTAAATATTTGAAGGGTGTCATATTGAGGATGTAGCAAGCTTGTTTTCTACTGCTCCAGAGGCTAATTATGCAAATTATAGGAAAAGAGATTCCACTTAAAAATTAGGAGGAATTTCCTGACAGTATGAGCTGTTTGACATGGAATATGCTCTTTCTTTTGAGGTTTTTAAACAGAGGCTGGATGGCCATCTGTCAGGGGTGCTTTGATTGTGTATTTATGCATGGCAGGGGTTGGACTAGAAGGCCCTTGTGGTCTCTCCCAGCTCTATGAGTCTATGAGATATTCAGAATTTTCTACCAGAGAGTTCTATAAGTTCACTGAACTATATATCCCAGGATTCTTTAGAAAACATCCACAACAGTTAAAGTGTATCAGAGTGCTAAAATTGTTCAGAGTGAAGATACCTAACAGAAGCCCATGAAATCTTTTAGTACATGGTTAAACAGCAGACTGTAGAAAACAAGGAGGGAAGTAAAAGAAAAACAGAGAAGAAACTGGAGACAGAGAGAGAGAGAGAGAGGAGAGAAGGAATCAGTGTCTTATACAAAATAGAGATTTTTGAAAATATTGAGGTTATTATTGAATAAGCAAGGGGAAAGCAAATTCTGCATATTGCTCATAAACATTTATGATGAAAAGCCAAAGAAAAAACTGAAAAATGAACCCTGCTGTTCCATGGAAATTTGGTTGACACTTCCTTTGAGTGTATGCCTTCCCTACCCACCAGTCTATTGCTGTTTTTTTCCCCCTCATGGTTATCCTTTCTCAAATATTTGATCTGTTTTTGTAAATTATATTTTAAAATGTATCAAAAATATTTAACATTCATCAGATGAATTTTTTAAGAAATAAAAGGCTTTCAAGATTTTAGTCTGCAGTTTGAATGCTTAGCTAATGTATCAACACTGGCTAGCCTGCCAAAAACACTAAAATGCAAGAAAAGACATAATAAATTAGTAAATTGTCAACTCTTCCTTAAATGAATTCCCAGTGCTAGACACAGATATAATAGTAAAAACAGGTTATCTAAAAATAAGTGCCAGAATCTAATCAGAAAGAGAAGAACAGATTCATTGTAACTGGATTTGTAGAAGTAATCTCAGATGGCAAGGAACCGGCCGTGATTTAACTTGGACACTTGAAAAGCTTCCACATTTTGAAAATTCAGTGTTCATCTGGGGAAATATAATACAACACTCTAGAAACCTTTATTAAATCAGTCCATTCATTTAGTTGAGATAAAATGTTTTATTCAATCATTGTATTTTGATAGAGTCTGGCATGCCAATGAGAGAGAATTGATTGAACAGAGCATCCTTGAAGGAGAATAGCTTGCTTCAGATCACCTCTCTCATACCCAGGAGACATGCCACTTTCAATACCCACAAGACGCCCGAGCTTGGGAAGAAAGATGCACCAATGATACCTGGTGTAGCAAATCAGATTTTGATTCACTTCCCTATAAAAGTGGAGGAATCCCACCCCCCATAATACCTGCTTAAAATACCACAGTGTCATCTTTTAACCTAGCTAGGAAGATTGGCTCTGATGCCTTTATGGCAGCTCAGCCATGTGTAGTGTAAAGGCTCGCTAGGATCGCAGCTATCATCTGGACAGCTTTGAGAAAAAGCGAAACACAAAGTTATATCCTATTAGTTTTCCTCCTGCAGTCTTGTTTCGTCATTCTGTTTGACCTCCTTCCCTGCAGCTAAAGATTCACAGTGCAGCTAAAGATTCACCTTTTTCATGTCTACCCAGAAATCAATCCAGTTGAGCCCAATACGAGTTAAGGAGTTCAATGCAACCTTAATTTTCAACCTTATTCAAATGGAGTACACTTCAAAAATGCAGGAAATGAATAGATACCCAGTTATTATTAACACTGTTGCGGCCCAGCTTACATATTCAGAGACAGAGACAGCAAGTGAGCAAAACACAAGAAAGACAAAGAGACAAAAGCAAGCAAGCAAGCAAGCCTGAAAGAATGACTGAAAGAAAGCGACAAAGAAAAAAGAGAAAGAATTCCAAGTTATATACGGTTAACAAAGCTTCCCTTTTAGACTGAAGTTCTCTCTTCCTCATGCTTGCATTTGCAGCACTGGGATCTTTGCCAACATATCCTGTGTGTCATAACATGAATAAATTGTAAATTTTCCTGAGGCTTTAATAAAAATCAAAGAAAGTGAATTTTTTCTTTGTTTGCATATCTATTTAAAAAAGCCCTCAAAACTAATGTCTTACTGTGGCATATGTATTTACACTCCTGAGATCAAAACCTGTCTAGGTAAAATCCATTGCACTGTCAATCCTGTGAAGCTCTTTTGTTTTGTTTTTTACTGTTTATAAATTTCAAATATTACATCTCTTTACTTCATTTTCTCTCCCACATCAGAACACACAACCCAGTTACAAAGAGGCTGAAAAAAGGACTGTGTGAAACTTCTCCTGTGCAACAGGCCTGGTTAGTTATGATGAAAGTACTGCAATGTAGAAAAGATAAAGAGGCATTAAGACATTTCCTTCTGTTATATAAGTCTTGGGTCTTGCTGAGAAGCAGCACCTGACTTGCTTTTCAATATTGAACAAATTGCCTTGTTTCTATTTTTTAAAAACCCACAAACTTCAGCAAACCTGGATAATATACTACAGGGAACATGTATGATGTTTTCAAGAAAAAGAAAAACCCTCAGTTTTATTGGGAACCTTTCCAGAAAGGAAACTATTCATAGGTTTTGTATTATTCTCTCAAAATATGGAAGTTTAAAAACTTATTTTGTGTGTATACTTTTTTTGGACCTGTGGGGTATTTCTCAAAGAAAAAAAAAGTAATAGAAAGGTTTACTGCATGTTAAAAAAAATGGCAGAAGAGAGTTGAAACTTAACTAGCAGAGACAGTATATAATTTGAAAATAAACAACTACTGCTACATCTGAATTACCTACATTATCCATGGACTTAACACATACACAAAGACATAAACAGGAAGGTAGTGCTGATGAATTGTACAAAATGTGTGTTATATTTTGCAAACAAAATCGTTGCTTGTCTTAAGTTTTCATGGCATGGCTTTGACAGATTTGGAGATGGATGGAGCTAGGATATTATCTTGTCAAAGGGCTGAGATGTTTCAACTTCTGCAGTGTGAAGATGAGGAGAACCTTCCTGGATGATTAAGACCTACCACAGTACTTTGTATTCACCTAATTAAAAGTTCCCAGGTTAGGATTTAACATCTAGGCCAGGGGTCCCCAAACTATAGCCTGCGGGCTGGACCCGGCCCGTTGAGGCCTTTTTACTGGCCCACGGCCAGTTCTGCTGCCTCCGCCGCCACCACCCACTACCACTCGCGTGCAACTCCAGGCACCATTTTGTGTTCCAAAATGGCGCCCGGAGTCGTGTGCATGCGCATGTGCATCCACCCACCGCCGCTCGCGCGCAACTCTGGGTGCCATTTTGTGTTCCAAAATGGTGCCCAGAGTCGTGCGCATGTGCATGGCATCGCATGCACATGCACACAACTCCGGGCACCATTTTGGAACACAAAATGGCACCCGAGTAGTGCATATGTGCGTGTGCGCATGCACGCCTCTGGCCCTCGGAAGATCTGGGGACCAGCGAACCGGCCCTGGCTCAGTAAGTGTGGGGACCCCTGATCTAGGCTTTGGAGGATTGCCAAGGGCAGGAATAGCACCTTTGTTGTTGTGTGACTTCAAGTTGTTTCTGGCCTATGGCAACCCTAAGGTGACCCTATAAGAGGGTTTTCTTGGTAAGATCTGTTCAGAGGAGGTTTGCCATTGCCTTCCCCGGGGCTGAGAGCATGTTACTTGCTCAAGGTCACCCATTGGGTTTGGTGGATGAGCAGGGAATTGAATCCTGGTCTCCAGAGTTGTAATCCAGTTTACAGTGTAAACCGCTTAAAGAGACACTGCATAGCATGGTATGAAGCAGTATATAAATGAAGCTTTAGAGCCATATTTGGATTTGTGGGTGTTGGGCAATGATTATCCAGCATCAATGAATATTCCTGGGATAATTGTGCAACTGTGCTGAAGATTTTCAGACAACATTGCGCTTATCCAGGACAAACCAGGAATGCTCCAGCAACAAACCATTGCCAGGGCTTCCCCATGAATGGTTTGTTCCTGGAGATTTCCTGGATATTCACAGGAGAAGTCCTGGATAAGTGCAATGTGTATGAAAATCTTCAGTGTGATCGTGTGACTTTTCTGGGAGTATGCCTTTTACTCCCAACTTTTTTACCAGGTCTGAAAATCTCCTAAGGTAATCACCAGCAGGCTGACAACACACAGTTCTATAACACATTTCTACCTACAAATTCTAGGGCAACTGTTAAGTTTCAAACAATGGGCTGGATCTGGGCTAAGCAAGCCAAGGCTTAAATCAGATGTAGCTTGAAGGAAGGTAAATCTTGTTAGTCTGAATGCGGATTCAACCGATGTTGGATATGTTTGCACTCCTGGATTAAGTGGGTGCTTGGGAGATTCAGCAGTGTCAATGAAAGGGCAGATAGCATTGGTAGTCAGGAATGCTTTTTTTAATCAGCTAGGGTCAATTTGCTGATTCACCAATGCATTCTTAATTGGAAATTACAGTCCTTTGCACACATCTTCATAGTTACATTCAAACAGTACTAATACACATTTGAAGTTGGTTTGAATGCTTCAGTTAGTTTAGAATGCAGTTGCCCGTTTGCTGGAAAATCTAGCAATCAGAGCATATGGTATCAATTATGTACTAACTATACAGTCAACCCTCCATTTTCGCAGGGGATCCGTTCCGCCCCCTTGTGAAAATGGAGACTCGTCAATATTCAAGCCCTATAGGCTTGAATGGGGCACACCCCACTGATCTTAATGGAGGTCACTCCTGCATGAATATTCAAAACCACAGATCTCAAGTCTGCAAGAATGAAGGAGTGACTGTACTAGTTGTTGGTAGATTTCCAGGCCCAATGCAAATGGTGGTCATTACTTTTGAAGTCTTTAATGGCTTCTGTCTTGTGTTAGAAGAATCAGCTATATGATCCTGAAGAGCCACTGAAATGAAACTGCTAGGGCCATGCTCTCTGGCCTGCCCACTATGTTGGTGGACATAAGAGACAGGGCCTTTTCAGCAGTAGCCCCATCGCTATGGAACTCCCTGCCACAGGAAATTTATCTGGTCCCTCCCAATGATTCTCAATATGAATTGAAAGGACGTTAGCTGTTTACAATGCTTTTACTGATTAGCTGGAAACTGGAACAGGTTTCTAAAATTATGATTTTCATGTTGCTGATATTTCTTTTATTGTTTGTTTTACACAATAGTTTTTGTGTCTCCTTTGTATCCATTTTAGAGTATGTCTATATAATTTTATAATAGTTACGGGGTCTTCCCTGTCTTGAGAAAGTTGTATAGTCCTTAAAGATGGTGTAGAAATAGTTTAAGTAAGTAAGATAAAAATATTACAGGGAGCAAAAAGATAGAAAAGTACAGTTGCCCTTCCATTTTTGCAGAGTTGAAGTCTGTGTCCTTTGCCTGTTCTCAGGAGCAAATGTAGGAGGACAAAATGGAGCGCACACCCATGGTTACACACCACCATTCATGCCTATGGGGCTTGAATAGTTGCAGTTTTCTGTTTTTGGGGGTGGGTGCGTCTGGAAGGGTTCTTGAAAATCTGTGCTCCATGGACAACTCTATGGTACTTGTATCCATACATGAGTTACAATCTATCATAGCAGTATTATCCAAATGGCAAGGGAGATGCTGCAGCACAACTCTTTTGTATAATGCTGGTGGAGATCTGAACACATAGCAGTCCATAATGTAGTCCATACAGTTAAGCAGTCCATAATGCAGCTTCTGCTAACACCTTCCAGAGAAGCAATGCTGGTGTAGGAAGGAGATATATTGTGGGTTCATCTCACTTAACTACAGAAAATTTAATGTTAGCAAGCCACATTTGATTTATGTCACTTAAGCTCCCCAAGACAGGCATGAATGTTGCAGTCTTACTTGTGCAAAGTATTACATGCACATCACAGCTCTAACTCAGGAGCCTCTATAAGCTAGTGAGTAAAAACCTGAAAGGTTTGACCTTCATCCTATTCTGTGTGGTAACTTACCGTCTTATGCTCTGCACAAATAAAAGATCAAACCCTGAGATTAAAACTGTCTTGACAAATAAAAAACCTCTATCATACCGAAAATGATTTCACTGCCAGAATAAGAATAAGACAGGGAGAGATAGAGAAACTACTTGGTTACAAAGGTTAAACTAAGGTAGTTCATACATAATCATATTTTTTTTGTCAGCCATGAAAAGTTATAGACATTAAAAAATACTACTAATTTACTACTATCCATTCATTAGTAAATATAGTGTTGAAGGCCATTTTGTTTGGGGAAAATATGATGTTTAAACTTTCAATATTACAACAGCAATACTGTTTGACAATTTTAAAAATTTCCTGTTTCTAGTTTCCTTCTTCCAAAATATTTATGAGTATTCATAGAATGGCTTTATTCAAGACTATACTTACCGTATTTGTGTCTCTCAGACAGAATGTCTCCAACCCACAACCATCAGTTTGTACATGGGTGTGTACATCTCAAGTGAAATAGATGCAACAATATGGCACACTCTTCAGTCATTCTCATGATCACTGCAGATCTCATCCCAACAGAATAGGCTTCAGCAGCAGCACTGTTTCAATTTCAAGTATCCATGACATACACCCATGATTATCTCAGGATCTGGGTTGGGAAAGTGAGTGGTCAACCAATTTGCCTTACAATAGGAGCATGAGTGAGGAAGGAGTTGTTTGCTATAAAAGCACTGGTTAGATGACACACAGAAACTTAATGCAAAGTTGATCCAAGGATATATTTAATCAGGCAGATATTTGCAAAAGATGAAGCTTAAAAGATAAGAAAAACTACATGAAACAGTTCCTTGTATAATTTATTGTTGATGCAGTAATATAATGGCAGCTTGAAACCTCTTCCCCCTCCAAATTTGCATCAGAATACATGTATTATAATGTGAATACAAAACAGAGCCCAGTTTAGTACATACTTTGAATGGAATTTCCAGAATTATTCAAGATACTGTAATTTGCAATCAATTATTATTATACCTGTTTCCAACTTTGTACAACGGCATCAAGTTGAAGCCCATTTACACAAAATATGGCCAACCTCATTCAAAGGGCTTGAGGGGACATATTTTATAATCAGAGGAGTCCTATTACGAAGTCAGCTTTAACACTCACAGTGGAATCCAGCCAAGGAAGATCTCCATTAAGAAACTAGTACCTGTCTAAACTTCTCCCACTACTTTTAAAAATTTCCGTCTCCTAGTCAGCATGAAGTGGGACTATACTGGTTTGATGATCCCAAGATTGCAGTCCAAAAGAATAATTTTTAAAGCTTCTGCCTATGAAAAAGTGCAGAAGAAGTTAAAATTTCAGTCCACAGATCTTTTGGAATCCCAGCAGGTTGAGCATGTAGTCCTTTTCCCACCCCAACATGTTTTATTTCAGCCAGAGAAATAAAAGTGTACATGTGACCTGTGAGCAAGGGCATACATCTACCTTATGCATAAGAAGTCCAACAGAGTTGGCTTTGTAAGATGCATGCCAACAAGCATTCTCTGGAGTCTTCTCGTTCAATAAGAAACTTACAGTGGATCTAATCTAAGTAATCAGATTTTTCTGCTGTTAGCTATGGGATATGAATGAGTTCTTTGAGGCTCTGCAGCTTTCTGCCTCTCACTGCTAACCATGGTCTCCTCATTTGTGTATAAAGGTTTGGATCCAGGGCAAGATGAAGCCACTTACTGTACTTAGCACAGTTGTTGTTATGTGCCTTAAGTCAAAGTCCAATGCTCAAATCATTACACCACACTAGCATTGATGTACATCGACCTTAATGGAAGAACTAAACGGAAGCTTAGGGCCTTTGCAGACTGCCAGAAATAAGGCAAATTGAGTCCACTTTAAGAGTTAGGGTTAGTGCTAGGGAATCATGGGAATTGTTTTTTTCCCCCTGAGACATTGAACCTTCTCTGTCAGAGAACTCTGGTGCCACAATAAAATACAGTTCCCATGATTCCCTAACCCTAACCCTTAAAGTGGACTCAATTTGCACTATTTCTAGCAGTCTGCAAAGACCCTTAGTTACTCATCTTCTTCAAATAAAACTTGGTCTCCAAACAAGCACACAAACACAATCCCCCTTCCCAATTAATACAAAGAGTTAGTAATAAGGGCTATATGCTGACAATTTGTCCTAAAGTTACTGGGAGAAGTACAATAATAGGCAAGGATTTTTCCAGCTTATTTTATTTATATTTTGCATTTCACATAGTATGGAATCGAAGGTAACTCACAACATAGATTTAAACAAAATACAGTTCAAAACAATTATTATAACAAACATAATAAAAATAATAATGAAATAAGCTATCCCATTTTAAACAGCAATAATTAAGACAGTTTAAAGGTATATGAAACATAACAATGTGAATAAAATTACAGTTCCTCCCACTCTGCAACAACCAGTTAATAGTCAGAAGTCTGTTGAAATAAGAAAAGCTTTGCTTACTGGTAGAAGGAGATTTTGCTGACAGTTACCTGTGAAGGATACATTAAAAAAAACGAAGTGTCGCCTAATTTCTCAGTGAGATTTAGTATATAAACATAAGGTCATAAAGATTCAGAAATTACTGAGATCACTTCCCACTTCCCTGTCAGATGCTGGTAAAATTCCAAAATTCTGAAAAAGCTGGGAAGAGATTAATTTTTACCAAAGATTACAGGTGTAGCAATGTTTGTTAATATCAGACAATGCAGAACCACATATACCTTCACTGAATCCATGTGACAGTTGCTTTCTCTTAGAGGAATGAACATATTAATTGTACATGCTTCCTTAGCTACTGGCTCACCCAACAGGATACCTGAATAATTTTTTTGCCAGGCAAATCTACCACAGGTACCAAAACTAAAGCTGGTGCTTGCTTGCCCATTTGCTCTTCAAGGTGTCCTTGGAGTCCTGCAATATAAACAAATAGATTTCATTTGGTACCTTTCCATTCACAATTTTGACTTTGAAGTCATTAAACAAACTTAACTTACTGTAAAAAAAAATAGATTTATTGAAAGGAACTGAAAACCAACCTAGAAAAAAAATACAGAACATGGAGATTCCACACTGTTCCTGGCATGCTTGATGATATAACTATATTTTCTCTTTTATGTAACCTCTGCATACTTCCACGAGTGTGTACCCTCAGTGAACCCAATGGATTTTCCTGCTGATTAAACATGCATAGATTTAAGAAAGAAGTGAATAAGCCCGTCAGTCTCTTAATGAATGCTTAGGCATTGATGGACTAAAGGTAAAGATATTCCCCTTTGACAAGGTTGTCAAGTAGTGTCTGACCGTAAGGGGTGGTGCTCATCTCTGTTACCAAACCCAAGAGCCAGTGTTGTCAGAGACTATTCTGTGATCATGTGGCCAGCATGATTGCACAGAATGCTGTTTACCTTTTTGCCAAAGTGGTACTTATTTATCTACTTGCATTTGCATGCTTTCAAACTGCTAGGTTGGCAAAAGCTGAGACTAGTGACAAGAGCTCATCCCATCATGCAGCACCTCAAAATGCCAACCTGCCAATCTTGCAATCTACAGTCAGCAGTATCTTAACCACTTGAGCCACTGCACCCTGATGGACTGCAGAATGATAAAAGAAACCTTAAGCACAAACAAGTAAAACAGATTATTATGGTGAGAGGTCTGGTTGTCTAGGGTCGTCAGGAATATATTTTTTTTGATGGAATATTGTTCTCAAGGACCAGGCTGACAACTCTGGTCTATTTCTGGATCCAGAGCTATTTCTAGATGGCTACCAGTGGGAATGTAAACTGCCTTTTGGGAGGCTCCAGTGTCTGGGAAATGATAGTGGGAATGATCTACTGTCTTCATGTTCTGCTCATGAGTTTCCCCCTGCGTGTCCGAATGGCAACTATGGGAAACATGAACTTTGGATTAGATAGGTCTTAGGCCTGACTCAGCAGAGATAACTATAGTTTTTCAGTTTTATTTTTAAAAAATCTGAACTGTTTTTAAATAGGTTGCAAACTGTCTTGAGTCCCAGGCAGGATATAAACAAATAAAATAATATCAACACATTTAAATAATGTTAAATGATAAAGTTGGATAAAATTGTTTTTCCCACGGAGAGCAACTAAAAGACGCCAACAGACAATTGGAAACAAAACAACAGCAACCTGCAGTATAATCCATTGTTAATTTATTGTCTGAGATTCTTGTTCATCCACCTTTTGAGTTGCAGCAACAGTCAGAATGCTTAACTTGCACCTGCAGACCTCCTACGCTCCCTCTTGCACTCAGTGTTCAAACTCCACTGACTGGTGGCAAGACGAGGTGTATATTTAAATTCATGTAAAGTAAAATGCAACTGTGGGTTATAGCATTCAAGTTCTTGTTGTTTGGCTCAAGCACCATGGAAAGTCAGAATGCAAACTTGAAAATAAATAAGTACAAACAACAGAGGGAAAATTCTTCTCTTGGATACTAATTCCTTCCTTCTTTCCTTCCTTCCTAGCTCTGTCAGCCATAAATTTAAGTTACCACATGAAAGTTAAGGATACAAAGTAGTGTTTGTTTCTATACATTTTATTTTATGTTGAATACTTGTGAGCTCCAGTATATTGAACTGTTTCTTCTGTATTGTTCCAGCCATCGATTGAGCGCTCTTTCACACTACATAATTATATTCATTTATTTTTTGGATTTATATCCAACCCGTCTGCCAAAATGGGATTCAAGGCTGTTTACAATGATTTAAAGAAGATATAACCAAAGAATTAATTACAAAAGTTAAAGTTAAAAAAGAATTAAATAATATTAATATTAAAATGTAACAATTAAAAACACAGTTAATTTCATTTTTTAAAAAAGAAAAAAAGAAAACATTAAAAGCACCAGTTACACATATACATTGTTGTTTTGTGCCTTCAAGTCATTTCAACTTATGGCAACCCTAAGGCAAATCAATCATGGGGTTTTCTTGGCAAGTTTCTTCAGAGGGGGTTTGCCATTGCCATTCTCTGAGGCTGAAAGAGTGAGACTTGTCCGAGGTCACCCAGTGAGTTCCCATGGCTCAGTTGGCATTTGAACCCTGATCTCCAGAGTCATAGTCCAAGGCTCAAACCACTACACCACACTGGCTCTCACTACCTAAGTAAAGTCCACAAAGCAAAAGCCTACTTAAATAAAAATGTCTTTAGCTGCCGGCTAAAAGAGACCAAAGCAAGGGGTGATCTGACCTCCTGTGGAAGAGAGTTCCACAGTCTGGAAGCAGCCATGGAGAAGGCTCCCAAGTCCTCACCGACCATGCCTCCAAAGAAAACCCTCCCCTGCTAATCTTAACCCTCTTGTGTACAGGGAGATACAATCTGGACCCAAGCCAATTGGGGCTTTAAAGGTCATAACCAGCTTCTTGAATTCTGCCAGGAAATGAACTGGTAGCCAGTGCAGCTGTTTCAGCAGGGGAGTGACATAATCTCTATAGTCAGCCCCAGACAACAGCCTGGCTGCAGAATTTTGACCCCACTGAAGTTTCTGACCAGTTTCCAAGGGCAGCCCCATGTTGAGTGCATTACAGTAGTCCCAATGGGGTGTAATCAAGGTATGTGCCACTGCAGCCAGATGGCACACTAGTCTTAACTGTACAAATGTGCTTTTGACCATAGCAAAAAACTCAGCATACTCATACTCAACATACTGATGACACTGAACACTCTGGATAACAACTCCCAGTTTCATGTAGCTATTAAACAGCATGGGAGACAGCACTGAGTCCTGGGGGACACCACAGGCTACTGTCCAGGGTTTCGAACAGGCATCCCCCAGCACCATTTTCTGGTTTCACCTCTCCATGAAGGTGACTCAAGCCCCACCCCAGAGAGGTGGCTCAGAAGGATACTATGGCCGATGGTATTTAAAGTCACTGAGAGGTCCAGCAGAACCAACAAGGCACACTCCTCCATTTAGTTCCCTTGCATAGGTCATCCACCAAGGTGACCAAAGCTGTTTCTATAGCCAGGCCTGAAGCCAGACCAAACTTGATCTAGACAATTCATTTCATCCAGGAACCCTTGGAGCTGGGAGGCTACCACAAGCTCCAATACCTTGCCTGAAAAGGGGATATTTGAGACTGGCCGATAGTTCTCCAATCTAGTGGGATCTAGGGAAGGTTTTTTTTCTTTCTTTCTTTCAGTAGTGGCCTCACCACAGTCTCTTTTTGACAAGATGGAAACCTGCCGTGCTGTAGTAAAGCATTCACTACTCCCCTTACCGAATCAGCCAGTCCCTAGAGCTGCTGTCAACAGCCAAGTTGGGCATGGATCCAGTATGCATATGGTGGATCTCACCTCTCCAAGGATTCTGTCCACATCCTCAGGTTGAACAAACTGAAACATATGAGGGAGTATCATAAAGTTTTAATTATCACCTTTTAAAAAACTTGATAGAAAGTTTGTTTTGATTTGTAGTTGTTAACTTATTTCTACATAGCCACCATCCAGATTTACACATTTTCCCAGCATTTCTTGACTTTCTGAATACTTGATATTGTAGAAGTCTACAGACTGCACCTTATGAGGGGGTATCATAAAGTAATAATTATCACTCAGAAGTTGTTATATTGATGAAATTTTGTCAAAGTCATCAATGGTCCCTTAGTGCATGATGTTGAGAAAATCAGCTCATTGTGTCCCTTATTTTTGTGACAGGTTGTGCCAGAAGCGACTAAAGTGTAAAATCCTTGTAAGGTGCAGTCTGCAGACTTCTACAATAATGGTATTCAGAGGGTCAAGAAATGCTGAGAAAAATGTGTATATCTCAGTGGTGACTAACAACTACGGATCAAAACAAACTTTCTGTAAAAATTTTTAAAAGGTGATATTTAAAACTTTACAATACCCCCCTCTGGACAAAGAGAGGCTAAGGTTACATCCACCAGACCTGTATCAACTATAGCATCCAAGTCAGAGTGGATCCAAGTAATTTTATCCACAAAGTGATGTGCAAACTCTTCACAAAGGGCTAACGAGTGGTTTATATACTGCTCTTGAGGGGCAGAAAGATCCTAACCACTCAAAACAGCTCTATGGGACAACACTGTGAGAATGCAATGGTAGAAGTGAAGAAGGATTTATTTATGGCCACTGCCACCATGGCATAGACTTTCCAATGAGCTCTGGCTTGTGTTTGGTTGGACTCACTCCAAGTATTCTGCCATCATCACTCTAGTCTCTCTCCCACTCGTTTGTCTGGCTCCATTCTGTAGGAAAGGATGCTTAGGAACAATCATGTCCACCACCTTGGCCATTTTCCTATTCCAGAGATCAGCCAAGGCTTTGACAGGATCACCTGACAAGACAACAGGAAACTCCCTGAGACCAATCAGGAATTCATCTGGATCCATAAGCCTCTTGGGGCAGACCATCTTACTTGGCCTCCCAGCCCTGCAGAGACTATGAGTTCCAGTGAGTCTAAACCCCACTAGTTAGTGATCTGTCCATGACAACAGAACTACTGAAAGTTTCTCCACACTCAGATCACCAACATTTTGCCCACACAAAACACTAGGTCCAGGCATGTCCTGCAGCTTGGGTGGCCCCAGATATTACTTGGGACAGACCCATGGTTCTCATGGAGGACATGAAGTCCTAAGTTGTTCCTGACAGAGCAGACTCCACATGGATGTTGAAGTCCCCCAGCACAATAAGCCAAGGGGACTGCAACCCCTCTGCTAAGACCAACTCAGCCAAGTTAGTGTATAGTTTGAGCCTGAATATCAGTATGGTTTAAATGTGCAGAGAGGTTTTTAACATTTCAAAATAGTTCAAATTTTGAATGTTGAAATACGTGTTATACTTCTCTTATACTGTATTACTTCATTTCCTTTCTTAAATTAGAGAAGTTTTTTTTAAAAAATAACTCGTTTCAACATAGTAATTTCTTTGAGGGCAAATATGCACTTCCTTCCAAAGCCTCAAATGTAGGTCTATGCATAATTAATAGACATAAACATATATCAGTGATTATTATCTCAAAATAATTCAAATAAAAGTGTGACTAACCCAAGATAATGGATGAACAATGGAAAACTAATTTGCAAGGAACATTTTTTTTTAATGTTGCATCTTTTAAAGAAAACTGGTGGTTGCTAAGCTGTTTAGCACTTTCAAAGCCAGAAATGTAAATCTGGAAGACATCTGGAGGAAAAGCTGCCAACTCTGGCTTTTAGCTGGCCCCCTGTTATCAGATTTTACAATTGTAGCAATGCAAGATTTCTCATGCCATCAAGATTCTTGGCTGCTTAGGCAGAAAGCACTGTCTTTTTCCACTGACTACAGAGCTATGAAAAACTCATGTCATTTGGAGACTCCTTGTACTGATTATTTTTTGCTCAACATCTTTACAAAGGATAAAGTGGTCAGCTCATTGTCCAGGGTCTTCTCATGCAGATACTGCCACCATAGGAAGGGGTTAACAGATGGAAATGGTTCATGTTAGAGGTGAATATTGACAGAGCTGAACCCACAATCAATAGTCACCTCAGAGGTCAAAAGGACTTCATGTTTCATGTTCAAAGCAACTCCTTTTATGCATTCCAGCAAGGCACTCATCCAGGGTCAGTAACAATAAAGTAAATGGAAATATACCTACACCTATGCTTTCACTTCCACACACCAGTTAAATAGGTGAGAGGCAGAGAGGGAAAAATCTAGTAAAAGACAGATTACTATCAGTGAAGCCACTGGCACACAAGCTTTTCTGCACTTTATATTCCCATTTTTTTCCCAGTAGGCTTTGGGCGGAACTAAGGTTTAAATCATTAACTCACATACAGTATTTATGCCAGATTTTCTAAAATACTGATATTTCCCCTCTCCAAATGTATTTAAGAAGATATGTACTAAACTGTGCAAACAAATATTTAACACCAAGACCCCATTTAAAAAAATATTTTATTTTTAAACAGAACATCTGGCAAAGAGGATGAAACCTTTGAAGTGTGAAACCTAGATAGTGTACTTATAAGACTAACTAAAAAAGATGTAAACAGAAGAACAATTTTTAGCTCTGAAATTTAAAACTTACATTTTTATGAGATAAATTAATCCCAAAAGAGTTTCATCATGTTTGCCCATTGGAAGGGGGAAAAAAAAGATATACATACATTTCATTCCCTACTTTTTAGAAAAGTTCATTTAGTGTCAAAACCTTCCATATGTATTGTTCGATCAACATTTTATAATCTTTGTTACTACAATAAGTAGTTGTTTTGGTGCAAAATTGTGAGAATTCGTCTATATAATTCACAATGAGGTTCTTGTCATTTGTTGCTGATAGCAGAGGATCATGAGGGCTAGTCTCTGTAAAGGAAGATGGGAAAAAAAATCTTTGCAAAAAGAAAGAGAACAATTTTTAGAGAAGCACAGTTTTCCCAGTGTCATCACTATACTCCTTTCCTCTGCTATTCCGCGCTGCGTTTAAACCAAATATACTGTTATATCACTTAGCGCAGGCCTTCAAATCCCAGAGCTAATAAAGCTCCATTGCTTCAGCTGTATAGATTTGACATGCAGCATGTGCTTTGAAGGGAAGCTTCACAGGGGATCAGGTTCCTAACAGTCAACTAAGAGTTCCAGTCCCAAAAGAGGTGCCCCTGGCGTGCTGAGCACTTAACCCTTCGACCAGTACCAACATGACTGTTCACAAATTATTGATGTCTCTAAATCCCTGGCAGATTGCAGACAGGTCTTGTCTCCCTTGAAGCCCAAGCATATGGCCACTAATGGGATGGATTAAGAAAAGGGGAGGGGGAAAATAACATGCATACAACTCAGCCTTTGCCACATGAATGTAAAGCCACAGAAACAGGAGAAGGTGATTGAACTGGACTGAACACTGCTAAATACATGATTAGCCTCTTGTTATGGATCATTTCCATTGATCTATATCTGGTTTTGCAGCACAGTTTAATTAAAGCTGTCTGGAACAAGCCTGTTCCCTAAATGATCAGCTATGCAATGAAAATGTGAAACTTGAGGAAGCTTGAGGGCTCTGAAAAAAGCTTCACTGACTTTGTGGTTATTAACAGTAGCAGGAAGGAAAATACTGTATATTCTGGAAAATTAACCATTTTGTTGCTGCACTTCCAAGCTCACAAACCTAGTTTAAAAAACAAGCAGACCTTGTATCTTTTACTTTTACTCTCAAGGTGAATCAGTGGAGTACAACGAAACCACTAAGCTTACATGTCAATTAATTATTTCTAGATACAAGGGTTTAACAGTGCAGTCCTATGCAGCCTATTCAAAAGACAGACTCACTGAGTTTTGGGGATTTACTTAATGGGAACCACGGAAGCTTGAAGATTGGAGGATTACTGTTTTAAAGTATCTAGGGCTGCATCTGCACTGAAGAAATAATGTAGTCTGATACTGCTTTAACTGTCATGGCTAAATGCTAAATTCTGGGATTTGCAGTATGTTGTGAAACAGCCCTCTCTAAATATCTGACAAAACTACAAATCCCAAAATTTCATAGCATTGAACCATGCTGTTAAAGCAGTGTCCAAATGCATTATCTCTGAAGTGCAGATGTAATCTTGGTGTGCAATTTGTTACCAGATCTTGTTACTGTTGTGCAATTGTAATAGCAATTTGCTGCATTATTTGTTATGATGCTCATTACTTTTTTGCTACTTTTGAGATCCTTTTGGTGGTGTGAATTCATTTTTTTTAAAAAGCTATGTAATGGCCTAGAATTTGAAAAAAGAATAACAACCCTCAAAATGCCCCCCAAACATTTTTAGCCCTCCCAAATTTAGTGAAAAATATCTTGCTACTTGTCAAACACAAAAACAACATAACCAGCCATTTCATTATTTTAAAGATGTTTAAGTGTGAAGGACTACAGGATAAAAGACGCTCAACATGAAAGCATGGGTTCTTGAGTTGTTCCTCTATTCATATATGAGTTGCTCCTCTATGGCCCACCCAGCTGTTCCTCTATCTGCACCCCTCCACAATATATTCAAGGGAGCTCCTATCCTCTAGGGGCAGCTTTTCAAGGGGATGCAGAGTTAGAAGATCAGGAAAGAAACCCCTATAAACATACTCTGTTTTAAAGGAATGTTCAGATCTACCCTTAAGTCTGCATTACATAACAGGTTTATTATGCATTTGAAAATATGGGAAGCAGATGGAAAAGACATTAGAACCTGCTCCAACCAGACTATGGGAAGAGTTGCAATGAGTTGCAGTGTTTCTGTAGTGCCTTACTGGGATTTCATTGATGGACTTTGGTTTTATCTTGGAAGACTTTTGTATTCTTACAGGAAAGAATATGAATGAATGAATGAATGAATGAATGAATGAATGAATGGATAGTCCTCTGAAATAAATGGGTTTTAAACAGTAGTCTCTGGGTGTTTTGTACTACTATTAGCACAACTAAGTACTACTAGAGGAGAACAGAACAGAAAAGCTTTGCACTATGCTAATTCTGCAGATTACAAGGCATGTTAATTTATGCCTGACTCTAAAAAAGAGAGAGAACTATAGAACTGTAGAGTTGGAAGGCACATCACTAAGTATTTAATTTAATGCAGGAAATCCACCTCTGAAGCAACCCTGGTGGTTAATCATCCAACTTCTGCCAACAAATGTCTACCACTTTCTGAACAAGGGTGTTTCACTGTCAAACAGCTCTTGCCATCACAGACTTTCCCCTAATGTTTAGTCAGACTTCTCCACCTTCTATTTTGAGTCTACTGGCTCCAGACATTTTAATATCATTGTTGTTGGCTTGTATGTATGTTCAAAGTATTTGCAACCACAACTATGGATATGGTACAGAAGTGTGAGATTCAGGTGCAAGATGGCAAAGCATTTTGAAAAATAGCCTGGCTAAATGTGTTACTAAAACATTTCCTTATTCACTACGTTTGAATAATGAGCTATGTGAATTACCTATTGTTAACCATTAAATGTAATGCACAACGTGTAACATATTTGTTTACAATATGCAGCTAGTAAAAGCCACACATGCATATCTGATGAATTAAAACTATGTTAGTATTATACCAAAGCAATTTAGGGCAAAAATATGTTTCACTTCTGGCTTAAATATGAATGAATACATTTCCTCCTTTACTTCTGGCATCATTATAATTAATTTGTGACTTTTGTGATGTATTACAAAAGTAATAGGCCCTGTGATGTCCAGCCTGGACTGTTTAAATTCTCCCCTGCATTTTCTTTCATTTAGTGTATTTTTAGTATGCTTGAGCATAGGAATGTTCCATTGTATTAGTTTGTGGGAGGAGCTGTAGGAATCCCCTGCATTTTCCCAGTTTTTGGTTTGCCCCTTCCCAGCCAGCTTGGGATTTTTAGTTTTTCTTAGGCAGGCTTGGCTTTATCTGTTTGGTTGCAAACAGGCACAGACAGAGGGAAAGGGCATTTCTTACACCAATTAGCCAATTCAGTTACCACATTTAGCCAATTTACACCATTTAGCCAAATTATTTACCATTTAGCCAATTTATTTACCACAGTTAGCCAATTTAGTTACCACATTTAGCCAACTTATTTACCATTTAGCCAATTTAGTTTCCATTAGCCAATTTACTTACCAAAAGCAGTTAATTATAGTAAATATCAACAACAAAGAAGTCAAGAGCACCAGAAGCTGAAAGACCCTGCATCAGCTTCATTGAGAAGGAGTTCAAATCAGATCAAACCCAGAGAGATGACAACACTGAAGATTGCTGAAACCTAAACTGTAAAGTACCTTTTATTTTAAGCCTATTAGAGCTGGGGAGGAGAAACCCTTTTTATTTTGTTCTTCAAAATAAATTTCCCCCTTTTGGACTTTACATTCAGCTTTGGAGCCTTTTTGGGTAAAGGAGTTTGATCTCACCAGGGTACTGGCGTTGCACATGCATATTTGCCACCACCTTTAGTTGGGTATGTCTTCACAGGCCCTAAGCTGGGTTGGTGAAAGGGGATCCTTTAAGCAGTAAATTGAGGGACAAAAAAGTAGACTGCATCAGTGCCCTCATATTATGAAAATTATGATTGAAAACTCTCCACCAACAAAAAATAAATTAATGAAATAAATTTATTGCATGGCTGAATATAGATATTTTTAGCTGTTCTGCCACTTTCTACAAATCACCTGAATAGAATAGATAGACTGGCCTTGAACTCAAACCATGGCTTGAGTCTTAATGTTCTTTAGCAAAGGGCAGAGAAACCAATGTCAGACATGGATGACTGTGGAATGGAGCTCTCCCCAATCCCTGCCAACAAGGTATTTTCTGGTGATTCTGCATCCCACACTCCTACTTTAAACAGTCTTCAATGCAGCTAGGAAACTCCAGTGCAAACAATAAAATCAACAAAAATGAAAATAGATAATAACAGCAGCATGGGGAATAAGACAATACATTTCCCCCCAAACATAAAAGGTCAGGTGACCATAATGGGTAAGGATGGCATCTAAAATATAGTGTTTCTAGTGTCAGGCAATATCACGCTGTGAAAAAAATTCCACATCTGGGAGACAAGCACAGAAAAAGGCACCCTCTCTATTTCTCACTGGCTTGGTCTGAGAGGGCAGAGGCATCCAAAAAAGGGTCTCAAATTCTGATCTTAACAGACAGACAAGTTCACATGAGAGAAGGCTAATACTCAGCTAAACCCCAAATGAACAGGAAGCAAGGGGCACTCATAATGGGTAGCAACATACATAGGAATTGTGCTTTCTGACAGCTGAGTTACCTGAAGAAATCAAAATCTCTTGGTTTTCTTTTAAAGTTGAGTAGATTATTACCAATACATTTTTCAAGGCCTGCTTGGAGGAGAAATAGGTAAGCCATTTATATGTTATTTTTAGATAATGTTCAGTTATGGACTTTGCAGCACTGGCAGTACATCATTTTATCAAACCACCAAGCTAACTTGAGGTTTTTTACACAGTAAAGTTTGGTTAATGACCAATTTAACAAAAGATTTTACACCATGGGTGTTAATTAGAGCTTTGTGGACTCTATAGGATTTGTGTTCACTAAACTCTGTAATTCAGGTCAAAAAGAGATGGGAGCATGCCGACCCTTTTTCTCTTTTCACAAAGAATTGTCTATGACTAAAACAAAACTGAGAAATAATCCTGTTCCTCTTTCCAATGCTCTTCTTCCCCTGAATCAGGCAATAGCACTCTGGAACAGAAACAAGCATATTATGGAGCACATTTTTCAGATAACAATATATTTTTTAAACTGACAAATCATACTTTACCCTCATAAGAGAGAGCCAGTGTGGTGCAAAAGTTTGAGTATTGGACTACAACTCTGGAAGACCAAGATTCAAATCCCTGCTCAGCCATGGAAATCCTCTCTCTGACCATGGGCAAATCACATTCTTTCAGCCTCAGAGGAAGGCAATTTATTCAGGGAGAGGCAAAACCCCTTTGAATAAACCTTACCAAGAAAAACCTGTGATAGGGTTGTCATATGCTAGAAATGACTTGAAGACTTGCAACACCAGCAACCACAACCATCAAAACAGCATGGGAAAAAGAGAACAACAAAATACAAAATAATTCTGTTTAGAAGTACCTCATGTTAATTGTTTGGTATGCCTGCTCAGTAAATAATCCTTAACTCTCATCACATTTATCCTTATCATAGGGATATGTTCATAGATCCCTACCCTAGGAGGATATGTATTTTTAACTATTTTTTGTAACAAAGGGCTGATTCACATCTTATCTGAAAAGAAAGGTCCTATAAATGCTGTGAACTACTGTATTATATCATATAACAGCCATATACTTAATGAGACATTATGAGCTTATCCAAAGTAAACTATCACAGATTTTTGTTGTTGTTATCCACCCTCAAGTCGATCTCAACCCATGGTGACACTGTAGATGAAAGATCTCCAAGACTCCCTCTCCTCCACTGCCCTGCTCAGTTCCTGCAAATACATACCCATGACCTCTTTTATAGAGTCCATCCATCTATCATGTGGCCTTCCTCTCTTTCAGCTTCCTTCCACCCTTCATAGCATCATTGTTTTTTCTAATGTGTTGTGCTGTCTCATGATGTGGCAAAAGTACGACAGAGTTAGTTTAGTCATCTTGGCTTCCAGAGAAATTTCTGGTTTGATCTGTTCTAGGACTCATTTGTTTGACTTCTTGGCTGTCCTCAGCACTCATCTCCAGCACCACATTTCAAATGAATTGATTTTCTTCATTTTCTTCCTATCAGCTTTCTTAACTGTCCAGCTCTTGCATCCATACATGGTAACAGGGAATACAATGGCTTGTATGCTTCTGACTTTTGTGCTCAGTTGTATATCTTTACATTTTAGGATCTTTTCTAGTTCTTTCATAGCTGCCGTCCCCATTCTTCTGATTTCCTGGCTGCAGTCCCCCTTCCTATCAATATTTGATCCCAGGTATGAGAACTCTTTTATTATTTGTATTTCCTCATTGTTTACGTTGAATTTGTGTAAATTCTCCATAGTCATTATCTTTGTATTCTTTATGTTCAACAATAAGCCTGCCTCTGAATTTTCTTCCTTGATCTTCCTTAGTAGTTTCTCCAGGTCTGTGATGTTTTCTGCTAGTAGTATTGTATCATCTGCATATCTTAGATTGTTGATATTCTATCCTCCTATTTTCACTCCTTCTTCTTCTGTGTCCAAGCCTGCTTTTAGTATAATATCTTCTGCATACAAGTTGAACAGATAGGGTGAAAGGATGCAGCCTCGCCTGACCCCTTTGCCAATTGGGAACCATTCTGTTTTCTCTGTGTTCTGTTCTGACAGTAGCCTCTTGTCCTAAGTACAGGTTTCTCATCAGGATTATCAGATGTGTTAGCACTCCCATGTCTTTAAGGGTATTCCATAGTCTTTCATGATCTAGCTACAAGGTTGTGAGTTCGATCTCAGGGGCTCCAAGGTCCAGTCAGCCTTCCATCCTTTCCTAGGTCAGTAGAATAATTGCCCCAGCTTGTTGGGGGCAATTAGTTTACAGACTGTAAACCATTTAGAGAATGCTGAGTTCACTGTTAAGAAATATAGAAATGTACATGCTATTCCTATTGCTATTCATGGTTCTGAGTTTGTTCCTGTCTCCCTTTTTTTCACTTTTCTTTCTTTTACTGTTTATAGTATTTCATCTGTCATCCATGGTTTCTTCTCTTTCTTTTTTACTACTGCAAGTATCTGTCTACATTCTTCTTTTATAGAGTCCCTGGCTTCTGGCCATAGTTCTTCTGGTTCATGGTCTATTGTGCTTAGTAGTACATATATATTCCTTATAATGTGAATAAATTCTGTTGAAATATTTTAAGACAAACTTTGGTATCATGATCAGTTTTGTTCTCTTCTTAAGTTTTACTCTTATTTTTTATATAAGTAATTTGTGATCTGTACCACTGTCAGCACCTGGTCTAGTCTTGGCCACCAAAATAGAGCTTCTCCATCTTTTGCTTCTTATTATATAGTCTATTTGGTTTTTGTGTTGTCCATTGGGTGATGTCCATGTGTATAGCCTTCTCTCTGATTGTATGAAAAAGGTGTTTGCAATGAATAGATTGTTAGCTTCACATAAATCTACCAGATGCTGACCTGCTTCATTTCTTTTGTCTAATCTGAATCTGCCTACTGTTTCCTTTTTGCTTCCAACTTTAATGTTCCAGTCACCTATGATCAGCTTAACGTCTTGCATTGGTGTGTTGTCAATTTCTTCCTGGACTCCTTCATAAAATCTCTC
>CM034701.1:55338602-55349357 GCA_020142125.1 Phrynosoma platyrhinos
GTTACCAGCACATGTACCACAGTTTCCAAGTCCCTCATGTCCAGATAAAGGCGTAGTTGGAGTATCAGCCGAAGCTGATAGCAAGCACTCCTGACCGCTGCATTCACCTGACTAGTCATGTGAAGTGACGAATCAAGGAGTACCCCCGAACTGCGAACACAGTACTTAGAGGAGAGTGTGACTCCATCCTGGACTGGAGACTGTATTCCCAGATCTGGTTTCGGGCCTGTGACTGTAAGTACCTCCGTTTTTAAACTTACTAAAGGTAAAGGTATTACCCTTTAACAAGGTTGTCAAGTCTTGTTTGACCATAGGGGATGGTACTCATCTCTATTACTAAGCTGAAGAGCCAGTGTTGTCAGAGACTAATCTGTGATAATGTGGCCAGCATGACTGCACAGAACGCTGTTTACCTTCCCACCGAAGTGGTACCTATCTATCTACTTGCAATTTTACATGCTTTCGAACTGCTAGGTTGGCAGAAGCTGGGACTAGTGATGGGAGCTCACCCCATCACACGGCACTTGGGCTTCCAACTACCAATCTGCTGATCTTGCAACCAACAGAGTCAGCATCTTTACCGCTTGAGCTACTGCTTTTTTTTTTTTTAATATGGAGTGTTTATTATATGGGGTGGGTATTGTTCTTTTTTGCGGTTTTAATGTTTGTAATAAAAACTGATTACAAACATTAAAACCACAAAAGCCTGATACTCACTCCATATAATAAACACTCCATATAAAAAGCCGTCCCATGGTCACACATTAAAAGCCTCCCTAAATAAAACTGCTTTTGCTTGCTGATGGAAGGCAAGCAGGGATGGGGCCAGTCTTCCTACTCATGGAAGGGGATTCCAGAGGGCAGGAACAACCACTGAGAAAGGTCTCTCTGTCATGTCCTCACCAGGTGAGCCTGTGATGGGAATGGGACCTAGAGGAAGCCTTCCTCTGAAGATCTTATGAATCTGGTAGGTTCAAAAAGGGAGATACGGTTTCTCAGACAGTCTGGATCTAAGCTGTGTAGCACTTCATAGGTCATGACCAGCACTTTAAATTGTGCCCAGAAAGGAATGGGTAGCCAACGAAGCTGTTTTAACAAGGGAGTTATATGCTCTCTATAACTGGCCCTGGTTAGCATTCTGGCTGTGGTGTATAACAATATAAATATGTCTAGATTAAAATAAACGATATAAGTAACATAATCACATTAGAGATATTAAAAATATGCTAGTGGGCAAGGGGAAATAATCCCTCCCTGATAAATTTCTCCACAGGACTTTGTTCAAATCACAGCTATTTCCCTTCTATCCTTAATCTGGATTGCAAACCAGATTTAGAATAAGAAAGTAATTTACAATAGCAGTGGCTCAAGTGGTTAAGATGCTGACTCTGTTGATTGCAAGCTCGGCAGGTTGCCAGTTCGAGGCCTGGGTCTGCACGATGGGGTGAGCTCCTGTCATTAGTCCCAGCTTCTACCAACCTAGCAGTTTGAAAGCATGCAAATGCAAGTAGATAAATAATAGAATAATAAAATCATAGGGCTGGAAGAGACCACAAGGGCCATCCAGTCCAACCCCCTGCCATGCAGGAACTCAAAATCAAAGCATTGCTGACAGATGGCATCCAGCCTCTGTTTAAAGACCTCCAAAAAAGGAGACTCCGCCACTCTCCAAGGGAGAGTGTTCCACTGTCGAACAGCCCTTGCTGACAAGAAGTGCCTCCTAATATTGAGGTGGAAACTCTTTTCCTGTAACTTGCATCCGTTGTTCTGGGTCCTGTTCTCTGGAGCAGCAGAAACAGGCTAGCTCCCTCCTCAATATGAGACCCACAATATGGGGATGTTTATTATATGGGGTAACACTTTGGTCGGAAAAGTAAACAATGTTCTGTGGAATCATGTTGGCCACATGATCACAGAGTAGTCTCTGAGAATGTTGGCTCTTTGGCTTAGTAATGGAGATGAGCACCACCCCCTAGAGTCGGACACGACTTGACAACCTTGTCAATGAGTAATACCTTTCCCTTTAAAGATAATTTACAAAAGTTTAGGGATGACATTTAGAATTCTCACCCAGAGCACTCCATTGTCTTGCCAAGTAATTCCATAGGATGGAACCCTGGCATTTAAAATGAATGATAGCATTATAATTGTTTGGTGTGAATGGGCCCATGATATTTCTCTTTGTCACGCCTAATTATTTCTCACTGTGATGATCCTAAAAAGCTTGTCTTATATCACATATATTTGAAGGTTACAACAAATACATGTGAACTCAGCTTTTATCAATGTTGATTTAGGTTTCAAATACACACATGCATATACCCACAGAGCAGTTCAGATGCATATTTCATCAGCATAACTTCCTGGACAATACAAAACAGCAATACCCAAGCTGGGAGATGCAGCCCACTTTCTGCTGAGATTAAGTCAAATAATCAAATATTACAGATCTTTCGTCCAAAGTTTTAGTGGCTATTTCAACATGATATTCAGTATCTTCCATCTCTGCTTCTATTGGTCTCCTAGTTTCTTTTCTCCCTAGGCTCAACATCTATATTATCTGTGCCCTGCCAAGACATCACAGTCCCTATAGATTTCTGTCAGTGTTGTCTTGAGTTTCTTTTTCTTAATGGTATCAAGTATAATTCTTCGTCCAGCTATCCTGCCCAATGGTATGTATGACTTGATAGTGTGTGTATATTCCATATGACTACACCTTATTCCATTTAATTCTCCTGACCCCATGCTGTATCATTTTTTGCTTTTCCTTATGCATTTCTTATTTCCTCATTGTTAACACAGCCACCTACCAGTCTTGATTCCCTTGTGTATTCTTTGTGGCAGCCGGATGGAACCACATGAAGTAAAAGTACCACCAAGAATTCCATGAAGCTGAGTGACTGAAATGCTCTGCAAGCAGATGGCCTTAGGAAAATGATTAATTTAAAAAGCAATTGCCCTTGTGAGTCTCTTTATGCAATATATTATCAATATAAAAGGGAAGATGATATTTTCAAAGTTCTATGGAAAATTTGCAGTGTGGACTTTTTCTAATTCTGTTTAATGCTATCCTCCATTAATCTGAACAATTAAGCCATGTTGTTGATTTTTTTAAAAAACAAAACTACTGTATTTAATATTAAAAAGAACAATCTGTTGCCATTTTATACAGATTGTCTCATTTCGTCACCCACATTTCCTTTTTGTGTTCTACGTTTCAGTGAATTCTCATCTCCCACTGCTACAGGCTATTAAACAGTGGAAGGAAAGCTCAGTTTAAGTGAAAAGGTAATGGAACAGGTAAAATCGCACTAAAGAAAGTTAAATGGCTTCAGGCACTGCTACAAACCTTGCTGTAGGAGGATCTGTCACGTTTCCCCATTATGTGGCCATCTATCTATGCTTTTTATGCTATTTATTCATGGGACTTTGGGAGAAGCACACATTTATTAAGTACCGATTGCAGATTATATGTATTTTAGAGAATGGTCATTACTTGCCTTTTCATTGCAACTGACATAGGTTATCAAATTTTTCATCCACAGGGTAAGCAACCAACCAACAAGCAAACAGCTTTTAAGTCAGCTGGAGTGTCAAATTTCAGTTTACAATCACGAGACAGAGCTGGAGGGCTGACCAAGGAAGTACCTTTAAGATCAGATTAAAAAGCCACAACACCCTAGCTGCCTGAAGGCTCTATGAAAAATTAATGAAGCAGATGCAATTAATATCAAATATGCAGAACATTTAGCCTTTAGGTGGGGATACCATCCAAGCCTACAGTGGATACTCAGCTTCTCAAAGACACTCAGTGCTTCTCTAAGACGTTTTAATTTACAACATGATATGACTCACATCTAATCTCTTTCACAGTACTGAAGAGGATGGCAAGAAATGTCTCCATATCATTTTTTTTCTGAATCTCTGTCTCTTTCTTATCCTTCCCTCTCACTCCTACTTTCACACCATTTTTATTATAACAAAGAAATCAGAAATGACATAGAAATGTAGTTTAATGGAATATTAAGAAATGGACAAAAACAGTCTTATGGCTATCAGGACTGCACAAACACCTTATATTGTTTCAAGACACCCAGTCCATCATACTCATTTTCATCACAGTAATGCTGCTGTCTTGTGTGATCTTTCTTCCTCTCTCTCTCCCCTAGTACATGGGCATAAAATCACTGTTCATTTAATTTTTAAAGCTTCTCATATTACATATAAGTCTTATGTTAGTTTGGCAGATAAAATCAAGCATATTACAAGGAAGTATGTTAGAATGAGGACAAAACTTCAGAACTACAACTTGTATTGAGCAGGGCCTCTGCCACCAACCAGATGGGGTTTAGAGTCCTTGTTACTACCATGGTCAAACTTTAACAGCTCTCCAATGCAGAGACAGAATTGCCAGTAATCTGTATTAGTGAGCTGGTTGGATACTTTTTATATCAGCTTGGCAGTCTGAAGCTAGGAAAAGATCTGAACAAGCAGTGAGGGGGTGTAATTTCTTTGTTACTTACCTGCTTGTGTGGTTCTCATAGCTGTAGGGGGAGATGGGTCATGCTTGCAATAAATAACTCTTGGTTGCCCATCTTCCATCAGCCTCACCCTACACCCAGATCAGGGCCTCATATAGCCAGCTATGGGAAATTTGATTGCCAGCTGGAGATAGTATAAACAGAATTAGTTGCTCAGGGGTCCAGTTCTTCCACTGGCTGTGATGTGATGCTGGAATCCATCAGTGAAAGGGCTGTGATGCTCTTCTGCTGTAAAGCATCTACTGTATCATTTACCACAAATAAAGCTTATCTTACAGCAATAACATGTGCCAGTGTAAATGAACTCTTGAAGAGGGCTGGAACTACATCCAGTTCCACCACAGATACAAGTTTACAACAGATTTTTATCACTTTTAGAGGAGATTATCCATAGGACTCATGAAGTAGAGAAGGCCACCTTATGTTTGCCTGCTGTAACAAAATCCAGATGTTAACATTTACCTTGCATGGTTTGAGAAACTATTTAAAACTAAAGGAGTGGTCTTTAGAATGAGTTCCCATATTCAGTTGACTCCAGAGCCACATTTTTGAAACTCAGGAATCTTTCATGACCCAGTGGAATTATACACTAAAATAAGCAATTTATCAATCAGAAATGGCCTGTGCCAAATTTTGCATTATCTTCTGATAAGCACACAAGCATTAGAAAATATGTCTTGTTTTTATATGTGCCTTCAAGTTAATTCTGAGTTATAATGACCCTATCTTAAGGTTATTTTGTTTGTTTGTTTGTTTGTTTCAGAAAGGCAAAGGCAAAGCAGCTGTGAATAAATCTTGCTAAAATAACCCTAGAATAAGGTCACTGCAAGATAGAGTCAATTTGGAGGCACATAACAAGCAGCCTTAGGAAGTATACATTGGCCCATGTAGTGGGTTACCATGGCTGAATGGTGATTTGAACCCTGGTCTTCTGGAGTCCTAGTCCAACACTAAGACTGCTATACCACACTGGTTTCAGAAAATGTATTACTCGGGAGAACAATTTCCTAACTAAACTGAGAGGAATTATATGAATTATAATGGATCTGCAGTGCTTTTACAGTAATAAGGTATATGACAAATTGGTCACACTTGCAACATTTCCAATGGAGTGGAAGAAAGAATGAAGAAAATAGGCAAAAGAAATGGGACAGACTGAACAGGTAATAGGATGAGCGTGAGATGGAGACAATGGGGGAGACAAAGGAATCAACAGAGCCAATGAATCTCTTTCTACACTTTGACTTGTTGTTGTATGCTTTCATGTCATTTCGACTTATGGTGACCCTAAGGTGAACCTATCACAGGGGTTTCTTGATAAGATTTGTTCAGAGGTGGTTTGTCATTGCCCTTTACCCTCATCTGCATCTGAGAGAGTGTGACTTGCCCAAGGTTACCAAGAGGGTTTTCATGGCTAAGTATGAATTTGAAGTCTGGTCTATGGAGTTGCAGTCCATTGCTCAAACCACTACACCAGCTCTACCCTTTGATATTCTATCCCCAAAATTCTTGTGGCATCCACTGGCACCTTTTAAAGGATCTTTGACTAGCATTCTACATAAATATTTAAGTGGCATTCAAAAAGCTACACAGCAAACAAAAACACAAAAACGCCAGAAATAGCATTGCACAACACTGTCACAGGGTTAAATCTATTCAGTTATCCAATATCAAACCAAGAAGAAACTAGAAGGTATCTAAGAGGTGAAATTCAGAATGTGGCTCTTGAAAATGATGTTTTTTGGACTACAACTTTCAGAATCCCCCAGTCAGCATGGCCCTGGCTCTACAGGACCACCTCAGATGAGCAAAGCATCATTTGTCAATGGGGACTTAGGAACTTTTACTGAAGTCCTGTGATTTTGGGTGTAATTAAATTATACTCTATGTGACTGAGGATGCTTGGCACAGCCTCTCCTTGGATGATCACAAAATCATAGGAATCTTCCTCTACCTAACTCCCCATCTCACTTTCTATTTTTGGGTTGTAGAAAGGGGCAGAATGGAATGGAAGCTAAATTAGGCTGTTTTACTAATAGGGAAAGCAACATTTCTAACAACGTATGTGTTAAGCGCCCGTTAACCTATGTGTCGTAAATGGCAGAGGGGACTAACATGTATTGCGAAAACAAACTATAAAGGGTTGGATATTGATTTAGGTGTGTGAAAATTAATCAGTGGAAGGGGACTCTCCCACTCTCCTCTCCCATGACAGTCACATCAGCCACTGAAAACACTATGCAAAAGTCCCAGGCATCCTGGGAAATCTTGGATCCAACCCCCCCCCCCCATTAAAAATGAGGTATGGATCTGAGAACACTGGTACTAAAACAATTGTTTTAAAAATCATAAAAAAATTACAGGCAAAATTTAGTTGGTGAGTTTTGTGACTTCTTTAACAAAGGAAGACAGTGAAACTAACCAAATATCACATAGTAGGGATTCTATAAATACATGGTAGGAAATTATATAAGTTAAGATGCAATAGGAATGAAAGCACAAAAGGTGTGAAATAAAGTGTGTGTGTGGGATTTACAGTACCTGCAGAATGGAAAGATCAAAAAGATTACTTTACAAAAATCAAAGATGGATGATATGCAGGAGCTAGAGAATGGATATATTTAAAAGTAAATAATCTTAAATTGAATGTGAAATGCAAAATGTAACCAGTGCAAAGAAATCAGAAGTAGGGGAATATGATCATATTTGTGTGCAGAGAAAAATACCGTAAGATGGGTGGCAAAATGCATGATGGAAGCAAAAGACAAGATTGAAATAAAGAAGACTGATGGGAAAGAACATTAAAACATGCAAAGGAGAGAGAACAGACTAAATAATAATTTTAATAATGTTTAACAACTGAATACTACAAAACCTGAAAGAAAGAAAAAGCATTTTAAAAACCTTCTAGTTTGATGGGAATGGGAAAAGAATAATAATAAATAACAAGATAAAGAGCTTCATCAGAAAACCATTGGGAACAAACTAGAAGATAATATGAGAAAGATATCAGAAGTAGAGAAGATGAGCTCAGTTGTCAACACGGGAATGACCTTCTACTCATCCAGTAGGACTTCCTCTTATTTTCAGGTGACAAAAGAAAGGGGGAATCCATTCCACCAGTGGTGTCCATTCCTCAGCAGATGGAGACTAGAAGAGTTCATCCATCAGCATGGAAATGATAATTGATACCAAAAGGTTAAGGGAAACTTTTAGATGAAGATGAAAGGGCCAGTACAAAATTCTGGAAAATCCCAGTATGTGAGGAAAAGATTTACAAATAAACCAATGGAGAAATACAATTGTCATGAAAACCAAGACTATACAAGAATACAGAAAAATAAAATCAAGATCATACAAAGAAGGGACAATCATAAACAGTATCAAAAGTTGAAGAGAAATCAAGAAGAATAAGAAAAGGGGTTGTTTGTTGCTGCTGCTGTTAGCTGCCCTCGAGTCGGTTCCGACTCATGGTGACCCTGTGGATGAGACATCTCAAAGAATCCCTATCTTCTACTGCCTTGCCCAGATCCTGCAAGCCCTTCCCCATAACCCCCCTGATTGAGTCTATCCATCTGGTCTGTGGTCTTCCTCTCTTTCTTCTAGCCTCTACCTTTCCTAGCATTATTGTTTTTTCGAGTGATCCGTGCCTTCTCATTATGTGACCAAAGTACGATAGTCTCAACTTGATCTTCTTTGCTTCAAAGGAGAGCCCTGGTCTAATCTGTTCAAGAACCCATTTGTTTATCTTCTTGGCTGAACATGGTATCCTAAGTACTCTTCTCCAGCATCACATTTCAAATGAGTTGATTTTTTTTCTGTCTGCTTCCTTCACTGTCCAGCTCTCACACCTGTACATGGTAATTGGGAATAAAATGACCTGAACAATTCTGACTTTAGTGCTCAGTTGTACGTCTTTGCTCTTCAGTAACTTTTCCAGTTCTTTCATAGCTGCCCTTCCCATTTCTAGTCTTTTTATTTCTTGACTGCAGTCTCCATTCTGGTCAATGTTTGATCTTAGATATGGGAATTCTTTAACTATTTCAATTTCCTCATTGTCTAGATTGAATTTGTATATTTCTTCTGTGGTCATTTTTTTTTCTTTATATTCAGCATTAAACCTGCCTTTGCACTTTCATCTTTGACCTTCCTTATTAACTGTTTCAATCCCTGAATGTATTTTTCTAATATTATTATGTTGTCTGCATATCTTAGGTTGTTAATGTTGCTTCCTCCTATCTTAAGTCCTCCTTTTTCTGATTCTAATTCTGCTTTTCTTATGATGTTTTCAGCATATAAGTTAAACAAGTAGGGTGATAGGATGCAGCCTTGCCTGACCCCTTTCCCTATTGCGAGCCATTCTGTTTCCCTGAATTCTGTTCTGACAGTGGCCTCTTGTCCTTGGTACAGATTCCTCATCAGGACTATAAGATATAGTGGCACCCCCATGTCTTTGAGAGCATTCCATAATTTTTGTGATCTATACAATCAAATGCTTTGCTGTAGTCTATGAAACACATGCTAATTCTTTTTTTGGAATTCTTTGATGCACTCTATTAGCTATCATGTGTTTGCAATGTGGTCCCTATGCCCCTTCCTTTTCTGAATCCTGCTTGCACTTCTGGTATTTCTCTCTCCATGTATGGCTGCAGAATTTTGAGCATGATTTTGCTTGCATGGGAGATTAGTGCTATTGTCCTATAGATGCTGCAGTCTTTTGTATTTCCTTTGTTGTGGATTGGTATGTATATCGAGAATTTCCAGTCTTTGGCCACTGCTTTGTTTTCCATATTTGTTGGCATATTTCAGTTAGCACTAAAGTTGCATCTGTCTGTAGACACTGTAGCAGTTCAATTGGGATATCATCTGTTCCCAGTGATTTATTTTTCCCCATTTCCTTTATTGCAGATTCCACTTCACTTCTTAGAATTTGGGATTCATCTTCATATGGTTCCTCTTTCCAAATATCATTCATTCCCCCATATCTTTTGTATAACTCTTCTGTGTATTGCCTCCAGCAGCTTTTTATTTCTTCTTGTTTCTGTATTATGTTCTTTTTTCTCTCCATAGAGCATCCCTGCCCTCGGTTTGAACTTGCCTTTAATTTCTCAGATTTTTTGATAGAGGTCTTTCATTCTTTCCTTATTGTTGTTGTCTTCTATTTCTCTGCATTGGTCATTGTAGTATTTCTCCTAATTCCTGCATGTCAGACATTGGACAGTTGTGTTCATACTTCTGGCTTTGTTCCTATCTCCCCTTTCTTTTGCTTTTCTTCTTTCTTTTATTGCATCAAATGTTTCATCTGTCATCCATTGTTACTTATCTTTCTTTTTGGCCACTGTTAGTATTTTCTTGCATTCATCCTTAATTATGTCTTTGACTTCTGTCCACAGTTCTTCAGGTTCCTGGTTGATTATACTAAATAGTTCAAATCTGTTTTGTACATTATCCTTGATTTCATCTGAAATGTTATTTAGGTTATATTTTGGTATAATGATACTTTTTGCTTTTTTCTTCAGCGATTTTTGTTATGAGCAGTTTGTGGTCTGTGCCACAATCAGTTCCTGGTCTGGTTTTGGCCACAAGGATAGAGTTTCTCCATCTTTACTTCCAATTATGTAGACTATTTGGTTTTTGTGATTACCATCTGGTGATGTCCAGGAATATAGTATTTTATCTGGTTGTATGAAGCAGTTATTTGCAATGAATAGATTATTGGCCTCACTGAATCCTATTAGATGCTCTCCTGCTTTATTTCTTTTTCCTAATCCAAATCTTCCTACTGTTTTTTGTTCTTCTTTTATTTCTATTGAATAATATAATATAATATAATATGGGTTGTATTTATATTGCATTTATGTTACACATTAGCTTGACCATAAAATCTGTTAGGATGTCAAGTTATATATACATATTTTAACAAGTTAAAGAAAACCAATGTCTTCTACTATTTGACAAGGGGTACAATTTGTACCACTATATTTTTGAGCCCACCAAACTTGTATGATTTGGCAGGCTCTGGCTTGCTCAGTACTTTGATGAAAGGCCACCAGGAAATAACAGATAGGATTCCCTAATCTGGTAAGGTTATGAAAGGTTCTTGCCTGATGTGCTAGACAGCTGTTGCCAAAAAGAGTTGACATACTAGGTTAGATGGACCAATGGTCCAACTCTGTATAAGGGAGCTTTCTATTTTCTATTCTGGGGGGGGGGG
>CM034701.1:55365183-55389129 GCA_020142125.1 Phrynosoma platyrhinos
AAGCTGAGAGAGTATGGCTTGCCCAAAATCGCCTGGGGTGTGTATGTTCCTGTTTTCTAGGAATGGAACCTAATGTTAAAATTCCTAAATATGAAGATGAGATTTTGTGGAATTTCTAACTCCTTAGATAGATTCTGCCCAAATTTGGAGGCTTCTTTGGTTTCATGAGATGCACTGGTGAGAAGCATTCTGATTCTTACATATATTTTCTATAAATGCAGCTGTAACTATGGTCCAAAATTTCCAAGATTGTGCCAAATCATTAGTAGTACTTAGCCTCTCAGTTCAAGCAGTGATGATTTCGAATTTTGGTTACCCAGCACACCAGTTTGAAATTTAGTGATACCTGAATTGTGCAAGTCAAAGTAGAAACCAAATACAATTAATATTTTATTTTTTAAATTGGGGGGTCACGGAGAGATGTCTGGGATGCTCTTTCCCCACCCTTAATTTAAAGCATGGTTAAATTTTAACCTTCTAGCATAGTCTAGGTTCCTTTGCCAGCTTTGGAGCATCATGGTCAGGAATGTACCAGGGTTTATGATCTATACATGAAAGATAGATCATATCTTTCTTTTGGAGTGCCAGAAATTAGAGACTTTCTTTGCTTTTCAGTTGTGGAATTCTTCCAAGTTCAGATTCTGGGCAACTTTTATTATGCAAGCTACTTATCTGTGGATAGGCATAAGTTTTTATCATTTTAGTTTTATTATCTATTTGATTTTTATTGCCTTCTATAGTTGTTTCTTATATGTCCTGCTTTTAACACACAATTGCCCTGAAGATGGTTTCTTTGTAGTTTTAGAATACACATCATATCAATGATTAGATAGGTATATTATCATGTTGCCTTGTTGTATCTCCTCCTATTCTTTTGATTTTTTTAAAGGATTATGTAACACGAGAGATTTCCTTCAATCCCTGTTAAATATTCAGAAACATTTTTGCATAGTTAGTATGAACAAGACTTGCAAAGTACTAATAGTAAGAATGTGCACATGCTGAGGAATAACCTAGTTGCTTCGATGGCACAGGCAAATCATCTTGACTTATTTATATTAATGTGCTATGCAAATGAGAATATGGAAAGAAATGGTCAGAATTTATGCAAAAGCCTTCTAAAGGCATAACAGCATCCTACTAAGTATATATGTCAGCTTAATCTAATCCCCCTGCTTCCAACACATCCTGTGGTCTCAGCACGGTGCCTATAATACTCTCATATGTTATGAGGGATTGCCACAGAGAGGTTCACCATCAGGACTGCACTTGGTTCAATAAAACTTTACATTTCATCTTAGGCTGACAGAAAGCTATCTTTCTCACATTTGCATCACAAACCTTTAGCTTCTTCTGACATCAATAACATTGGCTATAATACTTCCTGGTAATCTGTTACAACACATGGAGAGCACATATTCTCAGTTCTCATCTTACTTTGTCAGCTGCAATGGGCTGCTCTAATTTACTCAGCCTTGGCTAAATGAACACTGAAAATTCTTTCTGACAAAAGGGGGGGAAATACATGCTTTTAATTAACAGCTCATTTGAGATTTGCAGGAGAGTTTCCTTTTCCCCACCCTCCAATAACTTCAAGTTCTACTTAAGAAAATCACCTCCCCCTTCAACCCTGGCCTTGAAGAAGATGAACTACAGGAATTTTCTTACATCTTTAGAGGTGGAGACAGTTCAAAGGACAAGAAGGGATGAAATATATTTTTATATTTTCAAAGTCAGAAAAAATTCTAACAGTCTAATCAATTGTACTTTACTTTTCAGATATACAGTCACCCTCTCCATTTTTGTGGACTTGGAATCTGCGTCCAAGTTCAACCCATTCGTGGGCAGCAAACGGAGGGGGGGACAAAATGGGGTACACGCCCAGGTCAATGGGGCTTGAATATTGGTGATTTTCTGTTTTTGTGCGGGAGTCTGGAATGGATCCCCTGTGAAAACGGAGAAATGACTGTATTATTTTAAGAAACAGTTGTGATTAGCCAAATATTACTTAATTATTGCTACATGCTTCCCCCCCCCCCCCCCCCCCCCCGCAGATTTATTGAAAACACATTCTTTTATTTCTTTTTATTCAAGGTCCAAGAAAAAGTTCTGTGTTCTCTCTATTTGTTCAGATAAGAGGTATAGTTTCACTTGTTTCTTGTTCCTTGCTCTTAGGGGCTAAAGCAGTTGCTAAAACTCTTACACAATTTGTTGTCCAAAGTGCTTGTCCTGGATTCCAGCAGAGAATTTTCAAAAGGAGGGACAGAAATAACTCTGATTAAATAATTATGGGTAGGACATACCAGGAGGGGTCTGACTTTAGGCTTAAAGTCCACCAACTAGAGCCAGTGCAAAACAGTGGTTCAGGAAGCAGGCACACAGCTGCAGAACAAGCTGCCTATGATATGCGGTATGTATTCTTCAGAACAAGAACAGGAGTTTACAAAAATAATTTTGTAATGCCGCTCCTTTTGGGGGCGGCAAAAGGCCATCCTTAGAGACACTGTGGCAGCTCTTTTGCACCCTTTTGGCACAGCATGTGTGCACGCTGCGCCAAGAGGGTGTCCTGACGCCACACACCATGTGGATGGGTGTGCGGCATCAGGACAGCATCGGGGTGGAGTTTCCTATGACAATGTGCTCTTTCAACTATTAGCACAGGGAAAACTGAGTTCATACGCAGAAGACAGCCAGCCAGGAAACAAACACCACTGGAGAGTCTGGACGTAGTTGATGAGAAAAAACTCCTTCTGCTGAATAGAATTTTCTCACAACTGTTGAGGTTCTTCTAAAGAGGTTTTTAATCTTAGCTGCAGCAAATATTTACAAGAATGATACAGCAAATTTACACTATCCGACATAATGCTCCACCACCATTCGATATCCACCTAACCACAATGCATTGGAACATTCTTCCTTATATACACAAAATCTGGCTAGGATTTTGACCCAACCCCCTGCTAGTGTTTCACTGTTTTCTTGTCACATGTCTACCGTGACTATGCAGTTTCGAACTGTTACTATATAACTTCCTGCTAAAGTTTCATTAGCTTCCTCTGAGTCAGCGTTTCTCTTTTTTGCACACTGCACACACCTGGGACATTTTTACATCCTGGGGCAAAGTCTCACTAATATCAATATCCATCATGTTGCAGCAATATCAGAACACTGACAACTAGTGTTAGACTGTCTTGGGTATTGCTATAGTTGGTGAACCCAGCTGGTAAAACACCCTCCATGCCACATCAGCTTCAAGTTCACAGTGCTGGACCTAGGAATGCTACCAACCTATACACATATTGTTCATGCACAGATCTACTCCTGTTTCACCCTGCCAACATTTGTTGATTTCCATAGCCTAATTTTGAAGAAAATAAACAGATTTTTGTTGTTAAAATTAGAAATATTGTTGATCTATTGTTAACAAACTGGAAACTAAAGGGATGTAGTTCATATAATCAGAACAGGAGTTAATACACAAATCCCCAAACCACCTACTGGTTACTTAAGTGTTATTGGAGCAAACAATCCATCTGCCTAATCTTTATATTTGCTTTCAAATAAAAATGATAATGATCAAATATAAGTCAATTTCTTATTCTGTGAATTACTATATTTCTCTTGAAATATCTGAGACTCAGAAAAGCAGGCATAAGGGGGAGAGTAGACAATTTTCAAGCTAGATGAATGTTCTATTAGTTTTTAAAACAAAGCACTGTACAACAAATAATGTTCTATGAGGCTATATGTTCATTCCTTGCTTTGTGCATTAGCTGTGCTTATTCTATGCCAGTTTTATAGCTTTCTATTTTTATATTTTAAATCTATTAAGCAATGTCAACTTGAATTTTCTCTGAATAGTGCTGCAGGTTAGGTTTAAAAAAATAGGACAGTAAAATCTTTGAGGGCTAACATTTATGTCAGCTAATTAATATGGATCACTTGAGGTTTGCAAATATCTTCTTTTTTTAAATGCTTGCGCATGTGTGAGTCACCAAGGCAGGCCTGATCCCTACCCACACAGATGACAATCACAAAACACTATTGACTTTCATGAAAAGAAAATGAGACCTGCAGCTATTTAGCAACCCCTAACAGATAGGTAACAAGACAATTCGATAAACAACAATGAATTAAAGCTTGAAGAGGATGAATGCTAGACCATAGTATGAATCTTCCAAACCTGCTAGCACAAGCAGAAAAATTCATTCACACATATACATAGAAGCTAGCAAGTTTCATCTGTCTGGCTAATGTCTTATGAATTATGGCATTAGGAAGGTTACTTTGTTCTAAATATTCATTGCCACAGGTTTTTCACCCACTGCCCCCAAAGAGAACACATTTTTGTCCCTGTTATATGATAATGGATGTTCATTATATTGGGAGCTCCTGGCAATCTTAAAAGATTATACGTGTGGAGGCAAATTATTCATGCAAGAGTTGTTTCCTCTCTCAAACAGAGGTTTTAATCCACAGGTAAGCAGCTTTCTAAGGGTGGAAGAGCTACACTGACCCCCCAACGCATCAGAAGTTTACCTTCCTGCTATCGGGCCTAACACCTTGTTTCTCAGAAGAACTACAATCTTGACATTCTGCTGGGAACATGATACTGCTGGGAATCAAGGCATATTCTCTATGTGTCCTATGTTTCCAAGCAAAATCATGGGGATTTTTTTCCAGCAAAAACAGTTGGCAGGGAAAAGGAATCCACAAAAAAGAGAAACAGGCACTTACGATTCGTGTTTTCTACCCCATGTGACTTTCTAAAACAGCGTGCATATATTTTAACCCTATGTTCAATGCACTTTGTAGGAATTTTTCTTGAAAATCTCATTACAGGCAGTGATTCTGATAGTTTGGTGTTATCGTGTATCCATGAGATAGCAGGTAGAAAATAATGTTTAATATGTCTTCTCACTGCCTGGCAACCCCTGTTATCCCTTTGTCTACTACTCAAACCAAACCAAAGACTTGGGAAAGGGAATGAGCTGCCATTATAGTCCATGAATCATATCTGTAAACTACACAGGTTAAGACACAAAGATAACATTGCACAGATATTATGGCAAGGTTTCCCAGTTCAAAGTGCATAGCCTCTGCACTGTTATCAAGAATTTGGAGCCATAAAATATGTCAATGAACCATATCAAATATGAAATATTTGAATAATTTAATAAATGAGGCATTCTGAAATATACAGTTGCAAGAGTTCATCTTAAAGTCATATGTCTGGACAAGCCATAGCATTAAGTTGTTTTGGATGTCACAGAGTCCTAGGTGAAATGTAGTCCCCATCTGGACCCTCAAATAGTCCTGGTTAGTGTTTTGTGTGGAATGGTCTGGAGTACAGATAATCTTAGGGGTACAAGACAAAAGCAAAGATTGGCATAAAAGTACTGTAAGGGAAAACATATGGTAATATCTGCAATCATGATGCTTATGGAAAAGTCTGGACTTTGCAAGTCTGGACTCCAGTAAGATATACTATTCTTTATGACATCTAAAATATGAAGACAAGCTAGAAACCTACCTGCTTTCAGTGCTTCCATTTCAATAATATTCCTCTGGTAGAAAGTTCTAAAGCCCAAAGGGGTTGTGTCACAGTCTCCTGACAACTTCTCAATAGTTTGTTTAAACATTTCCACTATGTCATGTAGGACTCTGTCTAAATTGATTGTAGAAGGTGATGGCGAAGTCAGGGTCAACGATATGGCAACAGCTGTAGTGCAGGTTGGACGGGATTGTACAGCTTCACATTTAATTTGGCAGCTTTCCAATGACCTCATCAGTACAAGCTTTTCCCTTTGCTGTAGCTTGTCTACTACTGCAATGACATGCCATTCAACAGATGCAGCTCTAGGAAGGAAAGGCACCACAACCACAACTACTTCTCCATACGTTGCTGGTTTGTTCATGTCTTCATTTTCAGTCTAAAAATGAAACAGAACACTCTGAATTTTAGAAAGCTATAGATCTTTTTTTAAAAAATGCATTTTATATGCAGAGACAGCAGTTATCAAGACTTCATAGACATATTAGGTGGCTTTAAAGTTGTTGTGAAGATATCATAGTTATACAGAATATCTAATACAGTAATACCAACAAGTATTTGATATAAGCTGTTTTTCTAAAGGATAAAAAATTGATTCCCTTGTCCCTTTGGCCATCTTAGAGTTATACATTTTGTCCATTTCAAAAATGCCTGAGCATATCCATTGCAGACAAGTCACTCTCCAGTTGATGGCATCTCTGTCATGCTTACTGCATTCTTAGGCATTCAAGTGGTTATGTGATTGCCTAGTCTGACACTGTGGTGAACAACATCCCTCACATTGTACTCTGGTTTCAACCTAATACAGTGGCTGCATGCTGAGATATAACAAATGAAACCATAGAGGTGATGACTCTTGTGATCTACAAAGTCATACAATGTGGAGGCGTGGAGCTGGAAGGTACTGTAGCATGTTCTAGAGGGGGTACTCATCCACCTCAGTGACCATACTGATAAGCAGCTTCCCAACCCATGAGGGGTAGTAGTGGAAAGAATGCTCTCCAGGAGGGAAATTTCTGCTTCTGCTACTAAAAAGAAATACCTTGTGTATATCAGAGATAGAAAATGCTGTTGTTGTTCTTATGTATACACTTATATATCACTTTATTTATTTATTTTGCAAAACTGGGCCCCTGGCAGCTTAGAAAAGTTAAAAACAATTACAGATAAAAATACATAAAAAGACCTAAGTACAGTCTGCCCTCCGTTTTTGCAGGGATCCGCCAATATTCAAGCCCCATAGGCTTGAATGGGGCACGCCCCCATTGATTTTAATGGAGGTTGGCCCTTCATGAATATGAAAAACCGTGGACTTCAAGTCCACAAGAATGGAGGGGTGGCTGTAAAAACATACAAAAAGTATTGTTAAAATGCAATTAAACTTTGGAGATAAAGCCATTTAAAATAAATCCTTTGTCACGCCCAAATTTCCAACCTCTTGTGGACTGCAATGGGGCCAACAGGGCTAAGAAACAATGCAAAATTTAAAATCTCAAAATAATTTACACGTAAACCTTTAGTACATAGCAAATTTCTCTTACATGTCTCTGAACAGTTAAGCTTTTGTTCAATCACATGGTACATCCTTCTATATCAACATTTTTGTTTAAACATGTTTTTCTCTCTATTATTTTCTTTCTTCTTTTGAGAAACGCCAAAAGGCAAGCAATAGTAGTATTCATGACTGAAGCTCCCTGTGCCTGTATGTGAACTGGTAACAACTTTTTATGTACCAATTTGCTTACATTGCAGTTCAGAATAGTAAATACTATACATTGTCTGACCTCTGAATGGAAAAATAATTACAAGTTAAAACAGTAATTTTACCTAAGGTCGATAAGGGCATAACACTCGCTCTGCTTTCAATTCACATGCTCAATTTTCATCCACTCACTCTCGACTTGGAGAGGAAGGAATAATGACAGGGTACAGGCACTTTATTTCAAAATTCACTCACAAAGTTATTGACAAGCATTTTTCTCCCACAGAAAAGTCTCTGCTGCTTGACCCTCGTGAGCTGTTTACATGAAAACGCACTTACATCTAGATTAACGATAGTGAAGTCTACCAAAAACTAGTAGCAATTTCTTTAGCATGTCTGTGTTTGATATGGGAACAAAAATAGGGATAATTTGCCTCAAATTGCAGTCACTTCAGTCATAATAAAATCTTGCTGAGTACTGTTTGCTTTCAGTAGTTTCATTAGGTAAACTGGGGCTGTTATTAAGGTACCAAGACATAAATGTTATATTAGCACTTAACAGTAGCACAGTAGTCTCCCTCCAGGAGATGAATTCTAACCTTGTCAATATAATTCTGCTTCTAGGACTACAAAACAGTTTGAAAAGATGAATACTGGAGGTTTACAGTAGAGAAAAAAGTCATGCTCATTGAAGCTTAAAGGCCACTTGGTTGGCCCAAGGTGCTGAGGTACTGTTTAGAAAATAAGTCTAAAAAAGCTGTCTCAGGTCAAGTCAAGCATTGAGACAAAACTTTCCTACTTTCTTGTACTTGTCTTAGGTTGTTAAATCAATTACTCTGTATTTCTGCTTGCCTTCAACTGCCATTTAGAATATGGCAAGAAATACAGAAGAATTAGGCCAAGGCAAAAGTACAATTTCAAACTCAACAAATGATCATCATTCCAAGTGAAAGACTGTGCGTTATGCACCCACATATTCATGCAAGCTCACATTTTACAGAGGCCTCAACCTTTAAAGTATGGGTTTGTGTGATGGAGCTTCCAGGGATTTTTTTCCCTCAGCGGTGCAGAAACTCTTAGTCAAATGGCCTCCAACCCATTTTTAAAAACAGATAAGCTAGCTTTGTGAAACATAAAAATCTTGCCTGAGAAATTGTTTCCAACTGTCACTTGTTAGAGACTATTTTGTTTCCTTTATAACTGAACAATGTGGTCTTAACAGTATGAATGAGATTCAAGCCATTCCTTAGAATTATGTTACTGAAGAAACATGAAATGAAGGCAAATGGGCCCTTGTTGTCTACTGGGGGTTTGATTCCTGGACCCCCATGGATACCAAAATCCATGAATGCTCAAGTCCCATTAAATGCAATGGCATAATAATATGGTGTCCTTTATTTAAAATGGCGAAATCAAGGTATGACTTTTGGAATGTATATATTTTTAAAATATCTTCAAGCTAATGATGATTGAATCTGTGGATAAAGAATCTATAGATATGGATGGCCAACTGTAATGTTATTGGCATGACACGGTCTTGAAAGGACAGTGATGCATGGTCAAGATCTCCCTTGTGGGTCCCTAAGAATTAAAAACTTTCTCTTCAGTGTATCTGTAATGACACTGAATAGATTACCGAGAGACTGCAACTGTGTAGGCATCAATACAGTGACAATAACCAGGTCCTGCTGATCTCATTCTGGCTCAGTTATTTCTGACCTTACACTATGTTATAACAATGGTAGACAGAAGCTGATTCCAGCTAATATTGAGATGATGATAGTTGACATGACCTGTGCAGACTCCTGTGCTCATCCAGGCTGATAGATATGGGGATGATCACAGACCAGTCTGAATGTAGGCTATACTATGCATTAAGAATACCATTAATTAGCTTTGCTTCCTAGGAAAGATGCAACCATTTTGTGATAAAAAGAGCAATGCTGGATCAGACCAAAGGGCCACATAATCCAAAATTCATGGAAGCACATTGCCTCTGATGCTAGACATGATATTTAACCATGCTGGATAGAACGTATGCATTTATATATTTATTTAAATAATTATTTATTGCCAATGGGCTTAAGTTAAATTACATTGTTTAAAAACGTGTATGTGTGTGTGTGTTAAAAAGGTAATAACAAAAACAGTTTAAAGGCCTTGTCAATCCAAAAACTGGTTTTAAGGATAAAAGGCTGTGCTGAATAAGACAATCAGTACAGAATAGTACAGCAAATGCTAGATTGTCCCAAGTGTTATATTCTTTTTTCACAAGAGAATATAGTGATGCCAGTTTTGTGGTAGAGCACAAAGTGCAGGTGTGCAAAAGGATCCAGTTTCCTCAGTAAAGGTAAAGTAAAGGTAGTCCTTTGACATTAACATCTAGTTGTAACTGACTGTAGGGGGTAGTGCTTATTTCCGTTCCTAAGCTAAAGAGCCAGTGTTGTCAGAGACTATTGTGTGATCATGTGGCCAGCATGATTGCACAGAACACTGTTTACCTTCCCACCAAATGGTACCTACTTATCTACTTGCATTTGCATGCTTTCAAACTACTAGGTTGGATTCCAAAATGGCGCCCCGGAGGACCCCCGTGGCAGTGCTGGTGAGGTCAAGGGAGCCCTCCTGGGGGACCATTGTGGCGGCGTTGGGCCTCTTAGAGGCCCGGTGTGGTCGAGGGAAGCTTCCTGGGGGGCCCCTGCAGCAGCGCTGGGCCTCTTGGAGGCCAGGCGCGGCTGAGAGAAGCCTCCTGGGGGGCCCCTGTGGTGGCACTGGGCTTCTTGGAGGCCAAGCGCGGCCGAGGGAAGCCTCCTTGGGGAGCCCTGCAGCGGCGCTGGGCCTCTCGGAGGCCTGGGGTGGCCGAGGGAGCCCTCCTGGGGGGGGCCTGTCGTCATGTGCATGCATGTGCGCGCGCGAGCTACGCAAGGGGGCACCATTTTGTTTTTCAAAATGGCGGTGCATGCGCACACAAACGTGCGCACCAGCCCCCAGCGCCATTCCCTCTCCTCCCGGCCCATCGGCAAAAAATGTTGCCGACCCCTGCTATAAACATTAAAGGCATCCATCTATACATGTGATATCCAGTATATGAAATTAAGCTAATTTCTGCAAAAGATAGCAAGTGTATTAATTCAAAGACATTTTCCCTGGAGGTTTGTGATGCAATATCTTCTACAAATTGCGGGGTGCTATTTGAGCAAATTTGGAGAAACTGGAAAAAGACAGAAGAAATTTTAATCAATTAAAATCTAACTCATATATATTTTCTAAAATTAAGAATTGATTGAGTATTGCTAATGTGTAAATCCTTGAACTAGTGTTTTCATGTGGCCTGTATCAGCCACATCCAATGATTCAAGAATGATGGAAGATCAACATCTGAAGGGAATAGGGCTGGTTGTCCAGGCTGCTGACTTCTATTTGATCTGCACTTTAGAACTGAACTGCAGACCCTTTCACATTGCACAATTATAGCACTGTGATTCCACTTTAACTGCCATGGTTCCATCCCATGGAATCCTGGGATTTGTAGTTTGGGGATAGGTATTTAGAATTCTCAGCCAGAGAGATCTAGTGCCTTATCAGACTCCATATCCCAGGATTCCACAGAATGCTGCCAGGCAGTCAAAGTAGAATCATAGTTTTAATAATTGTGTAGTGTGAAAAAGGTGTATTTGAGCTGTACATGCATAGCCAATCTCTGGAAAGATGAATAGAAATTAGGAAAAGGACAATAGCCTACTACTTACATTGATTATGCAATGTGTCTATATGTATGAATAGGAATAGGGTTCTAAAATAGTGGTCCTCAGTTTTTAGTCTTTCAGATGTTTAGAACTTCAGCTCACACAATCCCTGGTCATTCACCATGCTGGCTGGAGATTATGGGAAGTGATGTCTAAAAAACATGGAAGGCCCAAGGCTGAGAGCTACTCTAATCACGATAAACCTGAAATTATAACTGGTAACAGCTCCATCTTTAAGTTTATGCTTGGAAGTAAGATCACCCTATCATAGTTAACTGGCTAAGAATAGGCTGAGAGGGATATTGTTTCACTGGATATGATTGTCACTTGCATCTACTAACTCAGCACCTTTTATTCCACTGTTAGCACTTCTGCCAACTGATCTTAGTATTTATTCTCCAAATCAGTATGCAAAAGTATCTAATAGTACCTTTGAGACTAACTGAAAAATGGTAGCATGACCTTTTGTAGACTTGAGCTTACTTCTTCACATGTATCTAGAATCCTTTGCATACTGATTTTCCAGACTATCGCGGCTATGACTTTGAATTCTCCAAATTGAATGGAATTGGTCATTGTAGGCTGGTGACAATTCTGTAGTTGCCTACAATCAATAAAATTACTTTTGGCCAGTGTTGCGCCATTCATTTTACATTCTTTTGTTGAACAAGACACAACCTATCTGTAATTTAGAGTATGAACTCTTACAGTTCAAATACAGCATTAGAACGAGGAGATGGAAAAAAAATATCCATAGTTTCCAGGTTTATTCTTCAATTACTTTGCCTTTCTGTATGTGTGTGTGTGTGTGTGTGTGTATGTGTGTGTGTGTGTATTCAAGTAACAGCAATGTAAAGTACAATGAAATTCTAGCTCTAGTTCTTGTTCTTTCTTTCTTTCTTTCTTTCTTTCTTTCTTTCTTTCTTTCTTTCTTTCTTTCTTTCAGTTGCACAATCAGTACAGGGAGACTGTTCCTATGACAAACGCTGCCTTTAGCCAACCATTATTTCCCACCTCCTTCCTCCAGCATTCCAGCTATATGGCTGTTTAGTCCCTTTTCCTCTGTACATAATGGCAGTCTCATCTATCCTCTGAAATTCCACAGCAGATGTTAGATAATCTGTTCAATTACTTAAATTAAAAAAAAAATCAAAATTGTACCACTTGCTAAATTCACAACAGATACAGAAGAGACTCATTTCAACAAGCAGCCTCAGTGCACAACACTTAGTCAGGACATCCCCCCCCCCCAATACTTAAGGAAACAAATCTAGTGATTTACAAAAATAAGTAAGAATACTTTCATATAACACTTGCTCTCAGAGATTTGAGAACAGTCTTGGCTCTTTGCAATCACTATCTCTTATTTGACAGTTTGAAAATTAACATAACCAACTACATAATAAAACTGATTATAGAAAATCTGCTAGCAAATTTATAAAGCAGACAAAATTACAAAAATATCTGGATTTTTATATATTGTATATTTTATTTGTAAAATGCTAGTCAATTTAAGTGTTGAATCCTGCAACACCTGTAATTCTGATGACCTCCTATATCCAGAAGAAATCCATGCTGAAGTTATTACAACTTGAAGACTATAATTATTGCTCTAAAACTTTACACTTGAACTCAAAATAGAAATATGAATTGTAAACTTTAATTGAAAAAAAAAATAAACAAACCAGCTTTTAAAAACTACTGAACTTGAGAACTGTTTTTAAATGGTGGAAATATGGTTATTTTGCATATTGCAGATAATGTTCAGAAACTGGTTAATGTATTGTTCCATGATGCTCACAATAAAGGTTATGCAGCTGTGACTACTAGGCAGATTCAGCCACTGAAACTCCTATAGGATTTATGTGGCCCATTGACAGAACTACAAATAAGCTCAGTTCTCTTTTATGAGAAACTCTACCTTTTCCTCTCCAGTTTTCCTTGTGGAATCTGCACTTTATAAGTGTCAGACCTATTGTTGGTAGGATACTTTGTTCTGAAGCTGAAACTGGTGTGCTCTGTTATTCATGCAGTGTAGAGAAACTTCAAATGTATAATTTATAGGCTCATTAATCTTGCTACTATCATAATCAAAACTGCCACTGAAGATTTTCAAAAACTACATCTCCTTAAGGTAACATTATCTTTCTTCTGTGTGATCCCATCAATTCTTTGTAGATCTAGCAGTTAAGTGATCTTTTTTTTTTTAATTTGGAAGGGACTGAGTGATAAGAAATCTCAATTTCTTTGGTTAGCAGAAGCAGATAGCTGACCAGCCAAATGATTAATTTGGTGAAGGAAATAATAATTTAGCAATCAAAGAACAGAAAACAAATGGAATCCTGGCCTTTTAATGCTGCCAGGAAAGTTTCAGGAGTGAAACATATAAAATAGTTGTCACAAGGAGGCCGTCGTACAAAGCTTCCCATGATAGGTGACTCTAAATGGAAAGATGTTTGTATACAGCATCTTCCCACATGGACTGGATATATATATATATATAATTGACACCACAATAAGCCCTACCTCAGGGGTAGGCAACCTTTTTGAGCCGGGGGCCAGGTTGCTGTCCCTCAGACAATTGGGGGGCCGAAGCACCAAAAATAAATAAATAAATATAAATAAAAATAAATTTTTAATTTTTTAAAAAAAATATGCATGCACACTCTCTCAACCCCAGAAAAGCCATGGCAAAACCCCTGTGGAGATTTTGCCAAGAAAACCCCAAGAACAAGTAATAACAACAATAATCAATATCATCATGGCAGGCGGCGGCGGGGAGCAGCAGTGGCGGTGCCGGCAGGACCGGCCTAGGGCCGGTCCAAAGGCCTCAATGGGCCCCATCCTGCCCCCAGGCCTTAGGTTGCCTACCCCTGCCCTACCTCATAGCCAGACATGAACATAAGAACAATAGCAACAACAACAATAACATTAATAATATTTGTTTATAACATCCTTTTCACCAAACAACAACATATATATATATATATATATATATATATATATAAAATAAAAAAACAGATGATAAAACACAAGACTGTAAAATGCTAAAATACTAAAACAGTATGTGAATATACTAAAATAAAACATGCAAACACTACGTAATTCATTGATCTGCATGACGTCTGCACATGAACAATTTGCTACAAGGATGTTGTGGCCATTTCTCTTATTCACTGGTAACATTCACTTGGGCATTTTTCTTTCATTATGCAGTGGTATAGGAGCTGCTGCTGCACAACAAGGTTAATACAAGAAATTCTAGATTTATGGGAGGAGTTAATCAGTGTCTCCCTTTCTAAAAACTGGGGCAAGGCATTAGAGCAAACAACTTCTGTAAGGTCTGAGCTTTTAATGTCTCACTGGTAGTGAAGGAAGGAGTCAGGAAGAAGAGATTCCCACATCGTAGGATGTATCAGAAGGTACTAGGAATGTTTGCCTTTGAAGAAATGCACACAATATGGATATGCAATTAACATGTTATCTTTTTAAAAATACAACAATACACCCTGTCATTATTTATATTAATTCCTGTAAGTCCACAGAGATTTGTCATCTATAAAATAGCACACTGCAAAACACTGCATAGAACTAAAAGTAAATCTTTGGGGTAGATTACTTTTAGCATATAAAGCTCTGGAAGAGTTCAAACAATATCACTAAGCAGTATAATTTCATCAGATATAAATTAAGAAAACTGAAAACTTGTGGTAAAAGAATAATTCTGAGGCATTCTACAATCAAGTAAACATCTGATTTATACAGTGGATCCTTGTTATCCACTGGGGTTTGGTTCCAGGAACCCCCCCCCCCCACCGGTGGGTAATAAAATCTATGAATGCTCAAGTTCCATTAAATACAATGGCATAGTAAAATGATGTTCCTTATATAAAATAGAAAATAAAGGTTTGTTATTTGGAATTTATACTTTTTTTGAATACTTTCAAGCCGTGGATGCTTGAATCCATGGATATAGAATCAGTGGATAAGGGGGGCTGACTGTACAATGGATTATTTGCTTTACCTTGATTTTATTTTATGTATATTTGTTGGTTTTTACGCCACTAGGAAATACCTTCCCCAAAAGGAAACATCCAGCAACTAATGCATTTTTGTATTTTTGTATGCTGATAATTCTGTCTCTATGTAGTCACAAACTCATAGACATATGCTTCATTATTCTTGTTAGTAAGTCTAAAGCTGAATCCAAAATTGATTTAGTTTTATTGATTTCTAACACCATATTCAATACAGATTTCATATTTTAAGGAATGCTTTAAACAATTTATCATGACTTCAAATAATCTATTTTGTATTGTTATGCACCCTTAAAACTGAATACAATGTGGATGGGGTGGATTTATTCCAATGAAATATGTCTCTTGCATGCGCTGACTTCCTTCAGTGGAGACAGCTTATTACAGAGGCCTAAATCAAAATATTAATCCCGCCTTGAGCACACCCATCAAATCAATGGGAATTTGGCAAGTCACCACTTCAATAAATTCCATTAATCTAATTGGCCTATTCTTGCTGGGACTAACATTAAAGATTTTAACTTTTTTTCTTAGATAGGGACTTGCTCTATCTCTATCTCTATCTCATCTAATACATGTGTAATTTCAATTCCTGCCAGATAAAATGGAAGGTCCCTAGTTCTCAAGATAAAATGTTTTAATGTATAAGCAGATTAATGAAATAACAAAAGAAAGACTCATAAACAGCAACCAAGCTAATTTGTCCAACATTATGGTATTCCATTTTTCCAGATGGATTACATTTTCAAATCTAAATCAGTTTATCAAAAGTGTATTAGGAATACAGTACTGTGGGGTAGGCAACTACCAGAGTTTTCAGGGCCACACAGTGCCCCACGAGATAATAGAAGGTTGCTCCAATGTGCCCCCACTCCTCAATATTACAAAAACAAACAAACAAACAACAAAACAAAAAAATGAAACAAAAACAAACCCGTCAAAATGTTTCCAACGTAGGAGGTTTTGGGGGCAGTTCTGCCATAATTTGTCCCCTGCTCCTATTTTAAATCAAGGACCCACCCTTCCTAACTAAGAAGTAAATGCCAGCTTTATTTTCTGATTTCTTAAGAAGTCCTCTCTTGGGCCTGAAAAGGTTTTGATGGTGAAATGAAGACACTGGCCAAGAAGACATGGGGACATTTTCAGAAAAATAAATCATTTGGATCAAATGGGGCAGAGAGGTGGGGAGCTCCTTGGGGCACTCCAAAGTGCAGACAGCACTTTACCTATTCCTATTTTAGATAACTGTTTCAGATACCTATATAGGGCCAAACATATAGCTATAAAATGGTCAGGATCCAATGGAGTTCTCTCATTGATCAAATTGCTTCCATCAGGAGGCAGTTCCAACAGAGGTAGAAAGAGGGGTGAGTCTCCTTTCTCTCTGCAATCCCTACACCCTGAATACCGGATAAGAAGACTCTGGGGTTGTCCACATGGGCCAAATGGCCCAGTTTCCCCCTGGTGTTGTCTAGTTTAGATGACACAGGCCAAAACCATTGTGGCAGGATCCCACCAATACAGATGCAGATCCAGAGGATCCAATCTGACCTCAGGGTAAGGGCCTTTACCCCAGGGTAAAATAGCCCTGGTTTTGTGCAGAGTTCCTTTCCTTGCTGGTGTGCAAATCATCTGAGAAGCCTTGACGTTGCATTATCTGATGCAGAAATGGGATGCCTGCAGCCAGGCACCTCTGCTTCCACATTAGATGGGGCGACTAGGGGGCATCTCAGATGGTTCGCATACCATCAATGTAAGGAGTGGCCCCAGGTCCTTGGTTGGTGTGGAGACATTTGTGTGAATACCCATCCATCCCCTCACTGACCAAGGGAGCAACCCAGGTGAGCAGTGGGGGGGGGGGGGCGCAGGGTCTGTTCAAGCCCTGAAAAACCCTCCATAGCAGCTTTAGATGTTCAGTGAGGGGCTTTAGAGAGGAGGGTAAGAGAATAAAGTCCTGTCCCAATAATAGATATAAGCTAGCAACAAGAAGATTTAGGCCAATGTTTGGCCAATCCCTTATTTTACAGGTATACGGTTACTTTATTTTTGCTGTTGTGTGCTTTCAAGTCATTTCCAACTTATGGTGCCCCTTAAGCAGAAATATTAAGGGGTTTTTCCTAGGGCTGAGAGGGTGTGACTCACCCAAAGTCACCCAGCTGGTTTCTATGGTTGAGCAGGGAATTGAAGTATGATCTCCAAAATCCTAGTCCTATGCTCAAACCACTACACTACACTGGCTCTTGTTTGTTGTTGTGTGCCTCCAAGTCATTTCTGACTTATATTGACTCTAAGGCAACCCTATTATAGGGTTTTCTTGGGAAGTTTCTACAGAAGGGTTTGCCACTGCAATCCTCTGTGACTGAAAGAGTGTGACTTGCCCAAGGTCACCCAGTGGGTTTTTATGCTTGCACAGGAACTTACTTTATTCTATCTATCTACCTATTTATCTGTACACATAACGTAATTAAAATGTTTTAATTGCACATCGCTCATCATTTCAGGAGTTCTTGTGCTTTGGCAGGCAATATGGAAATAATCTTATATAAATATGGAATATATATATATATAATCTTGTTAAATCTTAGACTTTGAGCCTAAGATTCTGAGTCTCCATTTGCTTGAACTTTGAAACACAAGAAGCAGACAGCAGCCATCTTATTCATTATGGCCCATAATCTTCCTCACCGACAGCCTTACATATTTAAACAGCCCTTCATTCCACAAACTCTTTTAAGTATTCTCAGAGCTACAGAAATGATTTTGGAAGCAAAATATCTAAACAGTAAGCATAATAAAAATGAAACAGGTTAAAGCTTATTAGCAGCAGGGAACAGATGTGGTAAAACTCTTGCCAGCTCCCCTACATTTCTTCCCCAGCAGGGACATTCTATCAAGCTGTGAGTTAGTTCTAGAATATAATGCAAGCTGCTGTTACAGCAATTGCACCTTCCTGTACAGCAGCACTGCGCTAAGAATTCACTTTGATTTCTGGTTTCTTTCTTTGTAATAATAATGTTTAAAATAATTCCTGCAGAGCTAAATGCAAAGTCAAGTACTGAATGCCAGCTAAACACAAGGATATGAAAATATGAAATTGATAAGAAAATAATTGCCGTATTGAAAGGCCATTTTTCTTTCCAAACTATAGGTTCCTAAGACAAGATAAGAATAATGATTAAAGTTAAGGTTCCTTGGAATACCTTTCAAACATACATAATTCAATATATCTGTTACAATGTGCAGGAAAAGATAAGTATTTAAGGAACAAAGCAATAAATGGATAGCAGTATAAAGTAGAAGCAAATCAAGTCTGTCATATGCAATATAATCACAGATAATTGGTCTCTGAGTTTTATTCTGCACTGTGTCAAAAAAATAAGCCTGTTTTGAGGGGGATGGCCGAACTGAGTTAAGGGGTGGAAAAAAGTCTAACATAGTTGTGATGGTATATTTCAAAATTAGAAAAAAGGAGTCATAAAATGCAATCTTCAAATTCATTCATTGGTATAAATTCCTGTGTACTTTTCAATTCAGAGGTGCAATTTCAGATGTTGATGAGAGGACATCTTTGAAAGCCTACTTAGCCTCTGAATTGTTGAATATACACAAACTGAAAATGGATTCCTAAATTAAACTCTTTACTGCAATCTTAGGCTTCTCAAAGAAAGCTAGAATGTTATTATCACATGCTAATATGTGCCTTTGTATTCTAAGATGTGTGCAGACAACGTAGCCCAAGAATTAAAGTTTGTTTGGGTTTTTAAAAGATGGTATGTTTGCACATATGCATGTCTGTGTATGGTGAGGGAGGGCTGGCACCAGAAAGTGGAAGTTTACTTTAACCTATACTCTGTCTTGGAACTTTGTCAAGACATATTTGCAGTAAGAAAATGACAATGCTTTTAGCAGGCCTGATAGATTTAGTAGTGAAAAAAAAGTCACACTTCTCACAGCAGGTATTCAATCACTTCTCAAAACCAATATGTCCCAACTATCTGTGGGGGACTGGCACTCCCCCCCCCCCGCATGCATCAAGGTCCAATCCCACATTTGTGTTCATTGGCTACAATTGTTTCTTTCTTGGAAACTTCCCAGGGATCAGAAGCCAACAAGGTGACCAGATGTCATAACTGGAAATCCAATTACTTGGAGACTGGCATCAGTCCATGGACCACCACTTTGTGTAGCACTGTTCTAAGGCAAATCTGGACTAACCATCAGAAATCTTAGGGAAGGGATCACAGAAATAGTTTACATGTTTTGCATGCAGAAAGTTCTAGGTTCACTGATCAGTTAAAGGGATCAAGTAGGATGAGACAAGACAAATTTCTGACTGAGACCAAGGAGAGCCACTGACATTCATAGCAGACAATACTGGCCTGGTTAGCCAAACAGTTTGACCTTGTGTAAGGCAGCTCACTTCATTCCTCCAAGAGAAGGTCCTGGGGAGATTACCAGCAACCCTTTGTGATCACTAGTTTCCTGCCAGGAAAGAATGGAAGCACTCAAAAGGAGTGCCAAGAATGCTTGCCAGGTCCAGCAGTTGTGACAAACAGTCCTCAGTATCAAAGGCTATTGCTAAAAGGCTCAGCAGTTTCCCATGTCAATCTCTAGACATTGAAAGCCAACATTTTAATTGCTCAGCTTTTGTTAGTGTAAATTAACTGATGTAATACTGAATTCAACATACTGCAATGATACTCATCTGTGACTACTTAAATAGACAATCACCCCTTTTCTCTAAAAAAAAGGTACGAGCATTGATACAGAAGACGAAAACCCCCTGATACTGTTGACCTCTATAACCACTATGTACTATTTTGGAAGGAAATACTGCACAACAAATTACAGTCTGCAATCCTATGCCCATTTACCTGAGAATAAGCCCCAAAGAAATAGAAATCAGTTGTAAGGAGGCAAAGTACAGCGTCATATAAGAAGATAAATATATGTATTTTTTCTTGATGTTTATGGACAGACTTATCTATACTAGAAGGAAAAAAGGCATGGGGGGGGGGGCAAAATCACAAACAGGGATCTGACAGAGTGCTACAAGAATGCATTATACAAGCCAAAAGCATTTATTCTGCTTCATGGATGAAGAAGAAAAACACAGAGTGGTTAAAGTGATTATTCACTGCTGAGCTGGCATACATGTTGCTGGGTCAGTAGCTGGCACTCTGTGCTGTGTGAAAGTTTAAGCAGTATTAAAATAGCCCTTGTTCACATTCAAGTCACTGAATATCCAAATCTGAAAGAAGGCAAAAGAAAAGGAAAGGGTGGGGGGCACATCTGAACAAATAAAAGGACCTAAAAAAAGAAATCCTGCTTTATTTCTCATTACTTGGAAGTAAAGCCATGAAACTCAATGAGGCTGACTTCACAGCCAAAGTAATTCCAGATCAGTGTGCCTGAAACTGAAGAGTGGAAAATGTGAGCAACAGATATAATCAAACCTCATTCTAGCATATTGGGACATGAGCATCACATGTTTGTTGAAGTAGTCCCACACAGTTAAGACCTACAAAATTTTACAACAGTGTTACCCAAATAGCTTTAAAGATTGCCCCTATGTTCTGGAAACCAGTTAGGAGTATGTTGGGGTATTCCCCCACCCACCATTTAACTGAATAAAAATAATTTGAGAACATTAAATAGCTGGTACAAAAATTGTCCTATAAAATCCAACTGCATTTGTCACTGGGATATTTTTTCATCCCACACAATGCAATAGATTGGAGGGGAAAGTATATGCAATGTTGTTGTTGAAATATTATGCAGAGAAGCTTGTGTAAGACCTTCAATCAGAACAACACTTTCCTCAAAGGTGGTAGGGAAGTAGGGATAGATGTAATTCTTCATCTTCATCAAGTTTCTTCTCGAAGGCAGAAACAAGTAATTTCTGCAATATTCCTCATACTGAGAGAAAATATTTGAAAAGAACACAATTTCTGAAGATTTCAGGACTTATTCTGCACAAAATTAGCACATTTTTTGTGCAGGAAACATCATTTTCTGTGCAGGTAACATCATTTTCTGCATGGAAAATATTTCAATGAATAAATATTATTTGCTGCACATACATGCTGTTTGCTGTGCAGAAAACAATGTTTTCCATGTAAATAACTACGTAAGAATTTATACAGAATATATATCTAATTAAAGTGGGTCTGCCACCTCTGTGGGCTAGCAATCTGCAGATTAGATTGCCTGTGAATTGCCACACACCATATTATACAATTGTATGTGCACACAAACACACGGATATGGATGTGCAAACACTGCATCTATTGAATAATATAACCACCATTTTTTTCCACCGATGAGGGGAAGGGAACGTAACCCTCATGGATGGGAAGGTTCTACTATACAGCTTTTTCTGTGTATAAAACAGGATTTTCTGTGCAGGAATGAATATTGCTACACTGTTTTTTTCCATGCAGAAAAAGCTGTTTCAGGTATAGAAGATGCTGATGTCTATGCAATCAATCACATGCAAATTCTGTACAGAAAAAGTCTTGAAACGTGAAGCTTCTTGTCAGTCCAGGATTCTTCTTGTCAGTGTTTCTCAATGCTAAAAACAATCATTTTGGGCATTTTTTGAATATATTCTTTCCATCCCTAAGCAAGTACACACTCACTTATTCTTATCCAGGAAGGAGCAAACAAATGTACTGGTGTCATAAGAGACAGGGATGGAATAATCTAGTGCAGACATCTACAGACAGTTCAACACAAAGAATCGCTTGGACCTATAGCTTGTTCTTGTTCCCCATAATCCCCAGAGGGCATTTCAGCATAAAAACTGGAAAATAAACCCCAAGGTTTTAAAACAATGGGACCCTGAATAGAAAGACAGCCCTTAGGATCACACTTTCCCATAGAGCAACTGCAATGTCAATAAGGTATTTCCTGGGACAAAGAAGGAGGAAAGCAAAGAAGCATTTCGAGAAAACTGAACTGTTCTTCCATATCTGAGAGGGGATTTGAACAGAGAGGTATAGAGCATACTTTGGCCTATTGCTCCTGACAGGCTGTATCATGGACAACATGAAACCTTGGAATAACTGTGGCATCCAGTCTCAGGACACACCACTTTAAAAAACACAAGCATCAGCTTGAACAGACTTTGTGCACAAGGCACCTAAGATTCGACAAAAGGGAACTACGATAAGTGTCATATACTGCCCCTGATAATCTGGGTGCCTTGCATAATGTGTAGACCATGATTCCTGAGCAGCATGAAACATGGCACACCTCCCAAACATATCTAATCACTGATGAACAACTGGTTGATTTCAAGGGTAAATGCCCATTCTAGCCATACATGCCAAGTAAACCAGGAAAATATGAAAGTGTGGTGCTGATTTAGTGTTAAGATATATCCTCTGAAAGTAGACATATTCCCAGTGGAGAAAGTGGAGAAACACAATTTTGTCACCACTCTGGAATGCTGAACTAATGCATTTGGCATTGTTCAACAGAGTAAGTTTTGCAGTAGGGAAGCAAGTAAGAAAACCAGCAGAAGTGCCCTACATATGAGAAATTTGCTTACAAGGAATCCAAAATGATTAAACTAAAGCTATTGTACTTTGAACCTATCATAAGAGGACATGATCACTGGGAAAAAACATAATGCTTGGTAAAGCAGAAGGAAAAACATTATGATAGATTCTGCTAACATGGAAGATTCATTATAGTAGGGACTAATTATAAATCCATAAAGTGATGAATAAAATACAAACTCGGTATTCCAATTTGAACAGCCTACCTTGGAGGCTTCCTGGATATACAATGCACCTTGTGGGGCTAGAAAAAGGCATCTGGAGGGCCTGACAGCCACAGATACAGGCTGGGAATCCAAATGTGTCCCCAAGGCAGCACTTTGTCCAGCTAGAGCCACCTCTGAATTCCAAAAAACCCACCATATAAATTCCTGGGCAGAGTGAAGGTGGCAGCAATCCCTGGGCATTAAAGTTCCAGCCAGGCTTGAATTTCCAACAAGAGAACCATACAGAAAGCTGATGCAAAGTGGGGAGAAGGAGGGTTGGAAACAACCCACCCCTTTTGTTTTCCAGTCTCCTTCATTCTTGACACATTGATTTTTCTAATCACATACATTTGAATACTGTTTCCAATTAAGGCTGTATCTAAGCAGTATATTACATTGTTCATTAATTCTCTGCTCTCTTACAATGAATATTTTCAGTTACATATGCTTCAACCTGTACAGTTTCTCAAAACATACAGCCTATTTCACTCCTTTTCCTTTCCAAATTATTTTCATTTGTTTACTGTTTTTAAAAAAGCATGGCAATCTTTTCATATTCTAATATTCCATTATGGGCAAAACTCAAAATGCACAATAAATCCAAAGACATCTAGAGTGCCACTAAGTGTGACCTGTGTTAAATATTTACATTATAATTACCTCAAAAGAATATAAAAGCCTCATTTAATCCTGACCCTAAGGAAATGAAATGTGCAGGTCCCAGATGAAAATCCTACCATTGCTGGGTTGTTTTGAACATAGTGAATGTTCTGTTGAAAGCAAAAAGCTGGAGCCAGTGAACATGTACAACATTTCAATACAGAACAAAACTCTAATCCTGATACGGCCGAATTGACAAAAAGGATTATATTTTGCTTTTCAATTGAATTTATACAGGACCTCATTGTCTGCAGTAATATTTCCCAACTAATTCCTTTCCCCGCTGCAACTATATCAATTTAGTTACTATTTAGTTTTCAAACAATATAGAGGAATACAATTGTATTTGTTGTCATATGCATCTTTACCTTTCCAATGGTGTAATGTTTGAGCACAAGCAGCATATATTTAAGAGCATCATATTATCCTCCAAGAATGTTAATGGGTGAGGTTGTTGTTGTTGTTGTTGTTGTTGT
>CM034701.1:55389229-55400954 GCA_020142125.1 Phrynosoma platyrhinos
TTTATGGACCAAGGCTTCTTGCAGCTAAAGCTTAGATTCTGTCATGGTAATTTAAAAGTGATTTGTTTTCTGTATATGCCACAAAGCATATCACTACATGAATTTATATTGATACATAGATACTCAAGCTACATAGGAATACCAGATTCTTCTGTAGAGGCATGTCATGCATACGGTGATTAAGCATTATACTAGATTAAAAAGGGAGACTGGCTAAAGAACATGGGTTTCCATCGAGACACATATATTTTTTGTACCATAAATGTTAATGGAAAGAAGAGATTGATTAGCATGCTACACCTAGTTCTGGACTGACAGAATGCTCCAAACAAAAGTGACAGAGAAAGACAAAGCTGAGGAGTTCATGAAATAAGGAAGAGATGAGGTGCTAGGAGGTCCATGGATGAAGTGGTCCATGGAAAACTGGGTATTTTCAGTTTTAATGTATGGAGCAGGCAAGGTATGAGGTTGAATTCCACTTGGGAGAAAACAGGTATATAAATCCCATACATAAATAAAATAAATAAAAAATAGACAAATGAAGGATACAAGGCACAGATTAAGAGCGAAATAGCTTTTTCCCAAACAAAAGCTAACTAAATATGCATGTAAATGTGATTATAACTGAGATTCATAAGAACCACCCTACTTCCCTTCCTCCTTTCTGTCTTTCACTTCCTGACCACCTACCGCACACGTCACCTCCCTATCCTTGCTTCTGTCCATCTACAATCATCTCACCATATCCCTTATTCTTATCTGGTGCCTTCCCTTCCTCCTTATACCATGAGGCCCCCTTCCTCTTTCATCCCTTACACAACTCCTGATAGAATTCTTCAAAGATATGAATTACCATCTTCTCAAGCTATGGTCCAGAAGAAGATGGATGTGTCTGACACTAGAAGAGTATCCAGTATCAAAAAGGGAAAGAAGCATTTTTGTCTTTGCTCCTCTTCTTTCAACTAGTACTTAGAACAGAGTTCAGGCAAAATGCTGAAAGCAAATTACTCCTCCACAGCTTTGAAGTAGACATTGGGAAGGCTAAGACAAAGAATGCCATTTCTCCTTTCCTGTAGACCTTTATAGGAACTACATAGGATGGGAGGGTTGGTTTCCATCTAACATCCATCTATCAACCAGGAATTGGCACGGGGAGGGTAAATTTGCCTTATTTATTTATTTAGCACAGTTTCTAGAATAAGAATATATCTAAGCAACAAAATAACAGTGAATCCAAAATCATGAACAGCAAACAACAGTTAAAAAAATAAAATACAAGATAAAAGCTAAGAAACACCAGTGTGTCTTCACAATTAATCTAAAACACTGAATGATGTCTTCCATACAAAGGAATAGGGGTGGGTTGGGGAGTTTCAAAGTGCTTGTGCTGTGGTAGAAAAACAGCACTTTTGGATTAATGACAAATAATAATAATAATAATAATAATAATAATAATAATAATAATAATAATAAATGTATTTATATACCGCCCTGTGGCAAGCCAATCCGGGCGGTTTACAGCACTAAAATACGTACAACTTAAAACAATATAATTCCCTCCCCCCAAAAAAAGTTATTAAACCACATCTCAATTAAAACCAATTAACAATTTAGAACAATGACAAATTAAAAACAATAGAAATAATACAAACCGATAAACCCCTGAAACTTCAGTTCTGAAAAGGGGGCTATGGAGACATTCCTAAGGAGGGGGGAGATCCCAAGATCCCGAGGTCGGGTATTTTAGTCTGGAAAGGCCTGCCGGAAGAGATCCGTCTTGACAGCCTTTTTAAAGCTGTCCAAGGATGTTAATTGAGGGATCTCGTCTGCAGGTCGTTCCAGAGCCTGGGGGCGACAACAGAAAAAGCCCACTGGGAGGTCGCGGCAAGCCTAGATTTTTGAGGCTGCAGCAGGTTCCTCCCAGAGGACTGGAGGGCGCGGGGAGGATTGTATGGGAAGAGGCGGTCTCTGAGATAGCTTGGACCCAAGCCATTTAGGGCTTTAAAGGTGATAACCAACACCTTGTACTGGGCCCGGAAACCAAAAGGCAGCCAATGATCATCTCTTGCCTCTAGTAACAGACAGAGGTTAAAGTAATAGACATTAAAGTTACTTCCTGGACTACAAGTCCCCAAATCTCCAACCCGGTACCATGAATCCTCTGCTCTTCCTTTATCCTTTCCAAACTATTTCCAACACCTTGAGTGAGGGGAAAATATCCAAGTGTCCATTTTTTGTTCTCATTCCTGTCCCAATATAAGCCAACTGATGATCACAAAAATCTTTGTATGATAACATTGTTCAATGGTTTCTGATGCCAGAAACAAACCTTCTGCATTCAAAAGTTACTTCCTAACGATTGCATCGCATTTGTGGTCATGATGGATGCCATATGGAGATAATCTTCTGTGTTATGTTGAGTGATACTAGATGTTACAATTCTGTGCTTAACTGTGTCTCACTTTTACATCCCACCCACCCCCCATCCTCATTCTATTCCAACAGATACTATGTGAAGAGATGCACTATGAATTTACCTCCCTTACTTCACAGGCTGCTATTTGCTAGAAAGGGGTCAAGGGTTATGGATAGAGAATTTGAGCCAAGTGATAGTGGCATCATACCTGTTTTAAGGTAGTGAGCCTTGTAGAGTGCTTCTCACAGAGCTGTCCTGCCTGCCCTCTGAACGACATAGTTCTGCAATAAGCAAGTGAAACACTTCAAACCAGAATCCAATATATATCTTAGTCGGTGAGTTAAAATGAACTTTTGCAACCAGTCAGTGCTATTTCACTATATTATAAATATTTGGAATACTTTCAAACATCAATAATGCCACCTGTCCCATCCAAATAATGGGACAGACTATACTGGTATGGTTTTCTTTTATTGATTATTCCAGTGAACAAGCTAGCAAAAATCCTTTCCAAACTATTTCCAAACCCCTTGAGTGAGGGGAAATGTCTATTTTTTGTTCTCATTCCCCAGTCTCAATATAAGCCAACTGATCATCACAGAAATCTTATGACATTCACTACAAATAAGGGAGAGAATTAAGAACAAAATAAGGTAACAATATTACGGTCTATAGATCTATGGAAGAAATAAACCAGTTAAAACAGAATTGCTGGATTTGAATTCCCAGCCATGTTATGTTTCCTGTTATGCTATATAACAAGTACTTTTCATGTACAATTATATACAACCCATGATTGCAACAATTCTTGAAGAGTAATGGGCTCCAAAGTATAAAATATTTTACAAATGAAGCTCACACAGAAATGAACTAAAGTCGTCACTATCCTCCCCCCGCCCCAAAAGTTTAGAACCTTTAATTGAGGCACAAAAATAAAAAATAGAAAAGGTACCAATCTCTCTTTTGATGTTTCACCTGCCGAGTGTCTGCCATGCAGCTATTAATGGTAAAAACCTTCTGTCAAGAAATCCATGACAATCTTACAAAAAAAAAAAAAAGACTTTGTATAACAAGTAGATTAGTGAGACATCCATGTCCACCTTATTTGCTCTAGAGTAAATCCAAACCAACATATTCAGAATGGTTACAGCTTGACCCTAGATGGCTTTTAACTCTCTTTGGTTAGATATTTTAAAGCAAAGGCTAGATGGCCACCAATCATGGATGCTGTGCCAGTGCCTTTTTTGTGTCATCAGAGGAACTACAGGAATTTTGAGGTCCTTTCCAAGGCCATGATTCTATGAGTCAATGGCATATCATATACATTGTTAATTTCAATCCCCTGTTCATATAAAAGGCAGCATGCCCGACCTCAAAGCACTATGAGCTGTGGAGACTACAGGCTCCATTCACACTACTTTCATAGATCTGCAGTTTACGAAAGGGCATTTAGATTTCTTAGCCAGACTGCTCTAGTGGCACAACAGACTACAAACTTCAGGATTCCATGGAAAGGAATTCCCTGCTCTTCCTTTATCCTTTCCTAATCATTTCCAAGAGCTAGCGTAATAACAGTGTGACAACTGTGTAGTGTGAATGGGGCCCAGGTTGTGACAGAGTTGTAAATGTTAATTTGGATTTAGGGCACAGGTAGTAAAGTTCTTGGGACAAATTTTGGCCTTCAGGATCTACTACAAGCCACATAACTCCCACACCACTCCCATCAAAGCTGGAAGTGGACAGAAATACAATTCCAGATTTCTAAAACCTCACGTAAATGAGGTAACAAGGCACCAGTGAAATCAATGTCTCATTTTAAAGAAAAAAAATCACTGCTCCTCAAACCTTTGAGGCATAAAAATTATGATTTTTGACCAAATACTTTTATTTGGTGGGGCTGCAGGATCTCATGCCCCACTCCACCCCAACAAGGCCAGTTGGCATGTGTTGAATATTTTTCACCCCTACTTTAGGAATTGGGACCCTGCACTCCCTTCAGAGGAAGGAGCTAGTAAAACAATATCTAAGTACCGTATTCCTTTCCTTAGAAAAACCTTAAAAAATCCCTATGAAATTCATGGGATTGCCCTAAGTCAACAGGTGACCTGACGGCACAGATACACTTTTCCACAACTATCCCTTCTGGTTTGCTATTATATAAGTCTGTTGTAAATGGGACACGACTCACTTTTAAACAGAACTGTATGTGCTAAAAGATCAAAGACAAAAAAATTATATAAGGAATAGTTCCACTTTAGAAAATGCATTTTTCAAAGCAATGCTGTAAGCAATGCAACCTTACCCTGTTCTCTTTTCTGGAAAATATCTAACCTGAGAGGCAGTTTTAAAATCCAACTTTTCTATATCCATTCTAGGCTGTCTCATATAAATCACTTGGATGACTACAACATCTAGACTACTGAAAGAGCAGTTTAAATTTCCCTACCTGGGAGATGCCCAGCCATCAAATGTGACTGGGAAAGAGACTGTTGTCTTTGTCTTAATAACCAATAGCCAACATCAACCAAAAGCTGTGAGGAAAGCCCAGGGCTTACTTTTTGCAGAGAGCTGTTCTGGTGAGTTATTCCTAGATAACTGATAATTTTAGTTATCTAATGATTAGTTCATTGTAAACCTACTAGGTCACCTTGGGCAAGTCACACTCTCAGCCTTAGAGGGTAGCAATGGCAAACCTCCTCTGAAGAAACTTGCCAAGAAAACCCTGTGACAAGTTTGCCTTAGGGTTGCCTAAGTCAGAAATGACTTGAAGGCACACAACTACAACAATTTCTGAACTTGTCTGGTGTGATCTGTACTGAATTAAAAATTGGAGTAATTTTACTTTCTTGCCATTTAAAAGGATCTCTGTAAAAATCAATCTATTGTTGAGGCCTGCATTCTCAATGATCTTAAGAGTTACTAAAAATGTGATTGCTGATGACATTTCCTCTGAGTAATAAATAAAAGATATATTGAACCTTTCAGACTTACTGGAAGTACAGACACGCTGTGCTATCATAGGTATTAAGATGTATCTGATAATCCTAAAGCCATACAACACCATTTTTTTAAAATTGCTTCATCTTTTCAAAAATGCAGGCACCAATTTTCTAAATTCAGTAAATCTGAGTACCATGAAATGATCCCAAACTGACTTTTCCAGAGGATTTGCCCATCAGGTAAGATGAATTGAAGTAATGACAACACAATAGTCTTGGGAAATGACCTGTGTGCTATTTTGTTTGCACAGTTCTCCAGCAATAGCAGTTGCAGGAAGCATTATGACTCTTCCTTACAGAAACATGAGGCACACATGTGTATTTAACCTACACATTTTTTCCAATAATTGATTTATATAAGTAATAGAGAATGAAATTATATAGTAGAAGAGTGGGAAGTTTCAAGTTACTTGCAAAGATGAGCAATACCATCTTTGCAAAAGATTGGAGTGTGGGTTGCAAAGGAATCGTCTATTTTGTTGCATTTGCTTCTTCTCCCTTCCTCAGAAAGCAACTGTAGTTGTAATATGAGCTATATCAACAAAAATAAAGAGATGAGTGCCCAGACCACATAAAAGATGAAAATTGTCACTTGACAGCTACAAACAAGTGGTAACAGCAGATGAAACGAAGAGATGATCAGGTGGCATTTAAAAAATAAACAAATTCAGGCACAGATGGGTTTACCTTCACAAAAAACAATCTGGGAGGGGAGGGGAGGGGAGCAGAGGGAAGAGATGGCCTCTCAACAGTCTATCTCTGATACACGTCCAAGGAGCAAATTTCATGTGAAAGCACTGAAAGGAGGCTGTGAAACCAAAAGAAAAGTGTGTGCAACAGGAAGAAGTATGTCTGGGGTGTCAGTTGAGTTTAAATTCCAGAAAACTGTGTTGATAAGCAAGGATCTATGGAGTGGGGAAGCAAAATATGTACATAGTTAAGTGATAGACACCATTCCTGGTAGATCTGGCAATTGGAGAGTGATGAAGCTTAGGTACTAAGTCTGGCCTCTAGGAAATGTGTATGCAACATTTACTGTCTTCCATTTTTAGGTCTGATTTCTGGATATTTTTCCACCCATAGTTGAATACCTCAATTACTGTCCTGACTCTCTTTCCTCCCTTAGTTAACTGCCCTAATGACGCAATCTAATTATAACAATATTTCTCTTAAAAACAATAGTAACGACATAGACGGGATGTAAATGAAATAAATAAATAAATACCAGGATTCTTGATAACACTGAACTACACTGGAAGACTGTCAGACTCTATTTTACGTCCCCTTCTCCTCGGTGAAATGGATATAACATTACTAATCTTATAGTATAGCCGCAAGTTTGACACCAACTATTGTTGACAGCCACACACCCACTATCTAGTGTGTCCCAAACCTAAAATACTTTTCCAATGTTGGTAGCATTTTTAATGTATTTTTGAGATTACTCCACACAGCTGCTTCTTGAAACAAAGTAATAGATTTATTTACAAGACAGACTGAATACAATATCTTCTTTAATGAAGTGTTCATGTTGGATACGATGTACTTTATTTGTTACACAGTTTGACAATTCCTTTATCTTGTCTTTTAATTGTTTCCTTATACCTCTCTATATGTTATATGTTCCCTTACAAACTACAGATCAAAACAGATGGCAGGTAATGTCAGTGAGGTTTTGCCCCAGGATGTAAAAATGTCCCATGTGCATGTAGTATGCAAAAAGGAGAAAGGGTAACACAGGGGAAGCTGATGAAACTTCAGCAGGAAGTTGTGTGTTAACAGTTCAAAACTGCATTGTCATTGTGGACATGTGACAGAAAAATGATGAAATACTGGCAGGGGATTGGGTCAGAATCCTAGCCAGATTTTGTGTATATAAGGAAGAATGTTCCAATACATTGTGGTTAGATGGATGTCAAATGGTGGTGGAGCATTATGTTGGATGGTGTAAATATTGCTATATTGTGCTTGTAAATATTTGCTGCACCTAAGATTAAAAGCCTCTTTGGAAGAACCTCAGAGTGTGAGTTAAAACTCGTTTGGATAAAGGAGTTTTTGCCTACAGCTACTTCCAGAATTTCCAGTGGTGCTTGTTACCTGTCTGTCTGTCTTCTGTGTATGGACTTAGTCTTCCACTTGCGGTAACAGAGAGGAGAAGCTCAGTGCCACCCCTTTGAGTGCTGGATCATGGCCCCAATCTGGCGTTTTTCTGACACAAAAAGAAGCAGCAAAATGCTGCTCCATTTTGTGCCGGAAAAAAGGCACACCTTTCTCCTCTGCTGCAGCTCGTCTTCGCTCCTGTGGCACGCAGTGTGTAGTTGCTGCACCTCAGAAGAGTCCCAGTGCTGCTCGCCATCTGGCTGGACATGCGGTGTGATGGCAGCTTGGGAGAGGAATTGGGGCATGAGGCCCCCCAAGCCCCCACTTCACCCCAATGCCAGCCTTTGGGTCAGTCTGTACAGCCCCTAAGTCTCTCAGGACATTTATTAAACTTTTGTATTATTTAACTCTTCTGGTAACTTGTAACTCCACTAGTCACCAGACACAGTGTCTCCCGCAAGATACTACTTCAATTCAACCCAGGACATTCCTCATCCCTATCTTGGGTACCTAAAACCCCTTTTTAACTGCCCTCACAGCAGCCTAACCTAGTCATTAAGGCTCATCACCCTTCAAGGCACACTAAAACATCAACCCTAACTAACTCCAAACATTGCTATGTCCCTCTATATATGCTCACTCCTGGGAGTAGCCCCCACCTTTTCTTGGCTTCACTCCTATTGGCTGTTGCCAGGCTCACGCTCACTGGATGTTGCCAATGCTCCAATCTGCCTTTTCTCCACAGTGTCCGTTATATAAAATTGAAAAAAAATATATCAAGGTTTGCTTTTTGGAATTCACATATTTTTTGAGGTTTTTTTCAAGCCATGGATGGTTGAAGCTGCAGATATGGAGGGCCAAATGTAATACCATTTCTGCCTGTAATTTCTTGGATTCTTCATGAATCCCTTTTTAAAAAGTCTTATGACCTGAATAGATTGCTAGAAATAATTCATCTTAAAACCACTTTAACTACCCTGGCTCATTGCTAGGGAATCATGGGAACTGCAGTTTATTGTGGCACCAGAGCTCTTTGACAGAGAGGACTCAGTGTCTCAATAATAATAATAATAATAATAATAATAATAATAATACAATTCCCATGATTCCCTAGCATAGTGCCAGGGCAGTTAAATTAGCTTAAGCTGGATTATTTCTAGCAGTCTTTTCAAGCCCTTATTTTGTTATCTACTTTCCAGACCTTTGCCACATTTTATAGAATAGCAACATGTAAAATATATAAGATGCACAATTTTATATTTTCTTCAAGAATATTTGAATGGATACCACCTTGACCCATGATTTGTTTGTTTTCAAACTGTCAATGAAACCTAGTATTTATATTTCTTATCCCCATTGAGGCATACTTTAGTTCCTCAGACCCCTTTGCTAAAGATGTTAGCCTTACATATTTTGGACTGAAGATCAGCCATTCATGCCACAAACTCTGTTGTTCCCTCTCATAACTCATCTGAATGGAAAAGAATGTCTCTTGAATCATATGTACTGGCACATGGTTAATGTGTGGGCCTTTGGTGGAATTGCCTCACATCAGATGGAGAAATCTTATGCGTGCAGATATTAACTTGTGTAAGGTTCCTCAGCCCAAGTCGGGGCAATTGTTCCTATCTGCTGCAGCCTCCCTTGATACAATACTGGGAGTTGTAGCAGGAAAGAACGTTTCAACTGAGAGACTTTTAAATCCAAACTCTTATGGTTAAGCATAGATCAAAGTTAGCTGTTAAAGTTTGGCACTGCAAAACGTGGTTAAAAAATTGCTTATGAAAATCGCTTTTGTGCAAAAACCAAGCAAAAATAAATGTAAAACTGTTTTCTGTGCAAAAGGCTTGGGGTGGGCAGTAAAAAAAAAGCAATTTTTTTTAAAACCCCAAAATATTGTGAAGTGCAAGAAATCTTGTGGCATGATCATTTTCTCAACAGGATATCTAAATGTGTTGAGATATGTTTTCTTATTATGGAATAATTTTTTTTAGTATTCTTTATATTCCTAAAACAAGTGCAGAGTTTATAAATTGTAATAAGAAACTATCTTACCCTTCTAAAGAAATGAATATGGGCACATGCATTTCAAACATGAAATACTCTGGAAAAATTTTCAAGTTGAATTGGTTGCTCTTACAGACTTCTATAACATTGCTTTGGGGGATTAAGACAAACTTGGTGATGAATATAACTTTCTATTAGGCAATTTTCTGTTTCAGTTGTGCACAGCCACTTATGAGCCAGAAGGTAACAGCTCAATCAAACCTTATTTTATCAGTCTTACTTAAACCTCAGTAAAATGCACAGAGAATAGTCTGATATTACATCCAGTCATGGAAAAACTATAACACATCTAATAAACTGTTATTTTCAAAAAGGAAAAAACAAAATTGGTATTACACATACTATTTTCTTTTGTTCTTTTATTACACGTACCTTTTGGAGTTCTCTTAATTTCTTCTGCCATGCAGCTTGAGCGACAGAAATATATTTGCAGTCAGTTACATAACAGTTTGCCATAAGAATATGGTGGAATTCAGCACCATGGCTCATGGCTTTTAGGACTTTTTCAACATGGCTTAAGGAAAGCAAAGCCTCAGCTTCTACACCAGCATTTGTAAGCTGCATAGTACATGGTACTAATGCAATCTGCCCAGCACAGTACAAAACATCTCCAACCTGCAAAAGAATAAGAGTGGGGAAAAACATGAGAAAAAGGGCTATAAGATTTTATTTTAAAAATTACCTTTTACTCTGGTACAAAAGGTGCAAGTATATTAGTGTAAAGGTCATTTTTGACAAGAATTTAGTTATATCATAAAAAGTAATGCATTTTAATAAGTTTGAACCTGAAAGTTAATACATGCAAGTCCATGTATGCATAGCCACCTTCAAAGAAGTCATCAATGAACCAAAGAGGTAAGCCCAGAAATATGTAAATTTAACCTTTTGTAATGTCATAATATTTCCAAGGTATCAGTGAAAGATTTTATAGTATGCTTCAAAGTAAATTTGTTTACAATTTTTCAACCTTGAGTACACAAAAGAGGGAGGGGGTGATATTAGTTCTAGTTGGCAATAATCCTTATTAATTTAGAGTAAAATTTTTCATTAATTTATAGCAACAATTCTCATTAATTTTCATGGTCAGTTCACATCACTCCTGTGGTACATGGGCCCCACAAAGCAATTCTTGATTCAAACATTCAGTTGTTTTTAGGACAGAAAGTTTATGAGATTTCATGTGTATGCATATAAAGTCGCCCCTCCATTCTCATGGACTTGACATCCACGGACTTAAATATTCATAGAAGGCTGACCTCCTTTAACTTCAATGGGGTATGCGCTGGTGGGCACACACCCCATTAAAACCTATGGGGCTTGAATATTGGCAAGTTTCTTGGATCACTCTGCTCCTTTGTAATGCCAGGTCGGTGAAAAACAAGACACATATTATCCAGGATCTCCTCCTGGATGAGAATGCCAACCTGGCTTGTTTCACAGAGACCTGGCTGGGAGAGGATAGCGCTGCTACTTAGGCGCAGGCCCTCCCAGCTGGGTACTCTGTTAGTGAGCAGGTGAGGGGAAGTGGGCGGGGAGGCGGTGTGGCTCTAGTCCATAAGAACACCTTGACCTTGACCAGGATACCTCTCCAGAACACGGTCCACATCGAGTGTATGTACCTTAGCCTGAAGACCAGGGATAGTTTAGGGATTCTGCTAGTCTACCGACCACCCCGTTGTCTAGCAGACTCCCTGACCGAGCTGACACAACTGGTCTCTGAGCTCTTGCTGAGTCTCACAGACTTTTGGTCTTGGGAGACTTCAACATTCCGCTCGAGACCAGTTTAACAGGTGCGGCTCGGGAGTTCATGGATTCCATGACAAACATAGGCCTATCCCAATTGGTCAACGGGCCCACACATTGTGCAAGTCATAAACTTGATGCGGTCTTTAGTACGGAGCAGGAATATCCGTGGGCGGAGGTAGTACATACCTCTGCATTGTCATGGACGGATCATTTCCTGGTCAAGATGGAACTTAGAGCCAGCATCCGCCTCGCCGGGGGTGATGGAACTATTAGAATGGTCCGCCCTCGAAGGCTAATGGAGCCAATTGGATTCCGGAAAGCCTTAGAGGGATTAATGGTTGGGACCCTCGACCCTGTCGAGACTCTGGTTGACACTTGGAATAGTGATCTTACCAGG
>CM034701.1:55403976-55420745 GCA_020142125.1 Phrynosoma platyrhinos
TCACTTCTTAGAATTTGGGGTTCATCTTCATATGGCTCCTCTTTCCAATATCATTCATTCCTCATCTCTTTTGTATAACTCTTCTGTGTATTGCCTCCAGCGGCTTTTTATTTCTTCTTGTTCCCGTATTATGTTCTTTTTTTCTCTCCATAGAGCATCCCTGCCCTTGGTTTGAACTTGGCTTTAATTTCTGAGATTTTTTGATTTCTTGTTCTTTCCTTTTTGTTGTTGTCTTCTATTTCTCTGCATTGGTCATTGTAGTATTTTTCCTTATCCCTGCATGTTAGATGTTGGACAGTTGTGTTCATACTTCTGGCTTTGTTTCTATCTCCCTTTGCTTTTGCTTTTCTTCTTTCTTTTATTGCATGAAATGTTTCATCTGTCATCCATTGTTTCTTATCTTTCTTTTTAGCCACTGTTAGTGTCTTTTTGCATTAACCATGGGGTTTTGCAGATGGTGCAAGGAGGGGCAGCTGGACACCGGGCGTCCCAACCCCTTTCCGAGGGCGTCATCGGAGTGCCTGCCATTGCACACAGCAGGCGCTCCAATGATATCCGTCAATTGCAGCATCCGGACACGCTGTGATGGAAGAGACGTGCACCGCCTCTTCTGGCCCCCTTTCCGCTCCTTCCAGGGCCAGAAAAAGAGTGGATTGGGGCCGAGGTGTGAGGCAGCCTCAGCCCCAATCCACCACTTCTCAGGGCGGCCCATGGCTGCCCGTCTGCATCTCCCCTAAATCTTTGACTTCTGTCCACAGTTCTTCAAGTTCCTGGTTGATTATACTAAATAGCTCACATCTGTTTCTTACACTGTCCTTGAATTCATCTGACATATTATTCAGGTCATATTTTGGTATAATGATGTTTTTTGCTTTCTTCTTCAGCTTAACTCTTATTTTTGTTATGAGCAGTTTGTGGTGTGTGCCATAATTAGTTTCTGGTCTGGTTTTGGCCACAAGGATAGTTTCACGACCTTCTACTTCCAATTTTGTAGTCTATCTGGTTTTTGTGTTTATCATCTGGTAATGTCCAGGTGTATAGTCTCCTATCGGGTTATATGAAACAGGTATTTGCAATGAATAGATTACTGGCCTCACAGAATTCTGTCAGACACTCTCCTTCTTTATTTCTTGTTCCTAATCCAAATCTTCCTACTGTTTTTGATTCTTCTTTGATGTCAACTTTAGCATTCAAGTCTCCAATGATTAGCTTGAAATCTTGTGATGGTATGTTAATTTCTTCCTGGATTGCATCATAAAATCTCTCAATTTCCTCTTCATCTGCATCTATGGTTGGTGCAAATACCTGGATTATTGTGATGTTTATAGGTTTATCCTGAAGCCTGATTGATAATATATGGTCTGACTTTGAGTTGTATCCTTTGAGTGCTCTAGCTATATCTTTCCTTAGTATGAAATCCAACCCATTTCTTCTTGTTTTTTTCATTTCCTGAATAGATTACTGTATAGTTGTCTGAGTCAAAGTGATCCATTCCTGTTGATTTTAACTCACTCACTCCTAGTATTGCTATATTCATGCTTCCGTTTCCTTCTTTATTATGTCTGGTTTTCCCTGACTCATGCTTTTCATCTTCAATGTTCCACTTACATGTGTAGTGTTGCTTCTAACTATGCTTGTTTTATTGGACATTTTAATGGAGAGCCTCTTGCTCTCTAGTTATTATTTTTTGAGCTGCTTCATCTAAAGGGTTTTCTTGGTGAAATGGTCTCGCAAGAAGGGACACCTTTTGCCTCCTTTTGCACAGTGCTGACAAGTGTCAGCTAGGGTGACACTAGTGTTCTCTCACCTACCACTACTGCTGCAGTCCAGTAGCTGTTCCTATATTTTATGCCTGTTATTCCCTTCTTCCCTCCCTCAATTCTCCTTTTTCCCTTTCCTTTTTACACTCCTAGATGTTTTCCCTCCCTCAATTCTTTTTTCCCTTTGCTTTTTACACTCCTAGATGTTTTTCCCACCCTCCTCTCCTCCCATTTTGTCCCCATCAGTGGCATCAGTGGCCTTCTGGTCTTCTTGATGGGGAGGGCTCTGATATTCCTGGGCTTCAGCACTAACGCCTCCCACTTTGTCCACCACCCTTCTGGGGTGGGTGGGGAGGGGAGGCTTTGATATACCTGGGCTATTTAAAATATTTTTGTTTAAGCATTTTCCTAATAAAATAAACAATGTCATTATTTTAAATTGTTTCAAACTGGTTAAATTGATTTTACTGTACATTGCTGTGAGATATCATACTATAGGGCATTTGATTTAAATGAATGAATGAATGACTAAAAGGTGATATGATGGGGTGTGAAGTTCCTCAGTCACTCAAATGCCAACCAATGAAATGGACTATGATTGGGGAAACTTCCACAAGGCATATTTTGTGGTACTATTTGTTGCTGGTGGCAAAAGGGAAATTATGAAGGACCAATAGTTTTGCAGGCAACCTCATCAAATCACAGCCCCATACATCTGAGGAAGTAGGCTCAAGTCTATGAAAGTTCATACTACCAGCTTCTTTCTTTCAGTTAGTTTGAAAGATGCTACAATATCTCTTTACATACTAATTTTCCAGACTAACATGGTTATGTCTTTGAATTCATCACATCTAGTTATTTAACAAATGTCACCTTTTACTTAGCATAAATTTCTTTTGGGAAATCTGCAGAATGTTTTGCGGGTATGATTTTAAAACAAAAACTCTGCACACAACTTGATGCCCTTAAAGACATGGCAATCAAAGCATGTGACAAACCCATATACAGCTCCAAATCTGTTCTCATTCCACTTTTTGGGTTAGTTTAAGGTGTCTAACCATCAGAATATAGAAAATGACAAGCAGAAAACCAAATAAAATAGAACCAAATATAACCAGCACATAACATGCCTTCTTGATATGTTAAGCCATATTGGAAATCAGAACAAAGGATACAAACACTGAAATTAGTCGTGGAGTACAATAACAGAATCATGAAAGTCAAATGATAATGGTCTTCCTTAAAAAAAATAATGGTAAAAAATGGAGGAGGAGAAGCCTCCATTGTTCCATGGAAGAGCTTTAAAGATCATAACCAGCACTCTGAATTGTATCATGAAACAAATTTACTTAGCATAAATTACTTTTGGGAAATCTGAAGAATGTTTTACATGTATGATTTGAAAACAAAAAACCTTGCACACAACCTGATGTCCTCAATGACACAGCAATCAAAGCGTGTGACAAACCCATATGCAGCTCCAAATCTGTCCTCATGAAGCTGCCTGCATCTTTTACAAGACTCGCACATGTAACTATTGAAAGAGCATGCTAAACTATTTGGCAATAAAATTCTATGATTAGTAGCTGAAGAGAGGGAGAAGGCAAAAGGAAAATATAATAGATCAAGTGACATTCATCTAGCGTATTTTTAAATTGTTTAAGATGTCTAAAATATTGTTCTGTCATGCTATATATAACCAAAAAGTTGGAAGAAAAATGAATGCAATTAATATTTTTGTTAAAAAGAACAAATGGTCTTTGTGTGATGAGGAGGGGATGTGTGCTATTTAAAAATATGTGCCACTGAACAAGGGAGTCCAGCCAGCTATCAAGTAGCATATTGACAAGATGAGCAACAAATCCAGAAAGAAATTATTCAGATGGGTGGTATTTTATTTCTTCAGACGGGTTTATTCCAAACTTAATTCTGCAGACAAGATGCAGCTTTAGTGCAGGTCATTCACATTATCCCACCAAAAATCCTTCTAGAGTTTGACCTCGATTTTACATGCTCCCATCACCCCCCCCCAAAAAAATTAATTATCAGATAGAAAGAGCTGTTCAGCCAGTTCATTTCCCCTATTCTTGAACAGATTGTTTGAGACATAATATGAATACTAATTACTGATAAAATATCTGTCAGTGTTTTGAAATATGTATCAAGATAGCACTTAAAAGTCTCCTGAATACTTGTAAAATTAACCCACAAGTTTTACTTTAAAGAAGACTGGCAAAGCTTTCAGCTTTAATTCTGAGGTCCCTACCTTGCTTCCTGAAATAATTTCTAAAATGGCAGTGAAACATAATGTCATTATAGGTGATTATAGGTAACAGAAATGCAGTGCTTAGTAGGAAATGCTTGCTCTGCATGTATAGGCATGAATTGTGGGTCAAGAGTTGTCTTTGTCATGCTCTTCAAAACAGGATACAGGTCCAACTCAATACTCTGGCAATTATTTTGCCTTTCAGATAATGAGTGGAATCTTCTTTTTTAAAATGTATAGTAGCTACAGTTTTCTAAAGCCTGCATGCTGGTTAGTAAATTACCTCGCCATTCCTCCATGGAACTCAAAGTAGCCTACCTGATTGTCCTTATCCCTTTTTAATTTCAAAAACACTATGGCCAAATGCTGCATTGGTGATGTAGCTACAATAACATAGCTATGATCTGTCTCCTGACCCCCTAAAATCCACCTTAAAAGACAAGCAGCTGCACCATAACTGCTTGTCACACCACAGCAGGGTGGCAGTGGGGAATTGCAAGTGTCATCCTGCTGAGTTCCACTCTCCAGTACCACAACTCCTACAATTATTGAGGCTTCGTGGTTTTTAAAGTGGGTTTTAGGATAGATTTGTGATCATGGCAATGGTGCCTTGATCATAAATGAGTACCAAAATTTATGAAGTCATGGGCTAGTTTACAACAATGTAAATTCAGAACAGGATGCTAGCTGAAGTGAAGTAGGTTAAGCAGAAACTACATGACTGGTCCAAGGTTATCCAGTGAGCATCTGCCCAAGTAGAGGTTTTAAACAATACTTCCTTGATGGAATGGCAATACAGTACTTTTAACCATTATGTTATGTACACCTAAGAAAAGGGGCAGGGAGCACAGGGTAGTCTTTCTTTGGATAGTTGTTTCAGTATCACCATAGGCCAAAAGAAAAGATATTGCTGTCTTCTAAGGAAATCCATGGTCTTTCTCCAGGCTTCCTGTCTAGGTGAATGATAGTTGACCATATCTTGTCTTGCGTGGATTAGATATGGTAGGAATTTGCTGGTGCAGCTCCCATGCCACTGAACAGCAATCTCCTTTTCTGAGCTGCAAACAATTTTCCAGTTGATGTAATGGACATGCTAATATTCCTGATTGACACTGACATTTATGTATAGACCACCAGAATGCAGCAGTTCAGGATTTCATGGCTGCTATGGCAACCATAGGGTTTTCCCAACACATATAGCAGGAGTTACTCTAAGCCTGGAAATAATGTGTTACAAGTGGGTATCGTAAAGTAATAATTATCACCTGGACATTATTTTGGTATATTGATGAAATTTTGTCAATGTCATCACTGACCCCTAAGTGCATGATGTTAAGAAGCTCATCATTGTGTCGTTTATTTTTGTCACAGGTTGTGCCAGAAGTGACTAAAGTGTAAGATGGAGAAGACTGAGGCTCACAGTGTTCCTGCATTTGAAGGGTAATAGTGCCCAGCAAATTCATGATGAGATGATGGTGGTTTATGGAAACGATTTCCCATCTTATGACACTATTGTGAGGTGGAAAAGGAATTTCAAATTGGTCTCATGTTCCTCACATGCGAGCCAAGACCTGGAAGACAATCATTGATGGATGATGTGGCCACAGTGAAGAAAGTGGAGTTTTTAAGACAGACAAACAACCGTACAAATGATCATGAATGAAACTGGTCTCAATTATGGTGGTGTATGAAAAATTATTCATGATGAACTGCACATATCTAACATGTCCACACACTGGGTTCCATGTTTGCTAACCCCTTTCAAAAAACAAACATGGTGTGACCTTTCAAAACAGATGTTGAAGCTGTTGGACCAGGATGAAGAGGATATTTTTCACCGTCTGGTAAGCATAGATGAATCTTGGATTTATCAGTATGATCCAGAGACCAAAACCATGAGCATGGAGTGGAAGCACTTATTCCCCTCCCCTTAAAAAGGCAAAGGTGCAAAAGTCAGCAAGGAAGGTCATGCTCTCAGTTTTTTGGGACTGTAGTGGAGTCATTCTCACAGATTACTCTGCAAAGGGACAAACCATCATTGACACATACTACAGCAATCTTCTGGACAAGTTGTGAGATGCTCTGAAAAGGAAACATCGTGGTATGCTCTCCAGGGGCATTCATCTCCTAGCTGACAATGAACCAGCTCACTCATTTCAAGTTGCAGTTAACAAAGCAAGGGCATGTGGCTTTGAGATTCTTCAGCATCCTCCTTATTCTCCTGACCTCGCACCAAGTGACTTTTTCTTGTTCCCAGAAATGAAAAATTTGTCATGGGGTCGCCGATTTGACAACACAAATTCATGAAGTGGAAGAGTGGTTTAAGGTGCAATCTGCAGAATTCTATAATAACGGTATTTGGAGGGTCAAGAAATGCTAGGGGAAATGTGTAAATCTGGATGGTGACTACGTAGAGAAAAGTTAACAACGACAAATCAAAACAAACTTTCTGTCAAATTTTTGTAGAGGTGATAATTAAAACTTTATGATATCCCCTCGTATGTGTAATGATGCTTAATATGGCACATTTTGGGATGACAAAGATAGCAAGTACAACAGCAATAGCAAATACATTTCTATATTGCTTATCAGCGCACTTAAGCACCCCCTAAGCAGTTTACAATTTGTAAGCTAATTGCCCCCAACAAGCTGGGTACTCATTTTAGTGACCTTGGAAGGATGCATGCCTGAGTTGAGCCTGAGCCCTTGACTGGTACTGAACCCACAACCTTGTGGTTTGTGAGTGAGTGGCTGCGGTACTGGCATTTAATGACTCCACCATCAGGGCTCCTCAAACATATTTATGCAAAATAACATAAAACATCATCATCATCATCACTGAATCATAGAGCTGGAAGAGACCACAAGGGCCATTCAGTCCAACCCCCTGCCATGCAGGAACTCAAAATCAAAGCATCCCCGACAGATGGCATCCAGCCTCTGTTTAAAGACCTCCAAAGGAGGAGACTCCACCACACTCTGAGGGAGTGTGTTCCACTGTCAAACAGCTCTCACTGTCAGGAAGTTCCTCCTAATGTTGAGGTGGAACCTCTTTTCCTGTAGCTTGTTCCGAGTCCTATTCTCTGGAGCGGCAGAAAACAAGCTAGCGCCCTCCTCAATATGACATCCTTTCAAATATCTAAACAGGGCTATCATATCTCCTCTTAGCCGTTTCTTCTCCAGGCTAAAAATACACAGTTCCCTAAGTCGTTCCTCGTAGGGCATGGTTTCCAGACCCTTCGCCATTTTAGTTACCCTCCTCTGGACATACTCCAGTTTTTCACCATCCTTTTTGAATTGTGGTGCCCAGAACTGGACACAGTATTCCAGGTGGGGCCTGACCAAAGTAGAATACAGGGGCACTGTTACTTCCCTTGATCTAGATAAATATACTTCCATTAATGCAGCTTAAAATTGCATTGGCCTTTTTAGCTGCGGCATCACACTGTTGACTCATGTTCAACTTGTGGTCTACTAGGACTTCTAGATCCCATTCACACTTAGTCTAATTAAGCCAGGTGCTCCCCATCTTATATCTATGCATTTCATTTTTTTGCCCTAAGTGCAGTACCTTACATTTCTCTGTGTTGAAATTCATTTTGTTAGCTTTGGCCCAGCTTTCTAATCTATTAAGGTCGTTTTGAATTTTCATCCTGTCTTCTGGGGTATTAGCTATTCCTTCTAATTTGGTGTTATCTGCAAATTTGAGAAGCTGCCCCTTACTCCTTCATCCAAATCATTGATCAAGATGTGGAATAGCACTGGGTCCAAGACAGAACCCTGTGGCAGCCACTGGTCATTTCTATCCAGATGAAGAGGAGCCATTGTTGAGCACCCTTTGGGTTCGGTCAGTCAACCAGTTACTAATCCACCTAACAGTTGTTTTGTCTAGCCCACATTTTATTATCTTGTTTGCAAGAATATCATGGAGGACCTTGTCGAAAGCCTTCCTGAAATCAAGATATGCTATGTCTACCGCATTCCCTTCCTCTAGCAAGCTGGTAATTTTATCAAAAAAAAAAAAAAAGAGATCAGATTAGTCTGGCATGACTTTTTTTGAGAAACACATGTTGAGTTTTAGTGATTATGGCATTCTCTTCTAAATGTTCACAAACTTTCTGTTTAATGAACTGTTCTAGAATCTTTCCTGGTATTGATGTCAGACTAACTGGGCGATAGTTGTTGGGATCCTCTTTTCCCCCCTTTTTGAAGATGGGGACAATGCTTGCCCTCCTCCAGTCTGCTGGGACTTCTCCTGTTCTCCAGGAGTTCTCAAAGATTACTGCCAGTGGCTCTGAGCTTACATTCGCTAGTTCTTTTAATATCCTTGGATGTAGTTCATCTGGTTCTGGAGACTTAAATTCATTTAGATTAACCAAATGAATTTCCTCTTTACTTATTTTGTGCTGCATTTCCCCTATTGTAGGGGTGGGCAACCTTTCCCCTTTAAGGGCTGAGGGACTTCAGCTCCCAGGAGCCTCAGACATGTTGGCCAATAGTCCCATGTTGGCCAATAGCTCCTGGGATTCTGGGAGCTGAAGTCCCTCAGCCCTTAAAGGGGAAAGGTTGCCTACCCCTGCCCTATTGTGTCCTCTGATCCATTTTCATCAGGTTGAACACCCTTTTCCTTTTGTGAGAAGACTGAGGCAAAGAAAGCGTTGAGTAGTTCTGCCTTTTCTGTGTCCCCTGTTAGAATTTCTCCATCATCATCATCATCATCATCATCATCAGTGTAACAAGTGAAGCTAACTTTTCAGTTCTAAAACAAGGATGGGTGACAATGCATGGGGTTGGGGGGGGACAATTTTCCATGCTGTGGCCATCCCACAGGCTACATACCATCTGAGCACATGAGAATACTTCCATTTGCCTCTGTTTCCTCTCCAAAATCACAACCAGAAGTGCTATCACATCACTTCCTGTCACTTTTTTGGAGTGAAAAAGGAAAGAAATGAAGATATTTAATTGGATAACATTTTGGGGAGTCAAGGAGGGCTTTGAGAGGTTGTGGAGAGTTTGTTCCAATTGCTGTAATATACAACCCAAAAAGTCATGCTGCCTGTCAAGTTGAATAGTTAGAAATGCTAGGTTAACAAATTTCTTGGAGCTTTACAAATTCTTAGATAATTACAGAGTTAAAATATTCTACAAGGCTTATATGGCTGACTGCAAATCAATATAGTATCCTCAGCAAAGATAAAGAAGCTAACTGATGAACAAAACTAGCTAGTAATCAAGTGTGTGATTTGCAAGCATAAAACACGGTTAGCAAGTTCAAAGTTCAATACTATTGAGATATGGTTAGTCTAAGAAGTATGGCAAATTTAGCATCACATTTAGACTTGTGACAAGATATCACTGACAGCTCATACCTTATCTACTGTGGCTTAGTATCAAGTAAAGATACATTTCCAATGTTCAAACATGACACTGAATAAGTGGTCAGAAGCCTGAGCAAGACTGTCACTGAAGCTCTGTACCTGATTGAAGTTTCAAGCTGAGTGAAATGTGTCACACTGCTTACTGACTATAGCAGGAGTGACAAAATAGAGGAAATAGTCTCCATTCAGTACTTAGCTAACATACATTTAAACATTTGCAAGTCAACTGTGATTGCAGTATAGTTTATTAGGTGGCATTACAGCACTATCATGCACTAATTGACATTTTTGCCATTCTTTAAACCAGGGGTCGGCAACCTACGGTCTGCGGGCTGGTTCTGGCTTGGGCCCCCGTGCTTATTGGCCCCTGCCCCCTCCTGCCCCCGCCACCGTGCGTTTTGGCCGCTGCTTGGCCGCGCGCGTCATGCGCCGCCACCCCCCCCCCCCCGGCCCGATGGAAGGGAGCTGTTCTGCAGACCGACCCTCACCTGAAAAAGGTTGCCTACCCCTGCTTTAAACATACCTGGAAACCATACTCCTTTGCATTCTTTTTCAATTAGTCTACCTGCCTTCTGATGCTGTGGACTTCTAAGGATTCTCTACAATGACTTTGAAAGACTGTCTGCAAAATCTCTCAGTAGATGAATGATGTGCCCTTTCTTACACATGATGACTTCATTTTGAAAACCAATAGAAATGTTACTTTTTCATGAACAGCAGAGAACACACACGTAGGACAATATGACTCCAAGGTAAATTCTGGGAAGGAGAATAGAAAACAAAATCCCCATGCTGCTCGACTGGGAAAAACAAGAGCAAAATCCATAGTTTAATAATACTTTATGAGAAGAAACCATAATCTACAAAAATGGACACTTCATTATGATAGGATTTGCACAATATACGACAGGGGAAGAAATAGAAAAAAATAAAAAAAATGAGATAATGACATCTGAAATTAGGATCAGACCGGGAATGGATAATTGTTATGCACTTCAACAATGTTTGCTAAACATATAAAGCACAGTTCAGTCCTATGCATAAATCCTTGGATGTAAGACCAAAATGAAGGATGGAAACAAAAAACATTAGATGAACTGAAGCAATTGAATCCAAAAATGCATTGGTTATTAAATTCTCAATTATCAGAAAGATTCAAATTAGATGTAAAACAACAGGGAATTGAAAAAAAAAATGATGGATTTGGATAAAGTATTTCAAGAAAATAGTAGAAATGGAAGAGTAAGCAAATTTTATAAATTGTTAATGGAAAAAAAACAAGAATCTGAAATAATATCAGAAAATATGATAAAATGGGCTACCGACTTAGGAAGAACAATCAATCTGGAATGTTGGGAAAGGGCAATGAAAAAAAACACCAAATAAATTTACAAAAGCACAAGACTTAAGAGAAAATTATTGGAAGGTGGAACATAGATGGTATCTGACTCCGGCAAGAATAGCAAAAATAAATAATACAATTTATGTTGGAAGTGTAAGCAAAATGTGGGAACATGGATGCATGTGTGGTAGCGATGTCCCAAAATAAAAAAATTCTGGGGGAAAATACATAAGATAATGCAAAATATTTTTAACACTAAATTTGAATTGCAACCTGAATTTTACTTATTGAATATGATAAATAAAATAGATCCGATAACAGAAAGAAGGTATTGGAGACCTATTTTATATATGGTATCGGTGGCAAGACTACAATTAGCACACAAATGGAAAAAAGAAGAAACACCAACCAATGATGAATGGATTTTAAAAGTGATAGAAATGAAAGAGATGGATCCATTGACTAGAATTCTGAATAATAAAGACTCTGAGGAATTAGAGGTGGAGTGGGCTCCAATAAAGAAATACATAAAAGAAATATGGAATTAAGAGGTGAGGTAATGTAAGATAAGAATAGAAAGGATTATAAAAATAGAATGCATTAACGTGGAATTAAGATGAATATATATATTAATACAAATGTGTTTAAATATTATAATGTGTTAATTTGAGAATTGTTTAATGAATGAGGTAGCATACTTACTTTGGAAGAACTTTGGAAGTTTTTATTTGTTAATATTTTGTATAGATTGAGTATATACTCATGATCAAGGAATGTATATAATGTGTATATATCCTTGGATGTAAGACCAAGTGTAACAGATTCTGGGACTGCAAAGCACAGCTAAATTCCATGCAGCAGCTTCCCAGCCTGCAAAGCACAGATCACTGCCAGTCACCATTTTCTTGGGCTGCAAAGCACCGTTCATTTCTATACAATTTCCTGCTGGAAGATAAAGTATGCCTCATTTCTATGCAATATCTTTTCGGCTTTTAAATACCCTTACATCTTATTATTGGGGAGATAACAGCAGAACAAACTTTCAGGTTGAATGAGTACCTACCGATGGGTCATGTGCAGCTGTAAAACCAGTTATTAATACCATCCACTGGGTATTACCTACCACTAGTGACATGTGAGCATCCTTGCATGTGTATGTGTATTCATTCTTCACTATTCTTTGTTAACTTCCAATGAGTACATGCAGACTCAAGTTATTTATTTGTTTCAGTTGAAATACTTGGCAACTAATATCTTGGCAAATAATATCATGGTCTGACATATGGAAAGGCACAAGTCTACCTAAATGCATGTATCTCCTGGTTTCAATATAATAGAGACCTTTTGATACAGATTATGAAAATGATCAAAATTATTTAAATGGCCAACAATGGACTACAATAACTGGCAATTAGGGAAAAAATAACCAAAGCATTCTCTCTTTTGAAGTATTTTAACATCATCACCATCATCATCACCACCACCACCACCACCACACTATCTAGTATTTGCCCATAAAGAGTAGTTTGTGTGTTATTATGTGCCGTCAAGTCATCTGTTGACTTATGGTGACCCCATGGATTTCATAGGGTTTTCTTAGGCACTGGATATTCAGAGATAGTTTTGCCAGTTCCTTCCTTTGAAATACCTGTCTCTAAAATAAGAGAGGCAATATGCAATGAACTATCATCTTTGTTCTGAATGCATCCTAATAGCAAAGTGAATGATGCCCTTTAAGAGGTTAAAGTTCACAGAAGATTCAGTGGCATACACCCCACCCCAACATGGAGTCAAATAATCCCCTATTATGCTCAGTCAAGATAAATAAGCACAACTGACAATATATTAATTGGCTGCCTCAGGTCAGTTTTGTGTACCTCTGACCTTATAGAGGGTTTAAATCAATTAAAACTTCAGGCAATAAAGACCTCTTGCTGATTAAGTTAGATAGAAATTATCTTTTCTAAAAGGATTACCACTTTAAGGTGGTGAGACTTTAATTTGATATATGATAATTTCTTCTCCCTGAATCCCTTGTATTTAGCTAATGGTGGTGAAACTGCATTTAGTAATGTGGAATCCTTTATTGAACTTTCTAAGGCAAGCAGAGTTTTCAGAAAGTTTTTGCTGAAACAATTTATGCATGTTTAATAAGGAGAGGGAGGAAGATGGCTGCAATTTGTTTTTCTTTGGCTTCAAAGTTTTACTGTTTTATTGTTTTGCCGTTCTAGGACTGCCTTCTCTTCATTTTTTTACATTCTATATTTTACTTTCTGTTATAATTGTTACTATTTGCCCCATACTTTAACTCCCTATTTTGCTATCTAATGCCTATCTGAAAATGTTAAGTGTTTTCAAGTTGTTGTGTCTTCGGTGAATTCTGGTCAGTTGTTGGCTATAGTCATTGTTTATGTCTGGGGAACTAACTATGAAGGATATATTCTGTTTGCTGTTTTGCTGGAGCTGATTCTGGTGAAAGGAAGCTGTTGTTGATTGAAAAAGTCTGCAAAACTTAATGATCTTAAAGCTGCTGGGGCAAATTTTGGATACTCCAAGAGCTCTTGAGAGAATCAGTCATACTAACTAGAAAGGCCTACAAAACGTTAGGCATTTTGCCAACTTTTGAGAGTATCCCCTTGAATCCCCTTATTGGCAACAGTCAACAGAACAACAATAATTGGGTTAAAAGGAAGTACCTGGATGAGGAGGAGTGGGGAAGAGTACCAGGTTCGGGCGGGGGGGGGAACCCTCTGATTCAGTTATTACTTACCTAATAAGATCCAATGTTAGCAAACTGAGTCCTTTGGAAGATGAACCTATTCAGTCAGCCAGGTCAGTTAAAACTGACTGACCAAATGTGGATTATCAGGTTCAGTCTCGGCCCCCCTTTGTCAGTCTATTCAGTCAGCCCTTATAACTCAGCGCATAGTGAGACTTTAGGCCTAATCCTGAATCATGAGTTTCATTGCTCCATTACCCCAGTTAATATAATAATAATAATAATAATAATAATAATAATAATAATAATAATAATAATAATAATTTTTATTTATAACCTGCCTCTCTGCATCGCAATCGAGGCGGGGAACAGCAATAATAAAAACATACATTTTAAAACATTCCTCATCCCAAATCCAATCCTCCCACCCCTTAAAACTAAATTAAACTATTAAAAAATAGAATTCAATAAACAGAACAATAAACAAACATATAGTATGGTCTCCTGGAATATAGCAGGCTGGAAGGCTTCCCTTTTGGGGGAGAGTTTTTTTGGATTTTTATCTAATTTTGATTTGATTGCTCTTCAGGAGACCTGGCTCCAAGCTGGGGACAGGAATGTACTGTCTGGGTACAAAACCTGGTATGACTTGCACGGAAAATTGAAAATAAAGGTAGAGCTTCTGGAGGACTATTAGATAGGAGAGCTGGTTTTGGAGACTTGGATTCTTTCCCTACTTTAAAACAAAACTGCTTAATAGTCAAGTTGAGTTCTCCTAGTACACCCATCATCGTGGCCAACATCTATATCCTTCCAGTAAATTCCCCTCAGTATCCTAAGGAAGTGTGGGGTCTCCTGGAGCAACTGCTGGAGGAGTTAAGTAAGGTATTTCTAACTGCTTTAAGAATTTTGACAGGAGACTTTAATGCCTGAATAGGTACATCACTTCAAAATTTTGTAGACTTGGGTGGCCCCCAGGAGGAATTGCAATGTGTGTTTTGTTGGTTTTCTAGTAATAAAACATCTAATCAAGCTGGGCAAAAATTTCTAAGGCTTTTGCTTTCATTTGATCTTCAGATTCTTGGCCCTAGCGATTATAGAACACCCTATCCATTTATTTATTTTACCCACAAAGCTGGTAGCACTATGGATTATATATGTGTCTCAAAACATAAGAGACATCTTTCAGGTATTTCTGTTAATATCTGAGAGAATAGCTATCACCAACCGATATCTATTTGGATAATGCTTGAATCTAATTTACAATACTCAGACAGGTGACTCAAGGCCTTGACATTGTGCAAGAAAAATGACAGAGGGGGGTTGCAGACTGCCATAAATAGTGCAAATTGAGTCCACTTTTAGGGTTAGGGTTAGGGAATCATGGGAACTGTATTTTATTATAGCACCAGAGCTCTCTGACAGAGAAGACTCAATGTCTCAGGAAAAAAACAATTCCCACAGTTCCCTAGCACTAACCCTAACCCTAAAAGTGGACTCAATTTGCACTATTTCTGGCAGTCTGCAACCCCCCTAAGATGGCAACAAGTGGATGTGAAGAAACTTGGCTCTTTTTATAAGTCAGAAGTGGGTGGTGTCCTTGGTAGCATGATTTGCTGTCCAGAGGCAAATATTACTTATGTCCTGGCCACATATCATGCCATTTGCGCTCAGATCAAATCTCTATTATTATACCAATTAACAATAAAAGACTGCAGGAATAAAAAGCATCTGTGGTTTGATGCTGAATGTCACAGACTGGGGACATGCTTGAGGAATCAATTAAGAATGGTTCAAAACTCCCCTAAAAGCAGTGCATATTTTTCTATGCTTAACATGAGAAGAAAATATAAAAAACTAGTTACAGTTGAAAAAACAAACAAAAAACAAACCAACTATGTTGCCAGATGTTGGGCAGATTTGGAAGCAGCAACCATTAATAAAAATTCAGCCCAGTTCTGGCAACTGGTAACCAGAAAATTGGGTGACTATTGTTATGATCTGGGGACTCCCATTTCGGCTTCAACTATATAAGGGGCCCACAACAAGAGATAGCTGCTGGATGGATGATGAGATTTTTAGGAAAATAAATGACTTCCCAAAATGGCCTGCGGTTACCAGGCAGGAAGTCATAGCCCTCATTTAGTGTCTGAAGAACAGTAAAGCCCCAGGAAAGGATTTCATGCCACCTGAATTGTTTAAAAGCAATATAGATTGGTGGGCTGCCCTTTTGGCTGGCTTGTTCACTCATATAAATGACACAGGATGTATGCCCATTCAGTGGAAGCTTGGCATAGTTATTCCTCTTTATAAAAAAGGGGGATCAAAGGGACCCAAAAAATTATAGGCTAATTATAGTTTAACTGATATTGCAGCCAAAATCTATGCTAAGTCCATTTTGTAGAAACTTGAAGACTGGGCTGAACAAAATTCCATCCTAGCAGAAGAACAGGCAGGTTTTAGATAGGGAAGGAACACTATTATAACTGCCTACTCTCCTGCATCTGATTTCAAAACACATGGTTAGGGGTGGACAACTTTATACTGCGTTTATAGATCTAAGTGCAGCCTTTGACTCAATTAATAGGATGCTCCCTTGGAAAAAAATTATGAAGACAAATATTGATAGGAGACTTCTTCATCTAATAATGGCTCTCCACAGGGACACAAGTTAATAGATTAAATCAGGTGTAGACCAAGCCTTAACAAATAAAATTTCCACATTCAATGGAGTGCATCAAAGCTGCATCTTGGCCCCATTTCTTTTAATTTTTATATCAATGATGCAGGTTCCACTATATACAACTTTGATTTTCATATGCCCAAGGTCATGGACTGACCAGTTAATTTGCTCCTGTATGCAGATTATATGATTCTACTTTCTACAACTCTGGTAGACCTGCGCAGATAGTTGAGAAAATTCAGTGTTTACTGTCAGCAAAATGACTTGGTAGTTAATAAAAGTAAATCTAAAATCATAATTTTTGGCAAAAAGAGAACCTGTTATAAATGGTTTATTGATTCTAAAGCAATAGAACAGGTAAGAGCCTATAATTATTTAGATATTGTTTTTTCAGCCTCAGGTTCCTGGTCTCACCAGATAAAGAATACATTAAAAGCCTCAGCCAGTGTCTATACATTGTATAAATTAGTTAATTATAATCACCCTGGCTCACTTCTTCCAATTATAAAAGTGTACAAGTAAGTGTTCCAGTGTTAATCTATGGAGCAGAAATTTGGGAATTTGCTTCACTCAAGAATACTGAAAGAATCCAGAATAAATTTTTAAGACTGATACTGG
>CM034701.1:55426514-55441818 GCA_020142125.1 Phrynosoma platyrhinos
GGCCCTTGTGGTCTCTTCCAACTCTATGATTCTATGATTCTATGCCAACTAACAGAGTGGCAGCTTGCTACAATTTGCAAGGATTAATTCATTTGTCATTGTACAGGGCTCCCAATGGATTTCAGGGTTTCCTGAACCAGGGTTATTTAGGGTTTAGTGCAATTCTATGTTCTACCGGTTCTAAGTACAAAGGCATGTAATCAAGAGTCTAAATGATAAAAAAAACATTTTACTGAATAATCACATTCCTGCATTCATTTCCCTATTATGTTGTTACACTGAGGCAAACATTTATTGAAAGTTAAAGAATACATTGAACATTGTGGAAATATTGTTTAGGTGCTGGTTTTGGTAGTTTAGGATAAAGAATGAGCCGCAAAATATACAGTTGTCCAAGGCTCACTTTAATATCCTTCTTATGGGATAACATACTTTGTAAAAAGATATTTATATGAACAACAGGATTTCTGTCAACTTATTCATGCATACTTTTCATCTGTAGAATCTCATTTAACTGTTATCACTTGAAGAATAAAAGTTATTTCTAAGAATACATCAGCTTCTTGCAGTATGTACTAAAGTATTACTTCAGGTTTGTAGCATAAAACAGCCAAGGATAACTGACCAAAATTTCCTCAAGTCAAATTTCCACTGATACGTCCATTCAAGGCTGTGACATTATGCTGGATGCTTGGCATTCAAGGAGACTTGAGATTGCAGTCATAAAATTTAATGAAGAATGAGTTAGATTTTTGCCATTCCTATTTGTCTTTGCCATTCTTACCTGTCCTTCTTGGCCAACCATCTCCCTAAATTAGTGTGATTATAAACAGAAGAGGGATGTTTGGGTAGCCAAAATATTCTGTAAGAAAGGTGAAAACACTATATCATACCACAGTATTTCACAGTGTATGAAACACATTAATAGTGTGACACAATTCACATGGCAAAATGCTCTTTCCCAGCAGACAAATGACTCAATACTCTAACTCAAATATGTGGCTTTCATGAATGACATTGGCTTTTTAGAAATGATAGTTTGGGATAACCGCAAGATAGGCAAAAATGAGCAGCCTTAGAAAACAGGTATGCAACACCACATTTCACATTGCCTTTGTTTAAGATGAACAAGCACACATACTGTGTGCTGTATGGTGCAAATTCAATGCTCAAGGGAGAAAGGACACTTGGATACATTCAGGTGAATAACATCCCACATCTATGTAACTTCTATTATAGATAGAATTTAAATAACTGCCACTGCAGCACATAAAAAGAGGAAATTTTACAGATGAATTGGAATTATTCACATCAAGCAAATTTTCTAGACTTGGACCAGGCCATGATTCTGTCAAGAACTAAGGTTAAGGGCTCACTAAGAGAGAAGAGGACACAATAGGAGAAATACAGTACAGAATAAGTAAAGAGGTAGTGCAGGAAAACCTGGTTAATTTAAATGAATTTAAGTCTTCAGAACCAGATGAACTACATCCAAAGGTATTAAAAGAATTGGCAAATGTAATCTCAGAGCCATTGGCAATAATTTTTGAGAACGCTTGAAGAACAGGAGAAATCCCAGCAGACTGGTGGAGGGCCAACATTGTCCCTATCTTCAAAACGTTGTCCTTATCTTCAAAAAGGGGAAAAAAGAGGATCCCAATAATTCCCGCCCAGACAAGATTCCAGAGCAGATCAATAAACAAAGAGTCTATGAACATTTAGAAGGTAACACCATAATCACAAAAAGTCAACATGAGTTTTTCAAAAACAGGTCTTGCCAGACTAATCTGATCTCTTTTTTGGATAAAATTACCAGCTTGGTAAATGAAGAGAATGCGATTTCAGTAAGGCTTTTGAAAAGGTTCCCCACGATATTCTTGCAAACAAGCTAGTGAACTGTGGGCTAGACAATGCAACTGTTAGGTGGATTTGTGATTGGTTGACTGACCAAACCCAAAGGGTGCTCAGCAATGGCTCCTCTTCATCTTGGAGAGAAGTGACCAGTGGGATGCTACAGGGATCTGCCCTGGGCCCAGTGCTATTCAACATCTTTACCAATGACTTGGATGAAGGAATAGAGGCGTGCTTATCAAATTTGCAGATGACACCAAATCAGGAGAAGTAGCTAATACCCAAAAGGAGAGGATCAAAATTCAAAATGACCTTAATTGCTTAGCTGGGCCAAACTAACAAAATTAATTTCAACTGGGAGAAATGTAAGATATTGCACTTAGGCAGAAACAGTGTGATGTGGCAGCTAAAAAGATCAATGTGATTTTAGGCTACATCAATAAAGGTATAGTGTCTAGATTAAGGGAAGAAACGTGCCACTCTAGTCTGCTTTGGTCAGGCCTCACCTGGAATACTGTGTCCAGTTCTGGGTAGCACAGTTTAAAAAAGATGTTGACAAGCTGGAGGGTGTCCAAAATGGTGAAGGGTCTGGAAATCATGCCTTATGAGGAAAGAGCTGGGTATGTTTAGCCTGGAGAAGAGACAGTTAAAGAGGTGATACGATAGCCCTGTTCAAGTATTTGAAGGAATGTCATGTTGAGGATGGAGCAAGCTTGTTTTCTGTTGCTCCAGAGAATAAAACAGAACTCAGAGCAAAGGAAAAGAGATTTCACCTAAACGTTAGGAGGAACCTCCTGACAGTAAGAGCTGTTCAACAGTGGAATACCCTCTCTCAGAGAGTGATGGAATCTCCTTCTTTGGAGGTCCTTAAGCATAGGCTGGATGGCCATCAGGGATGCTTTGATTGTTGGTTCCTGCATGGCAGGGGGTTGAACTGGATGGCCCTTTTGGGGGGGGGGAGACAGTAACATATCTTCTAAAGGCGTTTGCACAACCTTCTTTCATGCAGACTTCTATCTACTCTGCTGTTTAGACAGGTGGACATTGGCAGAGTGCCATACCTGCCCTGTGTCGCATAGATGCATTCTGATGAGGAAGGCTAGCAATAGAAAAATAACGAAAAGTGGACCTTGACATACTAAACTCCAGAAAACAGGCCTACTGAGACACCATAGATCTCCTTGGTTTTAAAACAATCTTCAGTCAGTGACATTTGTATTATTGTTTCTGGAGCAGGATCAGACCATGATTTTAGGGTGTTATGCCTTGCAAATATTATGGGAATGACTAAGATTATTCAGTCTCAGTTAAATAAAACACAACAGTTTCTTGTAGGGGAACTTAGGTGTCAGATGGTTTAAGTGGGAAGTATATAAACACACATGGGTGGCCTTGCTAGTTTGTACTTGCCACGAATAATTAGCTCAAGAACTATGTATATGAGCTGCAGAAAGACAGAACCTATTCCCCTTAGGATAGTTCACTTATGCAAAGACAGGTTTACTATTTTGAAATCCAGTGACAATAATCAGTTATTGCAGTACTGCACTTCAGGGCCTTCACTGTCACTTGCTAAGAGTAGAGAAGTTCACCGTAGATATCTCAGGTGTAAGGAAGGTTGTATCTCATGCTTGCAGTATGCTTTTGGGCCAGACTTCTTCAGAAGAGACATGGCAAGTTAGATAACTGGTAGTGTAATCTACAGAAGACATTAGAAGTCTTTCGCTCTGGAAGAATGGGGCACTAAGGCTGATCTCTGTACAAGACTGTAGGAACTGTAATATCAAAATATTTCACAACACAGAGTAAACTGAAAGACTCTTGTGGCACTTTCAAGACTAACACATACATTTTACTTCTTTCTGTATAGGAATTTACTTTTTAGCAAGCATTCTGACAACAGTGCTGACAAACTGCTATTTTTGATGCTATTTTTTTTTTTGCAAAGACAAAAATTCTAGGAGGTATAATCTTGCCTTATCAAAATTCATGTGACTTTTGATACTTCTGGCCCATTAGATATTCACATTTCTATTAATAAGAAAAATCCAGAAAACAGGCCTACTGAGACACATGGTCAAGTTTTAGAAAGGTATAGAAAGCACCATTCTTGCCTTAATTTGTTTCTGCAGGCTGCAGAAGTCAGTAAGAACAACATTGTGCCACAATAAAGCTGTATAGTAAAATATTCCCACAATGTAGTTCTAATAAAACTGAACAGCTTTCTTAGACTATGACAATTTATCACATTTCTTATCACATGACTTTGCCTGGATGGTCAAAAAGTGGGGTGAGGAAGAAAGACAACCTCTAATAAGAAACTTAACATTCTGGGTATGGGAAACAAAATCTGAATACTTAAAAGAAAAACACAAAGCATAATTTTTCAAAGAATTACAAATGATCGTCAACAGCAAATTGGTGCAATTATTTATTTTGTGATCTACTCATCCTGATTTTGTAAATGAATAGCTAAATGTATTCACAGGAAGAAGTCTGACTGACAGTGGCATCTAGCAGGAATATGAAGTTTTCATATAGGGAATTTTAAACTAGGTAAGCACATGAGTGACTCATAACATGAAATGTATTGTAAAAAACATCAGCATATAGCATATATATGTCAATAGCTCAGCAGCTTCCCAGAAAACTGAGAGTTAACCTGTGTACCCCATATATTTTTAAAAGGTGGAAATAAATCTGCTATGGGGAAGTGGTTTGATAGACCTTTGAAGGTCTTCAAAACACTCAGTAATATGTTATTCAGTAAAAATATTCCCACAATTCTACTATCTCCCATCATTCCTTGCCTCAAGATTCAACTGTCAACTTTGATGTGCCTTTTAAAGTATCCCTCCAAGCCTGAAAAACCATGACTACAGACCACAGAAGAGAACTCTTTGCTTTGAAACTATCTGATAAATCAGAAGATCATTTACCTGCAAGCATTATTTGGTGAAGCTAAAGCGGCACATCAACCAGGAGCATCTGAAGGCTGAGGCAGCAAAACGTCAACAACAAATTGTCATTGGCATTACATTTATGAACCTTCAAACAGCATCAGATCTTTTCCATGGGAAACCAGATCAGGTCAGACTGGAGCTGAGTATTTCTTAACAAGCTAACCATCAAAAGAACTTACGTTTTGAATAAAAAGGCTATCATTTGTTGATTTGAATATCAAAGGGATACACTGCAAACTCCCAGTCTAGAAAAACCTCCCTAAGCTACACCAGACAGGTGTTTAATAATCTATTATTAAGGCACTATTTTAGGTTACTCAGAATTATTAAAAAATAGCTGTAACTGTGAAGCTGCAAATGGGACTGCACAAAGAAATGAATGCTATTAACATACTATTAACAATTCAAAAGAATGAGTTGACATACCAATCAAACTTGTTAATTGACTGTCAATGGCCTGTCCCTGAATATACAACATGACTGCATTATATATTTCAAATGCTGACAGGAAGACAGTTTCATTTGCATTAACTTCATAAACTGATCAACAACCAAACTGCCACATACATTTATAATGGGAAGCTGAATCATTTCAATATTCATGGGGCTCTGTAATTGTAAATTAGGTACTGGGAAACAATATAATACTGTATGTACTCTAAAATATCCTAAATTTCCCTGACCTAGTTCCTTTGTTATTCTAAAAGAGCAGTGAGAAAAGTTGTGTATCTCAGAAATTATTATTACATTAATTCTTGGCCTTATGTAAAATCCATTTGCTATCTAATTCGCAGCCAAAGTCTATACATCCATTCTTGTACAACAAGGCTTCAAAGAGATAGGTAAGGTAGCACACATTTTTCTAATTTTAATTCATGTAAATGTTATCAAAAATTAAACCAAAGCTAAAATACTAGTTTATAGTTTCCCGTGTTTTGATAGCATAAACTTGTGAAAAGCAAATAAATATCAAATCAAAAGGAAGAACGTTATCTTCAAATAAAAATTTAGACCAAATTGTGCTCCCATTGCTTTTTTTGTTCTTAATTATCATTATCTTCGACTTATGGTAACTCTATGAATAAGAGACCTCCAAGAGACCCTATCATCAACAGCCCTACTCAGAGACCTGGCTCCCTTGATTGAGTCCATCCATCTGTAATGCAGTCTTCTTTTGCTACTGCCTTCTATCTTACCAAGCATTATTGCCTTTCCTGGTCATTCTCATGGTATGTCCTTCTCATGGTATGTCCAAAAAACAACAGTCTCAGTTTAGTTATCTTGGTTTCTAGACAGTACTGCAATCCCTGATGTTCACTTTCTTGGGGATTGGAATGGTTATTTCCAATCTGTGGGAATTTTTTTTACAGTACAAGGTGTTGGTTTTGACCTTTAAACCCCTACATGGCTTGGGTCCATCTTATCTCAGGGACCACCTCTTCCCATATGAGCCCCCTCGTACCCTGCGGGCCTCTGGGAGGAACCTGCTCCAACCCATGAAGACCAGGCTGTTGCAGACCTCCCAGAGGACTTTCTCCGTGACTGCTCCCAGGATATGGAATGGCCTGCCGGACGAGATCCGTCTCATTACTACGCTTGCTGCTTTTAAGAAAGCAGTAAAGATGGATCTCTTCTGGCAGGCCTTCCCAGAATAACTTCCCAGACATGAGAAGCCTGGCAAGTCACCCCAATTTATTGTTTTAAATGGTGTCCGCTGCCTTGTTGTTTATATTGTTTTAAAGTTTGTATATGGTTTTTAATAGAATATTAGTTTAATTCAATTTTAAGGGGTGGGAGGGTTAGGGGATTGGGATTGTCTGTTTTTAACTCTTTATGTTTTAATTATGCTGTAACCTGCCCCGATTGCCTAGCAGAGGGGTGGGCTATAAATAAAAATTATTATTATTATTATTATTATTATTATTATTATTATTATTATTATTCATTTTCCATGTTTGTTGACAGATTTTAGTTAGAACTACAGTAGATTAGGGGCATTTGCAGACTGCTAGAAATAATGCAACTCGAGTCCACTTTAACTGTCCTGGCTCAGTGCTAGGGAATCATGGGAATTGTAGTTCTTTGAGACACTGAGCCTTCTCTGTCAGAGAGCTCTGGTGCCACAATAAACTACAGTTCCCATGATTCCCTAGCACTGAACCAAGGCAGTTAAAGTGAACTCAAGTTGCATTATTTCTGGCAGTCTGTAAAGGCCCTATGTCTCTGTAGCTTGAAAAAGCTCTATTAAATGCCATTTGATCTCGGTGACCTATTTCTCCCAAGTGCAGCTTCCACTGCACTTTCTAAAATTGTTCTTCATCATCTTCAAATGGTTCTTCCTTGAATGAATCTGTCATTTTTTTTCATCTTTTTACTCTTCAGTGTATTGCGTCCATCATCTTTTTATTTGTATTTGGTCATGTAATGTGTTCGCTTGCTGGCCTTATAGCATCCTATTTGTGCTTTAAATTTCCCTTTGATTTCTCAGCTCTTGTGGAAGAGGTCTCTTTGTTGTTGTCTTCTGTCTCTCTGCATTGATTACTTTAGTAGTTCTCTTGGTCCCTGTGCACAAGGTGCTGAACTATTGCAATCGAGTTCTGATTCTGTTTCTGTCCCCTTTTACTTTTGCTTATCTGTCCTAAATGCTTGAAGAGTTTCATTTGTCATCTATTGAGGCTTCTGTTTCTTTTTGGCTGCTGATAGTGTCTTTCTGCATTCCTCCCTGACAATCTCCCTGGCTTCAGTCTAGAGTTCTTCTGGCTCCCAGTCAATTAGGCTTAAGAGTGCAAATCTATTTTTTACATCTTTAAAATTTATGGGGATGTTCTTCAGGTTATATTTTGGCAGGATGGTTGGTTTAGTGTTCTTCTTTAGCTTTATTCTAATTTACAAACTCAGTTCATGGCCTGTGCTACAATCTGTCCTAGTCTTGTTTCTGTACAGAGAATGGAGCGTCTACTTCTTTGCTTCCAAAGATGTAGTTTATTTGATTTACTGACCATCAGGTGATGTCTATGTATACAGTCAACTCTTGAGTTTCATGAAGAATGCGTTTGTAATGAACACACTGATAGCCTTGCAAAATTTGATCAATTACTCTCTTGCTTTATTTATTGATCCTAAGCCAAATTTTCTTATAATCTTTGTTTGTGTTTTGTTTCCTAATTCTGAATTCCAATCACCTATGATTAACGAGTCCTGTATTTGTGTGTGGTCAGTTTTCATCTGGACTCCAGCACAGAATCATTCAATTTTTCCTGCTCCTGTAGTGGAGCATAAACCTGGATTATGGTTATATTGTTGGGTTTTCCCTGAAATCTTATTGATATTATTTGGTCAGACTTTGCATTATATCCTTTGGATGCTTTTTTTTACATCTCTCCACACTGTTAATGCCACCACATTTCTTAATATCTTTAGAATCATAGAGTTGGAAGAGACCACAAGGGACATACAGTCCAACCTCCTGCCATGCAGGAACTCAAAACCAAAGCATCCCTGACAGATGGCCATTTTCCTGAGTAAAACATTGCATAATTATCTGATTCAAAATATCCCATTCTTGCCCACATTTAGCTTGTTCACACCAAGTATTATATTTATATGTTCCATTTCTTACTGTACTATGTCTAACTTTTCCGATTATAGCTTCTCACATCCCATGTTCCTATAATATGTGTTGTGCAGCTTTGGACTTTCCCGTCACCTCTTAGCACACCAACTGCTGAACATCCTTTCGGCTTAAGCACAGTTGTGTCATTAGCTAGTGCTACTTGTAGTTGTCCTCTGCTGTACCCCAGTAGCTTGTTGAGTGCAATCTGCCCTGGGACTCTCATCTACTTTCACTATATCTTGTTTCATTTTGGATTGTCACATCATAACATTTTTGTGGTAAAAGGCATTGAAAAGGGGTTTACCATGTCTCCTTTTTCACAGTACAAACAAGTGACACTATAGTGCAGGGGTCCCCACACTACGGCCCATGGGCTGGACACGGCCTGTCAAGGCCTTCCTACCAGCCCGCTGCCACCACCGCTTACGCACGACACAGGGTGCCATTTTGTTTTCCAAAATGGCACCCAGCGTTGCGTGCACATGACTCTGGGCGCCATTTTGTTTTCCAACGAAATGGCACCTGAGCCGTACGCATGTGCGCGCGCGCCCGCGTGCATCTGCCCCCCCGGAGATCTGGGAACCAGCGAACCGGCCCCCAGATCAAAAAGTTTGGGGACCCCTGCTATAGTGCCACTGCTGTTGCCTCTGAGAGATCCTCCACTTATATCATCCTCCCCATTACTGCTGCTGCTCAGCAAAAGCCTGTCTGACATGGGAGACCCTACCAGCATCACTGCTGCTGTCAGCACAGCTTCTTACCTCACAGGAGAATGCACTCCCACCACCACATGATAGTACCATGGTGGCACTATTGCTTGTCCTCATCAATTAAAGAATTTGAAGCAATCATGTCCAAAATGTTGTTTTAGCCTATGGCAAGGATCTACAAGTTTATATTCATACGAAGTAATTACTGGTATGAACTCAAAGTGAAGCTGAACTGACCCCATTTCAGAACCAGCAAGCAATTCCCAGTAAACAAATGTAATATTACCATTGCATAGTCTTGTAGCTAGATGGAGGGGTCAAAACATTCAGCCAGCTAGTTGTGCCTTGTACTTCCCATGACTTCACATAGACTATCATTGTACTGAGACCTGGATGCAGAACAGTGAAACAGGCTAGGATTTATCTAGTACAATGCCTTGACCACCAGAGTGTGGCATAAGGAAATACACTTGGCAACAGAAATTTAGTGAACAAATAATTCTTTACCTCTGTTGTTTCATCTGCAATATTACTTTTTGTATTTCTAGACAAGATACCAATTTCCTTAAAAATGAAAGATATTTAAATCTTAAGCATGATTACAAGTACTTTGAAATCAGCAGCACTCATTTCTGATTTTTTTATAATATTTATCTACTAATTAATATAATTTTAAATCCCTTAGTAATTTATGTATAATAAATTAACTCAACTATCTTTTCAGATCAAAATCAACAATATACCATTTTGTGTACTATTCTGTTGCTGACAAGAAGATTTCACAATACACTTAGGTAAATTGATGATAGAATAAAATAACAACAACAACAACAACAACAACTTTATTTATACCCCGCCTTTAGCCAGGGCTATCAGCTGATGTTCACAGAACATAAACTGTGAGTTATCTACTGTTGTTTTTCTTGTGCCTTCAAATTGTTTCAGACTTATGGCAAGCCTAAGATACCCCTACCTTGTTTTTGTTTTTTGGCAAGATTTGTTAAGAAGGGGTATGCCATTGCATTCCTCTGAGGCACAGAGAGTGTGATCTGCCCAAGGCTACCCAGTGAGTTTCCAAGGCAAAGAGGGGATTTAAATCTGCTGTCCTGGAGTCCTAGTCCAGCTCTCAGACCACTAGACCCTGGCTCTCTGAGTTACCAATTACAGTTCTTTTAATGATTTATCAGATGCAGTGAATCCTATGCTAGCATAATAACTAATGCTGAAACACAGCAAACTAATGTTGAAACATACCAGATTTATATAACCGAGAGGAGGCTTCAGCTATGGCAAGTCAGATGAATAATGAGAATAAAATTTAGTAAAACCTAAAACCAATGTCTTTTCATTATATTGTATTAGCTGTAAAGTGACGTGCATAACCTATAATGTTCTTTTTTAATGGAAGCTGTTTGAAAATTTTGAAAATTTTGCAAATAAACAAGATGAATATGAAACTGTGAAGAAGGAACTCTGAAAGGCTGAGAACTGTATGCACAGAACTTAGGAAATTGGGGACATTCTTTTAAATTATAGCTGCACTGGCTAGAATAAGAGATGTCTTAACACTAAAATAAAATGTTAATGTTTTAAATCTCAAGCCTTATTACTTTCAACCCACCAATCCAAGAAGCAATTTCCAGGCTTTAATGTAACTGCAAGTTCAATCTAATTCTGGACAGTGGCACAGCTGAACTAATACCACTCTGCTATCTGTAATAGAAATATAATACCAACAGAGAGAAATAATCACTCCTATTGTTCTACCAATTAATATGTAAAGTGAAAAGCACTGACAAAAATTATAAATCCTTGGCAAAAATCAGAACAGAGCAAATCACAGGGATGATGATAATACTGAACCATCTTGAAATGCTATTATGGGAGGATTACATATAGTACAAATTAGAGATATTAGCTTTGATAGCTTCCTCAAAGGATAGAATGTCACATGATGGCTACTGGGCACCCTTTTCGAGCAATACTGAGGCCTAAATCCAATTGCTTGTCCCAAGTAGAGGACACCCATTGAATCAATGGAAGGTTTTAATTGGATTTTTAAAATAAAAATACAAGGAGGGAAAGAAAAAGAAGAAGAGAGAATAGATAGGATATGAATGCGAGCTAGGTATTTAACTTAATGCAAACTGACTATATGCCTGAAAATACATTTTCCTAAAGATGTCATCAGTAAAATATATGTTCTTGTATAGCTAAAGTAGTAAGATTGAACTTTTGAATGATGGATGTTAATGTTTATCTTTCCAACCTTGGAGTATTATTTTTATTATTAACTTTGATTATAACCTGCCTTTCTTCCAGAACTGACTATGCAGACTATGGGCCTTTGCAGACTGACAGAAATAGTGCAAATTGAGTCCACTTTAACTGCCCTGACTCAGTGCTAGGGAATCATGGGAACTGTAGTTTATTGTGGCACCAGAGCTCTCTGACAGAGAAGGCTCAATGTCTCAGAAAAAAAATACAATTCCCATGATTCCCCAGCATTGAACCAAGACAGTTAAAGTGGAATCAATTTGCACTATTGCTAGCAGTTTGCAAAGGCCCTATGTCTTCTAGCAACATAAAAGCATATGGGATCTAACCATGTTAAATTCTAAATTGTATGTATTTTAATACATATTTAACTTACGATACAGTTTAAAAACATAAGCATTTACAAGTGTCAACGTTTTTCAAATAAAAAAATTAATGTGTTGTAATACATCTAAACCAGAAATGAATAAACATGGAGCATGCTCACATCACAAGTAAGCATTATCTGTACTGCCACCCACATTTAGTTGAATAGACAATTTCTTTCTAAAAAAGGCATAGTGGTGTGTCTGATATACCCAAAACATTATTTTGCTGAAACAAACTTGGTTTTAAGTCTAAAAACATTTTAGATATTGAAGGGAAGGCAGTTTTTCTCTTGGCTAATTTGCACAGGACAAGCTAGTTCTTTATTCCACTCAATTCAGAATAATTCTAACTCAATTTTAATCAATGAGATTTACATAAATGCTGATTTACCAATAGCAGCTAGAGTTAAATCTGAGGTTTTAGTTGTGATATGTGTGTAAAATCCATTGCCTCTAGATCCTTTGCTCTACCCAGGGAACCTGCTGGCATGTTCCTCATTCTCTCCTCTTTTTACTTTTTACTTCCATGACAGGGACCTGTGGTGGACAAATGTGATCCAGAATACTTTCCCTCCCTAGACACACCTAGCTTTATACCTGGTAGCTGTTTCATTTCCCCCAGGTTTGTACAGTGATGGCGAAAGCAGACAAAATTTACTGGATCCAAGCATACTGTTTTTCCAACCTCAATTATTTATTTATTTAGCTGTACAGTTGTCCTTCCCCATTCATGGACTTCGAGTCTGCTTTAGACTTCAAGTCTAAAAGCTCCTCTTGAGAAAAAAGTTTTAAAATCACAGACAATTGAAAATAGCCACAGCAATGACCCTTAATTTTAAGAACCAAGTCAGAAGAGATGGAGGCAACTAAGATTGTGCTATTTTGCCTTGTGTTTGGTGCTGTCATGCATACACATCAGCCTCACTGGGTGTTGAGACATGCAACAGGGCCTCCATTCTTGATTTCAGGCAAGCTGTCTTGCTTTAACTACAACTGTAATGAAATTCAGTTATCAAGAATCTGTGAACTGTGGCCAAAAGGAATCCAACTTTCAGTATCATCAGGAAGAATTCTTAGGAGGCATCATATAGTCCAACATCAAATAGGCATCATATAGTCCAACATCAAAAAAGCTGTAGAGCAATGCCACAGTTTCAGGGTTTATCTGTAGACAAGTTATGAAGCAACTGGCTGACATTCTCATCTGCCTTATATTGGTAGAGGCATCAAGCCAACACCCAGATCCCCATTTGTATTTAATGACCCAATTTCCCAAGATCATGATTGCAACCTCACACTGTGTTTGAGGGAATAGATACTTTGAGGGTCATATAACATGTGTGTGGGGCAATTTTTTGCATTTTAAAATCTAAATTATATGTACACCAAAGAAACCAAAGTATATACCATATATGCTTGAGTATAAGTCAACTTCATGTATAAGTCGAGGGCAGGTTTTGGGGCCAAAATTAAGGATTTTGGCATGACCCATGGATAAGTTGAGGGTAAAACTTAGGGGCATGCAACAAAGGATATAAAGCAAAACAATGCCCAAAAAATTACAAAATTCCAGCAGGCATGTTTGTGCTCACAGTAAAGGTTGGATGGATAAGAGAAGAGAGTGACTCCAGTCAGTGATTCCAGGATAAATTATGCTGTTGTGTTTCTCCAGGTGATGGTTCATTTTTTTAAAATAAGAGTTAAGGTACAGTACAGCTAGACTTATACATGAGTATATACAGTAGATTTGATTAGATGGGGCTTATATTTGTGTTCTGTAATACAATCTGCTTCTTGTAATTATTGCGACGCACAGGAAGCTCTATGCAGTTCTTAAGAATTGCCTTTCAAGTTCTGCTCACTTTCTAAAATTAAAGAGAGATCATGATTAAATTCATGGATTTTATTTATTTCATGGAGACCAGGCTCTGAATCCCCGCTCAGCTTTGGGAATCCATTGGGTGATCTTCGGCAAGTCACATTCTCTCAGTCTGAGAGGAAAGCACAGACAGATCCCTTTGAACTAATCTTGCCAAGAAAACTCTGATAGTTTCAGATTAGGGTTGCCATAACTTGAAAACAACTTGAAGGCAGAGAACGTTAACAATGCCTCAAAGGCATTTTTCAGAAAGAATTTTCAGGACCACATTCTGGACATTTAGTCAGTTGTCATTTCTTCTAACACCTGTATTATTAAAATCTTGGGGGAAGTTTCCATGTACAGATGGAGTTGGATCAGAGGAATTTAAAATGTCATGTGTTTATTTCATCCTCATATACTCATTTTCAATTTATTACATTACAAATAGGAAACTGAATGACTTAGAATATGTTCTTTCAGCAAAATGTTTCATTTTTTAACAATCTATAGTAAGCAAACTTTGCCAAGGAAAATATTGTTCATTTCCAAAATATGAATTAGAATGTTTAATCAAATACCAGTTTTCAGATAATTTAAGTGCTTGACTATTAAGCTAGAATGCATGAAGGCACAAACGCTTAACTCCAGTATTGTGTTGGAAGACTTGAAGTTGCAAAACCGAACTTTTCCCACTCAGTTCTTCCCTCTGTACTCCACTTCCCAAATCTCTTCTGTGAGGGCCTCCAAATTCCCACAATGGCTGCAGAGAAAAATGAGGAATCCATGCCACTGCCAGAAACCATTCTGTTTAAAAGGGAAGCTAACCATAAGTGTCACAGCATTTCACTTTATCATAGGGCATCTACACACTAGCCCAAAGGGCTTGCCTGGAGGTTCACTTTATCATAGGGCCTCTACAGACTGGCCCAAAGGGCCCACCTGGAGGCAGAGATGGAGGTGGCACGGCCGCACAGTGGCCGCCCCAACCCCACACTGAAGGCATCCTAATGCTGTGTGCCGGAAGGGGCGGCAAAAGGGAGGATCAGGGGCCGCAGCGTGGGGGGTAGCCATGGCCCTGATCAGTTGCTTCCTGGGACGGCTCTGGGCCACTAGTCTGCAGCCCTCCATAGCCTTTCTCAATCTTTTTACCCTGAAATAATATTCAAGTCTCAGGGAGCCCCTGCATAAAAATTATTCTATCTATAGCTTAATAATAATAATAATAATAATAATAATAATAATAATAATAATAATAAACCATGATCTTGCTTTAATTAGGAAGTGAACTCTGGAAAGCTATTCTTAAGCACTGCATAGAGCTTCCTGTGCATCCCAGTAGTTATAAGAAGCAGGAAGTGACCATGGGGGTTCCACAAAGTTCTGACCTGGGCCCAGTGCTATTTAACATCTTTATCAATGACTTGGATCAAAGAATAGAGGATATGCTTATCAAATCTGCAGATGACACCAAATTAAAAGGAGTAGCTAATACCTCAGAGGAGAGGATCAAAATTCAAAATGACCTTAACAGATTAGGAAGCTGAGTCAAAACAAAGAAAATGAATTTCAACAGGGAGAAATGTAAGGTTTAGGTTAAAAAAAAGAAAAGAAAAGAAATGCACAGATATAGGATAGGGGACACCTGGCTTGACAACAGTACA
>CM034701.1:55452748-55463252 GCA_020142125.1 Phrynosoma platyrhinos
GAACAGTGCAGGGCTGGGGGGGGGAGGGGAGCACAAAGACAGGCAATTTACACTTTTCCTCAGAAGAAAAGGCAATAGGAAGAGATCTGAGGAAGCTTGGGCTGTTGGGGGCACAGGTCCAAGCATGGCATAGTGGTGTGAGAGTTGTGTCATGGTGGGTATGACTCTGGAAACTAGGGTTTGATTCCCAGCTCAGCCATGAAACCCACTGGGTGACCTTGGGTAAGTTACACGCTCTCAAGCTCAGGGAAAAATCAATGGCACACCTCCTCCGGACAAATCTTGTCAAGAAAATCCCATGATAGGTTTGCTTTAGGGTTGCCATAAGTCAGAAACAACTTGAAAGCACACAACAACAGTTCAAAAGCCTGCCACTGATTTAGGCAGTTTCTACTGTAAAAAAGGATCTGTTAGAAGGGGGTGTAAAATAAAATACAAATGTTTTAACAATCTTATAAACTCATAATATAACTGATTCACTGCAAAAAAATTAAAAAAAAATTTAAGATTTGTAAGCAGCCTTGGAAATCTTGAAAAAAACAACACAAGTAGAACATTTTTTAAAAATATATGTGCTTAATAATTATGATTTTTACATAACATTTGATGCTTTCTCAGGAGCAGTTGGTGATAGATCTTGGGTCTATTCACATCATCATTCACCCTGATGTAAGTTATTTGTACATTGAAGGAGTTATCACTTTGCCTTCTCCACCCTAACATAAAGGAGCAAAGACAGAATGCATATTTGGACTACAAATCACATGACTCTCATATAGAAAAGTCAGTGTCTATGCTGACTGGGGTATTATGTGACTTGTCATTCAATAAAATAATTTCCTGGTGTCTGTAGCTGCCATGCACCACTCCATGAAAATCCTTCATTTTCATCCTGTCTGGTAGGGGAAAGCACACACATTTCAACTGTCCAAAGAGGAGCTCTGGTAGGAATGAGTGTATGGCTCTACCCTTTGCTAAAAGCTTTTTCCAAATGCAAACACAAATACACATAAACAGTAAGAGCTGGGAATACAGGGAACAGTTTGGAGATTTTAAGATCACTTCACTGGCTGCCTATTAGCTTCTGGGACCAGTACAAGGTGTTGGTTATTACCTTTAAAGCCCTAAATGTCTTGGGTCCAACCTATCTTCAGGACCAACCTCCTCCCGTATAACTCACCCTGCACATTTAGGTCCTCTGGGAGGTATCTGCTGCAGCCTATAAAAACTAGGTTGTCTGCAACCGCCCAGAGGACCTTTTCAGCAACCGCTACCAGATTATGGAATGGCCCACCGGATGAGTTCCATCATATTACCACCTTAAATAACTTTAAAAAGGCTGTTAAGACGGATCTCTTCTGGCAGGCCTTTCCTGAATAGATACCCCAGCCATCAAAAGATAGCCCAATATGCTCCCTGACTCTGCTGCAGTTATTGTTTATTTGTTTACTTGCATTAGCATTTTTAGTGTGTTTTAAATCATTATTGTTTAATAGTATTTTAAGGGGTGGGAAGGATTGTGGGACATGTATTGTATATCTTAATGTTGTAATCTGCCCTGGTTGCATTACGCAGAGGGGCGGGATAAAATTATTATTATTATTATTATTATTATTATTATTATTATTATTATTATTATTATTATTATTATTATTATTTTATCCCGCCCCTCTGGGTAAAATTCTAGACTTAATAAATCATAGTTAGAAGAACTCAACACAAAAGTTGTTACTTTTCTATCTAATAAATAACTAGTATCCAACTTCTTGAAATAGAAAATGAATTCTGAGACATTAGGACACAAAATGCAAACTGGGTACTAAATGATGCAATTAAATAAGTAAATAATCAGATATTATGATCAACCCAAATCTTCTTTAGTGTAAAATAGATGTGATTAAAATGCAAAGCTACAGCTGTGAGTTTTAGCATAAAAAAAATAATGAAGGAACTGAGAATAAGCTTTTATGAACATTTGATGAACTGTGTCTAGGAAAGCTTATGCAAAACTTTCTTCTTCCTGGTTAGTCTCAAAGATGCTACTTGATTCCTCTATGTCTTTTTGTTATTTTTTAAAAAAATAAAGTTATATTTTTGCTGTTTGGAGTTCTACATAGATCAAAGCAGTGATCAGAGTCCCACACGAACTTCTGATTTTCTGGCATAAGAAAACTGACTACATGAAGAATGCCTTTCTTTACAGAAAGAATTTATTTGCATGAAGATCAGTTTTGATCCATTTGCAATAAAAAACAAACAAAATAAAACAAAAACAAAGAGTCATATTGTACCATAACAAACATATTACAGCATGATTTGTGTGTGTGTGTGTGTGTGTGTGTGTATGAGAATGAGAGAGAGGGCAAGATAGCCTACTACATGCTATAATAAATTTGTTGGACTTTAGTGAAATCTGTTATTTCTCCATAATGTAGGTAAGATTTCATTATAGGTCAGTCTAGGAACATTGTTTTTGTTAATTTAAATTGCTTATAAATCATGTACAACTTCAGTGTGGAAGAAAGATGATAAAATGTGAGCAGGTGAGAGCTTCCAATCTTTTCCAGTCCTTTTTTTAAAAATCCCTCTAGGAATGCAACAGGTGTTAGAAGTTGCAGGTTATTAAATTCCACTAGATAAAAGAAGATATTAACACTCAGAGGGAAAAATTAATTACATCCTTCGGTATTTATAATATAGTACTCTGCGTTCCAGCAGACTGTTAGAGCATATATGATTGCGAGGGAAATATGTTGAGATGTATTTCTTGAAACCTTTCACACATGCATTGAGTATGTAGACTCAAGTATTTATTAAAAGAAAAATTATTCTTTAATATTGCCATGGCTTTGCCCAGAATTATTTCAACATAGCTGAAAATTATACTATTGATAAAGACAGAATTGAAAGTAATAATTTATGCAATTTACTGATAGAGGTATTTTCTAAGTCAGAAAAAAGAGGGTTTACCATGACCTACACATGATTTACTATGACCTGGACATTATGCAAGGATCTGTACTATTTCTATGTTGAAGAATCTAATAAATATTAAGTTAAGAAAAACTTTACAGAGTTATTTCTCATAGTTCTAATGGCACTGCATTATTAGTTTCCCATGTATCATGTTTCCAGATACAGAGTGTTGAAAGATTTATTCATCTTGAGTTTGCCCTAAGGTAATTTGGTTTTTAAATAACCTGCCTTCCACAATTATAACCAACCCCTTCCTCAAAAGAAAGAAGACAATTGTCCTTTTTAAATGAAAATAAATATTGAATTTCATGGTTTAGGAATTTTTGTTTCAAAAGGTACCATTTTCCATTCTTCTTGTTTTGATTTTGATTTTTTTTTTGTATTAGCCCCTCAAATTGCAAATGCTCAACTGTCACAAAAGATCAGTGTTAGTGAACTGCCAACATTAATCTTTTGTTTGAAGTGTATGAAGACAGACAAATAAAGAAAACATCACTAAATATTAACCTGAAGAAGCAGCAGATACTGAAATGATAAATAACAGAACGTATGAGCACTAGTTGCAATGCTGTCAAGTAGAAGAAATTTCTAAATATCAAAGATAGTGGCATCATTGTCAGGTGGCCCATAAACAAATGATAGTCAATGGATGGCACTGGACCTTTTCTTCTTGTTATACTGCTGTAAATAAGCATGATTCCATTGCCTGTCTGGATTCTACATTCCCATTTTGAGAAATGCCACCACAGATAAGTAACACTGTCATGTCTGTTTTGTCAACTACATACTGATGATCCTTTTCGATCTGCAGTTTGGGAGCATTATCAAGGTTAGGATCAATTGCTCAGAAAACTCCTCCTGATATGCATATTATCTATTGATTTCTATAGATAGGTTTTAGAAATGAATGGCACAATAAGAATTCACAGCAAATTTCTCACACACTAAATTCTCATGAAGAGACACATTTCACAAGGCGCAACCCATTTAAGATATCTGGTCAAATGCAAGGATTGTATGTGCAGATCACTAAGCAATATACAAATAAGCACTGCATTAACATTGCATTGCAATGCCTATGCCACAATTCTGATCCATCATCTTGAAGACAAACTTATCTATGTGTTGGGCAAATGCCCACCTCTTTCAACTTCTCTGACCTCCACTTTTGTGTGTGTGTGACAAATTGGTTGTGAGGCATTTACAACTGATGCACATATCACAAAATTATTTCTGCCAAGCTTCCTCCATGACCTGCCCGTGGGACATGACATGCTCCGAGACGCATTGCTCTATCAAACTGAATCTTTCCAGGACAATGCAAATTATGACAAATTCCATCATCCTGCATTATGCACTTCATGCTAATCTTCCTAATTCGAGAGAATCAGGAGGGTTTGCTGTTCTGCTGAAGGGCACGTTGTCTGATTGAATGATGGTGAAAGAATGTTTGCAATCCCCCACGCACCCACCCCCATCTTCTAATCCCAGCTGTGGCCACCTCTGCCCTAGAACCACCATACAACCTTTTCTGCTTTAGAATTTCCTGCCTGGAATTTATTTAGGGTCTATGTGCTCTTTTTTGTTGTTATTGCTGCTGCTATTCCAACATAAAGTAAAATATCAGCGAGGATTATTCTGTGGTCTTGGAGTTAAAGGGTATTTTATTTTTAGAACTGTATTCTTAAGCAAATGTTGCCCACTGAGTCCTCCTGCTGACTTCTCCTAGGCTATCAGCCTGTCACATTGGGAATGCAGCCTCTCTGAGAAGTTAAACCGTCTCCCATAGTGGCTTTTGAAGCAATCATTTCAATGATAGGATTCAGGCAATTTCCAGTCTCAAACACTTTTGACTTTGGGATGTTATGCTCCTAGCTCAAAGCAAACAGTCAACCTGCAAAACATTCTTTAAAAAGTCTTCAAGATGTTTTTGGACAATTCCTCACAGCTTCAGAAGGTGGCAGTGTTACTACACAAAAGAAACAGGACAAACATAATATTGTAATCCCATGCTCAGAAACAAACATATCTGAGAGATACATTTCATGCCGTGGTATAATTTACTTATGACATTAAAACACAAATATAAAACCATTTCCAGCAATAAAGCATGGTTGTGCCAATAATGATCTGAATGTTCCTGCACAGAACTGACTAAAAGATACCCAACACCAATTATTATTTCTCCCTCAACCCACCCATCATCCTCATCAGTGGAAATCATATCCTTCAAAGGTATCAAGATGGAAAGGAATCGGTCTCTGAAAATGAAAAGGTTGAAATAATACAGCATTATATATTCAGTGAGATGTGTATTTTTAAAGCTACTATAGTGCAAATCTTTCAGACAGTAAATAAAATAAAACAAAACAAAACGAAAAGCAAAAAACAAACAAAATAGCTCTGGTAACTGGAAATGTTAAAACTCCCCTTGTTTTAAATATATCACTACATTGTAAAGAAGAAATTAAACTATCCTGGTTCTCTAATAGACACAAAAGTATTTTCTTTCTTAATTAATTAGTTGTTTTATTCCAAAGCAATTCATAACAGGAATTTCACTAAAAAGGGGAGAAGATATAAAGGAATTATAGAACCTTAATATTTTATGCTCCAGGAAAGAAGTGAATATATCTGTCCACTAGCCAGTGCAACTGATGGTGTTAAGGTCTGCTCTTAAGAGCTATAGATACAATTTCTCTTGGGTTGCTATTTCAAATCAAAAGACAATGGCTATTTTTGAAAAATGAAGTGCAGGCTGTGTATCTTTTTAGGTGAATAGCCTTTTCAAAAGGAATAGACATACACTGGAAGCAGCAGATCAAATATGGGCAACTTTTTATTTAGCATTTGCATGCCAGGCTTAAAAGGAACTCTTGCATAACTGGTTTGATATGTTACTGAGTCTCTGTACATGCCTAATAAATACATTGCACAGATCCACATTAAAATATTAGTACGAAGAGACAGGAGGATCCTTAGCTTTGTACTTCAACCCCAGCAAGGCTCAAACCCTCAGAGGTAAATGACTATGTGAGCACCCTTTCAGAAAAGGCACCGGATACACCCTGTGCATGCTGCAGCTTGTTGACATGAACCAGGGCAGGCAGACACCAATAATACATGAAGTGTGGTTCAGAGGCAATTAGGATCAGTTGTCAAGGCCAGGCCATTAATGAAAGAACATGTCAGAGGAGCTGGAGACTTCAATGGTTGAGGGCAAGAAGGCGATTTAGTGTGACAGATCGAGTCCTTCCAATGTCCTCAGTGGTACATGCTAATACCAGCCTTAACAACCTTTTGTGGCAGTGTATAATGCGACTAACATGGACTTTGATTCAGCAAAATGACTGCTGCCACTGTTAGTCTGTCTCATTCCAGAAACAGTAAAAGCAAGGCTTCAAATAATTACCCACTTCCTTGTCCCTCCCCTTTTCGTTTTGTCTAATGCAGTGGGCTTTTATGCATGCCATGCAGTTTTTCACTAGAAGGTCAGGACACTTATCCTGATGTTTTCTCTCCATTTATGCAGTTATTTTTCCATTTATTAATAGGTGAAAATAATAAATATTCCATTCTACAAACCTCCAAGTGAAACTGAATAAAGAAATCTGCATATGTATACGTAAAACATAGAAAAAAAATCAAAGGCAGGAAACACCATCATATGTCTAAATTCCATGATTTCAAGAGCAAAATGCTTGGAAAATAGTGCTTGCAAAATATTCACCTGGTCCTTGGGATTTAAGGCAGGTAAGAAACAGGTGTTTGTTTTTAATGGGATACTTGACCACTGTCTTGGCATTTCTTCCCATTCCCATTATTGTATTTCTGCAACTGATAATGGATAGGGAAACCTGTATTTGTGAAAATTGCTATTTAACAGCCTTTTCTCATATATATAAATATTATTTAATAATACAAATTATAAAGTGGTACCATAGATCAGGTATATGAAATGCCACATCTATGGTACCATTCATTCTGAGATGAAATGAAACTGAAATATAATATTTTGGCATTTATTAGTGTTCAGAATCTACTATGTGCCTCACTGCTTTTCACAGCTGAAGACTATTATCACTGCTACAAATGTTTGTTTGTTTTTGCATTTCAGTGCCCTAACATGTCCTACTTATGTTTTCTTTCCTAGCTTATCCAAAATGTCATCTTCGCTTAAAATATACTAGAAGACAGTAGGTGGGATATGAAGTTACTCTAACATAGGTAAAAACAAAAACAGTATATTTAATGGAAATATGCAGTTAGTTGCAAAGTTTATTTAGAAATTTCTCCAGGTAGAAAGAGAAAGTGACAAAAACACAAAAATACAGTTTGATCTTTCACCCCCTCATTCATTCGCCTCTTTCATTTCTTTTCTTTTTAAAATCTTTGGTCATATGATGTGGGCCCTCTCCTATCACATTTGTCAGTTAACAAGAGTGACCTTTCCAGAGGCAATACTTAGTTATGACTGACAGGAAAGACTGTTTCTGGTGGGATGGATTTGCTCTTCTCTGGTTTATTGTTACAAACCCTGCCTTTTTCAATTCCACTCCCACTTCCTATATTTTTTTCTTCCTCTAAGGATATATGCAGACCAGATGAGGCTTTCTGATCAGCAGCTTATGTGCCAAATTAAACTGATCCTAAGTTTCTCCTAAGGTGAGAAACCACTGAAGCTGTATACCTTCTTCAAGTACTCCACATAGATACCCTTGGATACTCTGGATGGTAGAATTGTTATAGTCAATGAAGTGAATCTGCAAGCTCTAAGAATTTCAACTGAGAGAATGTGAAGTTGAGTATGGGACTTTTTGGTGCATTTCAGATCTTCAGGATGGAAAAATCAGTTATGAAACATCAATTTAATGCATGATAATCATGCATGCAGTATATCTTCCCTCACCTTACAACTCCTAAGGTGAGAATTCATAGAATTTGTATATTTACTTCAGTGAATACAACAAGTCTCCTACAGAAGCAGCAATGTGCTAAATAACTATTGACCCCTTCTGGGCTCTGCAGTATATTTTTGGAGTGGAAGACTATACTTTTGGAAAATTACTTCAAAAATTAATTTCTAGCTTAAGTCATATCTGTGCCCTGTCAGGGTTTCCTTTTCCTGTTTTCCCCCCCAAATGTCAACTGTCATATAACTATGGTAACTTGGTAAAAATATAGACTGCCCCAGACTTTTAAAAGGTCCTTTTCTCCACTCTTTCTTCACAGTCACAACTACTTTCATTTTTTCCCTTCAGTACATCCAGGCTGGAATCCAGATCCTCTTTTGTAATTTATTCTACTATCAGTAATTTCTCTGTGATTATTTCCCTTTAACTCATAACAACAACAACAACAACTTTTATATACTTTTCCCCTTGGATCAAGGCAGGTAACAACAACAGATCAACAGACAACATATAACATCTGTTAAAAACATAATATCAGTTAAAAACACATAAACCATTTAAAACACGTAACATCAATTTAAAGAAGAAATAAGGCCAACATATCGTATTTTCCGGTGTATAAGAGGACTTTTAAACCCAGGAAAATCTGGGGTTAAAGTCGGGGGTCATCTTATATGATGGGTGGAGGAGGAGGAGGAAGGGGTGGCGCGGCATGAGGCGGGAGGAGGAGAAAGAGAGGAAGTCCAGGTTAGAAGAAGAGGGGGAGGGGGTAGGAGAACCAGGGTCTGGTTCCCAGCCATGGAGACCCACTAGGTGACCTTGGGCAATTCCCACTCTCTCGGCCTCAGAGGATGACCAGGGCAAACCAACTCTTTTTGCAAGAAAATTCCCAAGAAAAGCCTATCCTGGGGTCACTCTAAGTTGGGGTAAGACTCCTCCTCCTCCTCCTCATCTGTGAGGGTCCTCCTGGGGAATGGAAGGGCTAAAGGAGCCCAGGAGGAAGAGGAGGAGTCCAGGCACCTGGCCTGCCTTGGCCAGCAGCCCTCTCCTTGGGTCACCTGCCTCTTTCTTTCTTTCTTTCTTTCTTTCTTTCTTTCTTTCTTTCTTTCTTCTGCTCTCTCACTCCCTTCCTTCCAAAAGTTTTTTTTTTAATTTTATTTGGTATGCGTTGGAAGAGGGGTCGTCTTACACAGCAAGTATATCCCAAAATCTATAATTTGACTGGAAAAGTTGGGGGTATAAATGAATTTTTGTGTTTAGAATTGAGTCCCATCTCCAAGATATCTCACTACATATACTCACTACATAAGTATTCCAAAATCTAAATAAATTAATAAATAAAAATCCAAAAAACATCTGGTCCCAAGCATTAAAAAGTCTGCAAAAATTGCCTCAGCATTGTAACCACACACAACTTTCTAATGCAGTATATTCATATACAGATACCTCAAAAGCTCTGCAATCCCAGCTTGACAATGTTCCCAACAAATACCTGTACATGCAATACGTTCACTGTAACAATGTCATATGTACTATTATTCTCTTTTGTAATTATGCATTTCTAAAATGTATGCTGCCTCATTAAAGTCAGAGTTAAAACAGGACTTCATCATTTATTAATTCATGCTTTAGTCATATGTTACCATGTCGATATGGCAATAAATATGATTAAAATGTTAGGATCAAAGACCCTTGAACATATAGATGGCAAATGCAATTCCTAAAAAGCCTGCTGTTTCACACACACACATACACTCACACATCCCTTTAGAAATAGTTACTTCTAATGAGACATCTTTCCTTGTAATTATCACTCCCTACAAAAATGATCTTGTTTTAAATAAATAAACAAATACGTTTTTAAAAGCCTAGAACAGAAATGGGGGGAGACCTATTACAAGTAACATCCCGTGTAGTATTTCAGAATGTAAAGAAATGAAGCTGAATTGTATCCATTATTATCATACATACACTCACCTACCGATGGCCAGGTAAAATGCTATGAAAGCTAACTGCCACACTGACTACACGGTACTGATTAAAATGTTGAATAGAAATAAATGTGGGTTTGGAGGGATGAGAATACCTTTTTACCTCTTACCAAAACTATAAAGATATATGGTTGGATCTAGAACCCAGGAAAGGAATCCCACTAGCATGAGGGTAGCCAGGAAGAACACTTCCCCTGCAGGTATTCAGTTCCTTGCAAAATTTGGCTGCACCTCCGCTGTACCTGCTCCTGCATAAATAAATAAATAAATAAAACAAAAAGCCACTCTTTGCCCCAAAATGGCCATTAGGAGACATAGGAGAGGCTTGTCTTTCATCACATATGAGCCTTCCTGGGCCACTTTAAGCCCTTTCTTAATAACATGAAGTGAGCATCAGTCACTTCAAGTCCTGTTTCAAAAAAGCCTTCACTTGGTCTTAGATTGGCCTGGGATGGGCTCAGGATGTGAAATTTGAGACAAAATTTAGTAACAACTAAATTTTCATTTGATCCCTGGGGAATCCAGGGACTTTCAAATATGGTGGGAATGCCCTTCACACTTCTTAAGAGGGCTTGTTGGCCACTTCTTTCTTTCTTTCTTTCTTTCTTTCTTTCTTTCTTTCTT
>CM034701.1:55487781-55517821 GCA_020142125.1 Phrynosoma platyrhinos
CCCCCCCCCTTTTCAACAGCCCAGGAGGACCAGGAGACCCTTCAGACAACAGAAAAGATGTGTTGTAGGGTCCAGTGGCGAGACAATTAGCAAAAACTGCTTCCCTACTGTTGGCAGGTGTTTCCACTGCAGTGAAGACACATGTGAATTCACTTCAATGTGACTCATGAAATGGGACCTCTGCATTAACTGCAGTATTACCAAACTGGGGATCTCTTTCCAGCAACAATTCAAGAGCATAGTGTCCTTCATGCAAATAAGATACACAAATAATTATGCCATTTGCTCAAATTTTAAAACAACCTTTGTTGTAGACTAAGTTACTTGCTTTTGTCTACTAGATAGATATTTTTAGTGTTTGAATTCTGGAATCATGTATGAATGAAGGTGTTTTAAAAATTAAAAAGCAGACTAGCACTGAGCATTCTCTAAACTAACAGGCTAACAGACTCAATACTGAGTTTTAGGACTACTGTGTGTGTGTTTCACAGTCCATTAACAGATTTCCATTTGGCAAAGGACAAGCTTTTTCAAAGGGCATTAAAACAATTAGCCCTGCAACAAGGCTTTTGTTTCTCCTTTCGTCACACCAGGAAAAAGAAAAGGATGGAAGAGTGAGCAGACAGCAGGTAAGGATTTTCTGGGAAAAGGTTATAACACATACCTGAAAAGACTCAGCTATGTTTTGCCAAAGAAACCCATGGTGGTTTCTTCAGATGATAAGACAGTAACTCATTCAGTGTCCCCATACCCACCCCCTGCTCAGAAGGTAAAAATAAATATCCACAGGAAATACAAGTACTACCTGGAACCAAAGTGTGAGTAGCTTGCCAGAAAACAATACTTTAAATGTAAGTAATCTGTCAAAAAAACAGCAGGCTTCCTAGCCTCTGGCCAAAGACACAACCACTACTTTTCATTTAATTCTAATGGAAATAATGGCAAAGATGTATACTATTTGGATTGGCTGAGGTTCGTGGAAATATAACAAGAACCAAGTAAATGTTATAGAGCCCCACTGCTTCAATTTACATATTATGCCCAAAAGATTTATGCAGAACATTGCTGCCTTCACCTACGAGTCTGATTACATCCTCCTTGCTGATTTCCTGGATGTTAAGAACTAGCTTAAGGGTCCTTTAGAAAGCATGCCGCTTTTTGCTTTGCAAAATTGCTTGTGCTTCCTTATCATTCCATATTCAGTCATGAACTCAGCTGCACAAGCCAAATGTTACGATTTTATGATCCAATATATCAAAAGTATCCGTGAACAAGAATACAAGCTTTCCCATTGCAACTTCAGAGAGCAATTTCCATTTTTATGAATGAAAAAGATGCCTGCATAAACATTTCTTTATTTAAAAGTGTAAAAATGAGGAAAGATGCAGAACAAAATGGAAGCATTTTGTTTTATATGTCAATATCTTGTAAGGGTTTGATAGTAAGAAATCCAGCTACCACAATTCTCAAGGCAGCAATTCTTTCCTTGCATTAAGTACATAAATGAGATTTAGAGCCACTGACCTAATCCTAGATGCCAAAATGTACCACAGCAACAGCTTTTGAGAGAACTTAATTTAAAATTATGGTGATAAAGGCAGTTTAGCTAGCAGAAAGCATACACAACAGGGAGTGCATACAAAAAAAGATAAAGGCAGGGAAACAAACTCCAGTCTTACATAAATAACAGAGTGAAGAAAGGAGAAAGGTTTTAGACTAATTACAAAAGCTTTAAAATCACTCCTATATAAACAATGATATCTTTTAAGAACTGATTGATAATACTGTGTGTGTTTTAACTTTTACAAGCCATTACTATAGGCCTAAGCAGACTGCCAGAAATAGTGCACATTAAATTGCTGCGCTGCCCTGGCTCAGTGCTAGGGAATCATGGGAACTGTACTTTTTTCTGGGACATTGAGCCTTCTCTGTGAGAGAGCTCTGGTGCCACAATAAATTACAGTTCCCATGATTCCCTAGCACTGAGCCAGGGCAGTACCTCAATTTAATGTGCACTATTTCTGGCAGTCTGCTTAGGCCCTATGACAGTTTATTAGATTCTAACCTGTGATTGCTTGGCAAGGATCCATTTCCCTCCTTGTGCTGATGGAAGTAGAAGCCTGTCAGTGGATCTCAAGAGGGAGCAATTTCATAGTTTGAGGAAAAGGTGGTACAGTATATAAATGAATACATCATTGCCACTACTTCCATCATCAACTTCAGATTAAAACCAGTTAATTTTATTAAAACTGGCATAGTTTTCAATAGCTATGAAGGAAGGACAGTCACTCATTTCCCTGTGAACATCCCTGTATATTCCTTCTATTCTATCTGGCTCTTGAGAGATCAGTAAAAAAAAGGTTTCATACTATTATATGAAATGTCCCCAGATAGGGAAGATGTGTGGCCAAGGTATGCTCAGGAAGAAGAGTAATCTAGTATGCTAGACATGAAGGTATCAGCTACCTTGAAATGGAATGGGGAACACGTTCAACACTAACTCCTACCAAGTCTTGCCAGCACAGTCACAGAGAGAAGGGAGGTGTAGTACAACAGCTGAATGGTTACACATTCCCCTATTTATGGCCTAGCTTATCTGAGAAAGGAAGATGCTTTCTGCTAGCTTATGAGTGACCAGAAGTTACTAGTTGTCTATTCACATTTGGTTTACAATTAGTCCTGCTCCTTGTAGCACACTGCTCACTTTCTTGAGAATATTTTCAACTCCTTTGCCGCTTCTTAAAAACTCTGAAAATTTGGTGCTTTTTAAAAACTGATTTCCGTTACACTGAAGACTGACTAAAAGCAGTAGCTCTAATTTAAACATATCTGTTCTACATATTGTACTGCATTTTTAAGTGTACAATAAACTACCTCGGAGTGATGAAAAGACTGCTTTTGCTGATTCTTTTATGGTATCGCCTCCAGATGGATGCAGGTGGGCGGTGATGTTTGTTATCCACTGGTAACCTTTCAGAGACTTTCCTGAGTATTCAAATGTTTTACCTGTATAAATTAGAGATTTTAAAGTATGAGGTTCTTTTTATTGAGGAGGATAAGTGGTATTTCATCCTTTGACAGGAGATTTCCAAATGACAAACAAATATAGAGCCTTTACAGACTGCCAGAAATAATGCAGCTTGAGTCCACTTTAACTGCCCTGGCTCAGTGCTAGGGAATCATGGGAACTGCAGTTTTTTCTGAGACACTGAGCCTTCTCTGTCAGAGAGCTCTGGTGCCACAATAAACACTGAGCCAGGGCAGATAAGGTGGACTCAAGCTGCATTATTTCTGGCAGTCTGTAAAACATTAATCCAACAAGTTAAATCTGGAGTAAATCAATTAGGCTCAAAGGCTTCAATAAAAAGCTGTTGTACTTGGTACCGGAATGAAGCAAATGTTGGAGACAACTGGGCCTCTGTTTCATAACCTGAGGGTGCCACAGAAGAGGTCCTTTCCCATATCTTTCCATACTGTATTGCTCCCACTGGTAGGAGATAAAGGAGGGCTCTTCCAGCAAACAATTTAAATGCCATCACCAACATCTTGAATTCACTAGCATTTTGAATTCAGAAGTATATCAACAGTCAGGTAAAGCAGCAAAGAAACACAAACAAAAGTACCAAAAAAAACTCATCAAAAATAGGCCTGCATTTCTGCCGTGTTGCTTTAATATTTTGGAAAAAAACAAATAAATTATTTTGTCATTGTTCAATGTATAAACACAAATGTATAAAATACTTAACAAAACTACTACTGTACTCAAAATATATTTTGTTCCTTACCAGAAGTTTGGTCAGTCAAATTCTCAATAAATAGATTTTAGAGTTGGCCAATGAATGTGCAAAGATTCCCATCTAAACATACCACTTTAGTAATTTCATCCCCAAAGAACTATAGAAAGAATATAATGGGCTGGTTTCAGAGTTCTACTATAAATTTACTCATTAGCTCTAAACAAAATTCCATGTAGGATGTTCATGCTGTTGGAAACAAGAGTAGAGGCAATTTTCACAGAATATCAGCAAATTTTGCATTGAATCTAAAGATGGAGGGGGTGGGACGGGGAGGAGGATTACCTCCTTCTCCAGTCCTGCCAATGGAAAAGCTCGTGGACTCAAATACCTCCTTCTGAGTGCTTCCATCCACATAGAACTTTTGCTGGATCCAAACCAATGTTCTTTGAGAATTTTTGGAATTTCTTAAAACATATTGCTATACAGTTTGTATGGTACACAGATATACCTCAGTTAACAAAGTAAATGTATTCCTGAGCTTTATTTCTTTAACAGAAACTTTAGTACCAGAGGTAGAAATAACATGAAAAGAATAGGGATCAGTACCTACACTATGAAAAAGATGAACAGTACAATAGGTTTCAGCAAACTTTTTATTCAAAGCTAACATTATGCACATATGAAAGGAAAAAATCAGGTCAGGCAATGCATAAGTAAACAAAAACACTTTGAATTGTCTAGATACAGCTTGAAAGTTGCTTCTAAAATGCATCCCGGGATGATTTTGTTTGCAACAGCCTCCATTTTACTTATGATTTCCATTTTGGTGAAACCTTTGGATATATGCTTTCTCAACATGCCAGGGTAGCTGGTGAGACAAGTTAATCTGTTTTCCCTCTTTCTGTCTGTTTATTCTGCACACATACTCAGTGATTCTGGAGACAGCTGTTTACCTTGTATATACCTGTGCACAGTACATACATACAAGGGGGTATCATAAAGTAATAATTATCACCCAGAATTTATTATGGTATATTGATGAAATTTTGTCAGTGTCATCATCACCAAGTGACTTTTTCTTTTCCCAAAAATGAAAAATCCATTGGGGGTCACCGATTTGACAACACAGATGATGTCATTCATGAAGTGGAAGAGTGGTTTAAGGTGCAATCTGCAGACTTCTACAACGGTATTCAGAGGGTCAAGAAATACTGGGAAAAATGTGTAAATCTGGATGGTGACTACATAGAGATAAGTTAACAATTACAAATAAAAACAAACTTTCTGTCAAAATTTTTTAAAGGTGATAATTAAAACTTTACAATACCTCTCGTATGTACAGTAGGGTTATCTAGAGCAGAATCTCATTCTTTCCCAAGTCAAGCTTTATTGCATTATTTACTGCAGACACACTGCTGCAACCCAGCACTGAAAATCTCTTCCCTCTTTACCATCCTCTCAATAGATCTTATTGTACAGAGCTTATAGATCTTAAATACAGATCTTATTAAAAAAAGAAAATACATCCCCACCCGCAATGTTCTCTGCGTGGCCCCATCTATGGATGGAGGAAGAACACTGCAGTAGGCCAACGTGTTATTTTTGTAGTATGTTTTAACTGTTTTAACTTTTAACTGTTTAAATTTGTAATTTTAACTGTTATATGATTTAATACTGTTTTAAGGGGGGGAGGGATTGTTTTTGGGATATCTCATGTGATTTTATTGTTGTAAGCCACCCGCATTGGGTCCCCAAAGGGTGGGATAATAATAATAATAATAATAATAATAATAATAATAATAATAATAATAATCAATGGCAATGCTGGACAAGCAACCATGATAACAACAACTTCCATCTAGACAGAAGTCAAGAGGGAGGCTGGGCTCCTATAAAAAGTCTTTGGGGAAAGGAGCTTGTTTCTCAGAGGTCTTCGTAACTCAAGTATGCCTGCACTTTTCTCTAAATGAGCTTAGATGTAGTTGGCAACTGGTTTCACTTTGGAAAAACAAGGGCTTACTATTGACTCTTTTTTAAAAACAACAACAGATAAACAACAATAGCAATTATACAAATACTACATGTCAGTACATATAGTCATATTTCATTGTCCTTTGTTAAAAATCTAAAGATTTTATAAAATTCATTTTATAACCATTCTCTGAGCTTTGTACTGTTGAAGAATTGTAATCTTTTTTGTACTTCTATAACCTTATTTAGTTCCTTTGAGGCTCCAGTCTGTCATTCCCTCCTCTACTAGTATGTGGGAAAGACAGAAACACCATAACCTAAATTTTAACATATGATGCAAACACGTAAATATTTACATCCAACTGAGACTCACCTAATATATTTACCTATTTACACCTCTTAAATTAATAAATCAAATTTCCACTTTTTCTTACAGAAGTCCAACAAAGGTTTCCATTCTAATTCTACTTTTTCTGTTGATTTTCCATTTGACATTTGTGTGAGTTTATCCATTTCGACGACCTCAAGTGTTTTTTGAAGCCATGTGTCAATATCTGGTGTAGAACTTTCTTTCCATTTCTGTGCATATGCGATTCTTGCAGTTGAAATCATATATAACATCAGTCTCCAATTGTTTCTTCCATTCCTATTTGAGATTTTATTTGTCATATTGAGGAGATAAATTTCTGATAACATATCCCCTCTCCATTATCTATACTGTGTTGTGTATCCCTTTCCAGTAGGTTCTTGCATATAGACAATTCTATCAAAGGTGGAACCAGGATCCAATGGTATTTTTGCATTTCCAGCAATTTATTTGTCCATATGATGTTAATTTTTACTGGATTCAGATCAACGTCTTTCCATTTTCAAAAAAATTTTCTTTCATATTCTGGTGAATTTTTGAGTTTTTTTCACCTGGTGTTGTGCCAGCTGTCTAAAACTGTCTGTCTTCCAATATCTTTCAGCCATTCTTTCATGGTTCTGTTCTTGTTTCCGGTCTAACAGGATCTTGTACAATTTTGATGTTAACTTTTTCTCTTCACCTTCTAATATTTTGTCCAATGCGTTTTGTGTTGTGTTAAAGCTTTTTTTAAAGGTTTTCCTTAAGCCTTTCAAAGAGTTGTCTGTATAAGAACCAGCGTTTTTTTCAATCTGGCGTTCTCTATTTCTTCTACTGCTTTCATTTCATAAATATTTTGAATGGTCTTTTTAATTATGTCTTTATTTTATCCAAGATTTTCCTAGGAAAGATTCTTCCAGGGAGACCCAGCCTGGAAGTCCCCTATAAAACAAAATTTTGATCTTTTCCCAGTTATATAGTATTGCTTTACAGATGAAGTGTTGAAGTTTCCATGAACTTTTGCTGTGTCATACCACAGATATGTGTTTCATTAGTAGCGTAGATTGAGTCTTTCTAAGTTTAATAAGTTTTTGTTTTCTAACCAAACCCATTCTATCATCCAACATAAGGTGTTAGCTTGGAAATAGGTTTCAAGATCTGGCAGGCCGCAACTTCCACTGATTTTTTTGGTGTAATAGTACTTTCCATTTTAGACGGGGGGTTTCCCCTCCCAAATAACTTTCTTTAGTTTATTGTTCCATTGCATGAAGAGTTTTTTTTTTTATTTGTGATAATCGGTAAATCCGTAAACAAAAAAAATTGAATTTTGGGAAGATAGACATTTTAATTGCGGCAATTCTGCCACAAAATGATAATTTTAGTCTATCCTATTCCTCCAAATTTTTCTTTATTTTTTTTCCATTTCAGTTTGTATTTATTATCAAATAGTTCTGTGTTTTTGTTTGCTATCAATATGCCCAAGTACTTTATTTTTTTCACTATTTGACATGAGGTCACTTCTTGCAGTGTCTTTTCTTTCAGTTTGGATAAATTTTTTGCTATTATTACAGATTTTTGCTTATGGATCTTAATTCCAGAGACATTCCCAAATCTATACAGAACCTCCATCAATTCATGTGCATTTTCTAGGGAATTCTCTAAAATTACAACTAAATCGTCAGCATAGGTTTTAATAATGTATTCTATTCCTTTGACTTTTGTCCCTTTTATTTCTGGTGTGTGTCTTATGATGTTACAAAGAACTTCAATGGCCATTATATGCAGTATTGGGGATAACGGGCATCACTGATGTATGACTTTTTGTATTTTGATTGGTTTGGTTTCCCCGCGATTTATGATAATTTGAGCTATTTGATCCTTATATATGTGTGTTATCCATTCAAGGAATTTTAATTCAAGTCCATTTCTTTCTATGATTTCAAACATGAAATCCCAATGTAAGCTATCAAAGGCTTTTTCTGCATCTATAAATAATATTGACTCTTCATGTGAAAGGAAACCACTTCCTTTTCTGCAAGAGAGCACCTGATAGCTCCCTGCAGTTTCACTGACCAGGCATTCTTAAGGGTACTCTGATGCTGAAGAGTATCTCCTGAAGGAGCACAGAAGGGTACAATATAGTGTTGGGTTCATACATAAGCTTAGTAAGCAACAGTTTAGTACTTCATACTATGAGAGGCTCCTAAATTACAGCAAAAGTTTCAAACAATCGTTAGAATATTGTATTGTTTTGGTAACACTATGAGGCCTCTCAAACCTGACAAAGGTTAGGGGTTCAACCTTTCTTAATTCAGTCCTTCTGCAACAAGAGAGAGGCAGCAGGATAATGCCACTGAATGCAAAAAACAGAACAAAATCTCTTAAGGCTGCTAGGATCTAAAAAATTATATACAAATTTCTGTGGCTGGATTTCACAGCAAACAATGTTGTATATTGGATATGCAGGCAGAAAGACTAGCAAAATATTCAAGGCAGCAATTTGAAATTATAAATTTAAAGGAAGACACTTTTGTTGTTCTGAAAAGAGCAGCACTAGCAACAGAAAACAGTATGTGTTATGTCAAATTATAATATGAGTTTTCTGTGGGTTTCTATTATGCAGGTTGGTAATTTTTCCTTTAAACAAGAGAAAGAAAGAAAGAAAGAAAGAAAGAAAGAAAGAAAGAAAGAAAGAAAGAATCTTTATTCCATTTTCCAAGTATGGATATCACTCTTCTGTGCACGAACTACTGAAACAAACAGAATATAGTGCCTTTCTGTGGTATGTAGCTCTAATTCAAGCAGATAAATAAGAGCTGAAGCCCTATACCTCAAATTTAAAGAGGCACAGGCACATCACTGGGGAGGAGATCAACACTAGAAAGCTATAATAGTTATTAGCACTAATGGGAATTATATTCATAAATCTTCCATTCATGCAAGAGAGTGTCATTACAGTCCAAGAGTGAGAGGATTGAACTTACCTCTGAGCTAAGAAAAATGCTGACATCTCTAATAAAATTATGAAGGTAGAATGAAGGAAAACAAAGAAGTCAAAAGACTTCTGCTACATATCCAAACTAAGCTAAAAGTGACATTTTAAACACAACACTCTCATATTGCTGGTGGGATTTAGCTATTATTAAAAATGCAAGAACCTGAGCAGGTGGAGCTAGGGCCCATTTATAGTTCACAATTATAGTGTTATCACAGACTGAGGGCCTAAGCAGACTGCCAGAAATAGTGCACATTAAATTGAGGCACTGCCCTGGCTCAGTGCTAGGGAGTCATGGGAATTGTATTTTTTTCTGAGACATTGAGCCTTCTCTGTCAGAGACCTCTGGTGCCACAATAAATTACACTTCCCATGATTCCCTAGCACTGAGCCAGGGCAGTGCCTCAATTTAATGTGCACTATTTCTGGCAGTCTGCTTAGGCCCTGAATCTCCCTTATCTGAAATGCTTGGGACTAGAAGCGTCTTTTGATTTTGGAGTTTTTTTAGAGATTGGAGTATTTACATATACATAATGAAGTATTTTGGAGATGGAATCCAAATCTATACATTAAATTCATTTATATTTAATACACATCTTATACACATATCCCAAATATAATTCTATACACAATATTTTAAATACTTTTCTGTATGAAACAAAGTTTGTGTATACTGAACCATCAGAAAGCAAAGATGTTACTGTCTCAGCCACTCATGGGGACAATTTTAGATTTGGGAATTCTGGATAAGGGAGACCCAACCTGGAAGTTTAGGCAGAGGCATCTAGAATTCTCAGTCAGTGCTTTACTACTCATCAAACTACAGAGGATGAAATAATGGCAGCTAAAAGTGCAATAACAATGCAGTAACTGTGCAGAGTGAACAGCCCGCAGGTCTCAGCAAGGGTGTTGCAATCTTCCTGTCCTATTAGGTGAGGGGACTTCAACATCCATGTTGAAGTCACTCTGTTGGAAGCAGCTCAGGAGTTCATGCCTTCCATGATGGCAATACAAGGTGACCAGACATTCTCTTTATTTCCAGGACATGTCCTACATTTCAGCCTTCTGTACAGGAGGAATTCCAAAATGTACTCCATTTTGAGCATGACTAAGAAGCATGAATTTATATTTATATTAGTGTTTTTAGCTTTTATTTTATAATGGCCTACACTTTACTTGAATTTCCTACATTTCGCAATGCCTCATCCACCTTTGCAGTTATGACATCTGGTCACCCTGTGACAAAAGATCTTCCAAAATCTTATCTGGTGCATCCAAGTTGGAGGCCACAGTTTTCTGTACAGGGAAGGATACTGATGATCTGAGTGTGGAGAAACTTTCCACAGTTCTGTTGTCATGGATAGAACCTGGTGGTGTTTAGACTTACTGAGACTCAGCCTTCACAATAGTGGGGAATTATTGGTCAGTATCCAATATCCATTTTCTGGGCAAGAGTCTAAAAATAGTGGTAACCTCTCAGTTTCAGGGTTCTGGATGAAGTAGATTATCTAGATCCACTTCAATCAGACTTCATCAGGGAAGAAGACTGATTTGGCTGCCATGGAGGATGATCTATGCTAGAAACCTGACAAGGAGAATGTGTCCATGTTGGTTCTGCTGAACATCTCAGTGATTTTCATGATATTATTCACAGCCAATTTTTTGGGATGGGACTTGTGGGGTGCTGTTCTATAGTAGTTCTGGTGCTTTCTGGAAGGCTGAACTCAGGTTGGTACTGGGGGATTCCTCTTCAACCAACTGACCACTGGTCTATGGACCCCCCAGGGATCAGTTCTGTCTCCCACACTCTTCAATGTGCACATGAAACTACTGGAAGAAGTCACCTGGAGTTTTTGGATGCAATGTCATCAATAGGCTGATTGGCATACAAGGAAGCTGTTCTGGTGCTAAAGTGAGTATCTGCTGTCAGTACTGGATGAGGGCTAAAACTTAATCCAGACAAGACAGAAGTTTTCCTGGTCATCAGAAAGGGAGATCGGGGGAAAGGCATTCAGGCAATAGGTTATACTTCCCCTGAAATCTCAAGATTGTAGCATGGCATCTGTGACCATTATCAAAAGCCTGTCTGGTTGCCTTCTCCATGGCTGTGGAATTCCCTTTCACAAAAGGCTAAGTTGCTTTCTCTCTGCTGTCCTGCTACAAAGAGGTAAATACTTTTTTTATTTAAATGGGCATTTGATGATTAACTGGATGTACAGAAATACCTTTTAATGGGTGTACGTCTGTGGTGTACTTTCATTATTTTTGTTATCTTTTAAAATGGTTTTATACTGTTTTAGTGTTATTTTAATATTATAATAAAATAAGTTATCTTATTTTAATCTTAATATGAGCTGCCTTGGATCCTATATGGGGAGAAGAGAATGGTACAAATTATATAAATAGAAAATACAAATTTTCTCCTATTCCCTTATATTTAAACATTATGCTAAATCCAAAGTGAATTCTACTTAAAGTAGATCCAATGAAATTAATGACATTCATGTTAATTGTGACTATCAAATAGGGGATGCAAATACTTGTATTATTATTATTATTTTTCATTTTGATGCATGAGACATAATGTTGAAGAAATCGTTGACCAGAGAGAGAATTTTTGTATTTTGGTGTTTTTCAAAAACATTTCTGGAGAAAACATCATTGCTGTGGAGGAAAAACAACAACACATTTTTTTTAAAAAAAAATACAACATTATTGTTAATACACTATTTTCTACATCAAACATCTTTTTTTTTTACACAAATGAATTTTCAAGAAACTGCAAACTCCCCTCCCCTGCTCCATGTCAAAAATCCTCTTGTAGACTTGCTGAGTGGGAAGAAAGTTTTTGAAATTAAGGAAAATTTCAGGCATCTACTGACATGTCTCATTCTACAGGGGTAGGCAACCTTTCCCCTTTAAGGGCCGAGGGACTTCAGCTCCCACAATGCCAGGAGCTATTGGCCAACATGGCTGAGGCTTCTGGGAGCTGAAGTCCCTCAGCCCTTAAAAGGGAAAGGTTGCCTACCCCTGGCATACACAGTGCACCTTTCTGATCTGTGGGGTTCCATTCCACCCCCTCTCCCTTCACAAAGATAGGAAAAAACGTGAATGATTGCACCATAACTTATTAAATGGCAGTGATGTAAATGTGGACTCTGAAACATGCAAGTTCACGTTGCCACCATGTAATATAATATGGGACATAATAATCCATGGTCACTCAAAACTGCAGATTATAATATAGTTACTAAGTGTTTTTAACCACTAATAGAAGTAAAGACTCACTGCACTTCTTAAAAGTAGGTCCGGAAGAGTACCAGGTGATGCAAAGGCTTTCACTTTGCTCCTCCAATGAAGGCCAGACATTATCTTCAAAGTCCTTTATCTCACAGGAACAGCTCCCAGTCAGGAATTTGCCAGAAAATGTCATCTGCTTAAGGGGAAAAGTTCAGAATGGGTTACCTCCAAATTTTAACTTTAACAATTAATTCATCTTGTACTGTAATGACACTCTCTTGCATGAAAGGACACGGTGCACATTATTTAGTGTTAAGGCAAGGTGCTAATAATTATTATTGAGAATGTGCTTCCATACAAGAGTTACCAGCACTTAAGTCTCTGGAAAATCAATTGGACCTTCACACATAAAACTAGATTGCCATCCTAGTGAACAGCAATGTAATGATCTAATTTACTTAACACAATTAACAGAGGATCTTTATATAGATAAAGCAATGCAGATCAACAGCACATGTGGGAACATTCATCATGTTCATGTAACAGGAGCAAGAAAATGTTTTAAGTGCAATTTTAACATTTGACAATACAAATCTATTTCATTTACAGCTAAAGTTTTTTAAAAAGTATACTTTGAAGGGAGCAAAACAAACACCTGCCACTGTCTGCTGCCCTCTTCTGGTGTGGATTTGGCATTCTTCTCTCCACCCTTCCTTCTGTTTGGGGCTTCATTATATTCCAGCTATATATTTATTTCCAAAGACACAATACACTCGTCCCTCCACATTCACTGGGGTGAGGGGCACAGGACCCCCATCAAAAAACACAAATAACAAAACATTATGTTTTCACCTGAGAGAACACATCTCTAGGAATCTCTAGGTCCTCCAGTGCAACTCAATGGTCAACATCTGACAGACATTGACCATAGAATTGCGCTGGAGGAGCTACAAATGCCTTGGTGTGACTTTTGGTTAAGGTTGACCATAAAGTTGTGCTGGAGGAACTAGATATTCCCAGAGAGATCATATTAATAAAATCCGTGAATAATCAAATCCGGAAAAGTCAAAGCTGCAAATATGGAGGAATAAGAGTATATACTTCCTCTATAATTCCGGTACACTTGTACTCATGTCTAATCAGATGTAAACCCTAGACCACTAAATGGGACTTGCTCCTAAGTATGTGGACAAAGGACTGTAGACTTAATACCATAATCCATAGCATAGACAGGCAAAGGTAGATTTGGTTGAAAGTTCAGTGCCAATTTCTGATGATCCAATTCATGCTTTCCAGGCATGGGTGGTTCTTGATATTAATTTTTTTCTGATCCAAAAAGACACACATGCTTAAGAAAGACAGCACATCCAAGGTAAATTGGCATATATTATCTATGTACAACCCTGTTGGTATGTATATAAATCCTCATTCATTTGCCTTTCCTATAGGAACTGGGAACAGGTAGAGCAGAAGCATCTTTGCTCCATCTACTGATCTGAAATAAAATGTTCCTTTAAAATCAATTGTGCATGTTCGGAGGATACTATATAAACTGACTTGAGGGTGAGTTATGTCTCCACCTCATGTAGGAAACTGACTTTGGCTAGCTGTGGGCCAGTTTTTTCTGAATCAATATGAGAACAGAAGAGAAATAGAAATGAGAGATTAAAGATAAAGGTTTCCCCTTTGATATGATTGTTGTCATGTTTGCCTCTAGGTGGTGGTGCCCATTTCCATTACCACGTCGAGGGTACCAGTGTTGTCAAAGGCAACTCTGTTGTCATGTGGCCAGCACAACTGCATGGAACACTGTTACCTTCCCACCAAAGTGGTACCTACCTTATTTTCTGGCGTATAAGACTACTTTTTAACCTGCAAAATCTGGGGTTAAAGTGGGGGGGTCGTCTTATACGCCGGGTATAAGGAGGTTCATGATAGGTTTGCCTTAGTGTCATCATCAGTTGGAAAAGGATTTGAAAGTGCACAGCAACAACAACAACAGTTTTGGAAGTCATACTCTTCCCAAACTCTATATTTTAACTGGAAAAGTGGGGGGGGGGGGTTCGTCTTATATGCCCAGTCGTCTTATATGCCGGAAAATACGATATTTATCTACTTGCACTTTTACATGCTTTTGAACTGCTAGGTTGGCAGAAGCTTGGACTAGTGAGGAGGGCTCACTCTATCACACGGCACTTGGGTCTCAAACTGCCGATCTGCCAACCTTGCAATCATCAGAGCCAATGTCTTAACCACTAAGACACCATGTCCCCACTGACAGATTACTATTGCTTATTTACATACTGGCTTCCTGTTAATTCTGATTAAGTAAAATAAGAAGCAGCCAAATCTTTGGACACATAGTTCTAATTTGCATTCTTTCCCATTTTTGGATTGTCACTCATCCACTACTCAACAGCGCTACTATGTTTCTTAAGAGCTATTGGGGGAGAAGGATTTATTACAGAGAGGGAAGGGGGCTGAAAGAGGGAGTTTTTATCCCTGAACCTGGTTCTAATTCCTTAACTATAATTCAGAGACAGTCAACAATTATTTAGGAGAGGGAGCTACAAATAAGCAAAACAAATTTCAGTCATAAAGAGACTTGAGGGCAAGATTAGTTTTTCTCATTCTGAATTGACTCTGCGGTGTTGCCAAATACTTCCAATGAACTACATGACTTTTTGCATTGTGTTGTCATCACACCAGTTATGGAATCTTCAAATGGCTGGGATAATACAGTTGGAAAGAAGAAGTCTAAATAAACAAAGATGCACCCAGAGATGCCAATTAAGTTCTAAACAGATAATTGCCAGCAGCAAAAGAAATGGACAAGAGTCATCAGTTTGTAAGCAACTGTTAGCTGTAACAGGAAGAAATTACTGATTACTAAAATGTCTGTTGTATGTTTCATAGATTCTTTGAATTTTCATTATTTCTACCTGTGACGCCAGTTTTGGGTACTTCTGTTTGTTCTGCTTTAGTTTTGCTATTTGCGATTTACTTTACAAGCATGCACCATCCACCTTTCGTGATATCTATGATGAACATCTTTTGATACAAGTAAGCAAACCCTCAAGTATATCTTCCTGATCTAAGTTGCTTTACACATGTGAAGGCTAGAAACTAAGGGGTGAAATTGTTAAAAAAAAAAAAGAAAAGCAGATTTATATAGCATTTTACATACAAGTTTTACATAGGACCACTTTCTGCTACAAAACAGACTGTCCCAAAAGGGTGGATTGGGGCTACCCCAGAGCTGCTCACCCCAGAGCCACGGCAAGCACACACTGTGGCCCCAATGCACCCCACTTCTGGCCCAAATAGGAGCGGGAAAGATCAGTTCCTTTTTGGCCTGGTTTTGGGTGGCCTTAGGTGGCCCCAATGCAAACCAGGGCAGCTTCTGGGTGCTCCAGGGGTGTGCGCTGTCAAAATACCACACCCCCAGAGTGGCTGGAAGTTGACCCTTTGTGATTGCCCAGCACGACTTCTGGGCATCTTGGGGAGGTGCGCCATCAAAATGCCATGCCCCAAAGCCACCCAGAAGCCAGCTTTTCCAGGTCATCTGTTCAGGCCCTAAGGCTAAAAGACAGTTACCAGTCTTCTATATTATAGACCAGATCTCTAGATCCTGGAACATCTAAATGAACAGCTCCTGATATATCCTAATTCCTTATTAGATTAGTAGGGCTACAGAAGTTCTTAGTCTCGTGACAAAAACTTGAATAAGACAAAGTGGGTGGATTTGGCTTTGTGACCATAACATGTGAGGCAAATCTCAATTTTTCCTTCATAAAAATTAAACACTAAATTACTCTGGCAACACAGAAATCTACCACTGTCACCACAACTGATACTGGCAATCTCTAGAACAACATTAGAATTGGGACTCTTCATCAAGTTAGACCTGTCTCTGCTAACATAGGCAGTTGCCTGTCTACTAATTGTTTTTAAACCAAGATTAAAATCAGTTTATCTTCTCCTCTGACAGACTTAACATGCAAACCAAGTCATGTACACAATGCTCACTGCTTGCCTACTTTTAAAAAATAAAATCTGAGTTTTACTCTGCACACAACTGAAAAGGTAATGCCCTGGCAATATTAAACAGGTTCTGAGAAATGAATCAACGAGGCAGAGCTCTCTCTCACACAGGCATATTTTCATTCTTCTTGATATGTAGTCTGATGTGGTTGCATGTATGTTGAGGATTGGGCCCCTGTACACTTCTTAGAATAAAGAACCTGATTTTGCTACATGCCTCAAGTTTCATGTACACCTTAAAAAGAACAACCATAATTAGCAGCCTCAGTGTCTAACTTGTCAGAAATCTTCATTTCCTCCTCAGAGGAGGCTTGTTGTTACAAAAATCTAAAACTGACAGCATTTCTCCCACTGAGCAGTTCTCAGAATAGAACAGATCATAAAACTCTGAAGTTCGAAGGAAAAGACTCTGATAATCTCTTTGCTTCTTGTTTTCTGCCTTGATCACTTCTCCTGTTAAAACAACATTTTTGAGTGGAGACCACATGCAGCTTCTTGCACTGTGAATAAACACACGAAATAGGTATTACTGGGGTGTGGAACTGACTTGCCATATCAAGTAATGAACAGGTAAAATATTTTTTTCTCTTTCATGGAAGGAAAAGAAAGAAATGTGTGTGTTTGGGAAGACTATAGGCTGCATAAAATTCTTAAAGGAGAAAATAGTGGATACAAATTTTACTTTTTCCTAAAGAAAAGCTATAGAAGGTTGCACCATTCTAAAATAAAAAGAGAATTTGAGCATTGATTAATCAGATTTTGAACTGACACAGATGTATACACTATGATATACAAATTTTCACCAGTAATAGATTGCCTTTGCAGCTGGTAATAAAAATACAGTAACACTTCAGGCATGCAATCTAGATTAAGAACAATCTTACTCCTCCCATTCTGGCCCCCATCTCTCACTGACAGCTCATGAATACAAGCAAAATAAAGCTTATGACTAAGGTAATGTTTTTTAAAACTACCCTGAACAAATAAGATGCAAATCTTTACAGAAATAGTATAGTATTTCAAAGTTTTTGAACTACTTTGATTCTATGGAGATAAAGAGACAATTTCGTTCTTTAAGTAATTGGATAGAAATGATTTAAGAAGAGATAACTCAAATCTTAAATGCAGGGATGCTGTTCTCTTACTCCATAAGACTTTGTATTATTTTCCAAGCACATTTTCTCATTTTGCAAGCATTTTAAAATCAAATTTGATTTGATTTGATTTGGAAGATTTGTTTTGTTTTTTTAACAGGATAATAAAATGTAAAATAGTAACACATTTAAAACAACAAAATCTAAAATTCTCAGTGATACCTTTACTAGCCAAACTGAAATGCAAAAAATACAACATGCAAGCTTTCAAAGCTTCACTGGCTTCTACAAGAGGCAAAGATATTAAAAATCATGCTGGAGAATAAACAGGACATTGGCCGGAAACACATGGGTCAAAAGAAGCAGCTTCATAGCATTTACATGACGCAAGCCCCCAAAGCGGGCGGAAGCTACTGATGCAATGAAATGGAGCCCAAAGCCATCACAAAAAGGAGTCAGTTTAAGCCAACTCCTGGGTTTTAATGAATCTCATCTCCTTTTTAAGACATAAATGCAACTTGCATATCAGAATCTACCACTCATTAGAAATGATACCAAACAACACATTTCTCCTTTCTACACATCTCAAAGTATTGCCTGCTTTTTTGTTGCCCAGCCAGTACTGTGTTAGCCTGAGAGGTATTAAAAGAAAACCAGGTTTATTTTATTATCTATCTATCTATCTATCTATCTATCTCTATATACATACATACATACACATTTTACTCTCCTACAATTATAACACTGTAGCATTCTGTTATCTCTCTGGTTTTCAATCGGTTGGCTTTGCCACCTGGCAAATATCCTTGCTGGTATTACACTTTCTGAGACATATTAAAAGGGAAACCATGAATTAAAGCTTCCCTCTTGGTACACCAATGCCAGTATAGGTATATTTAAGTTAACAAAGTAGATGTGCTCCTTGGCATTGGAAAAATAAAAGCAGTTCAACATGTTTCAGCAAACTTTTTAAACATGAAAACTAACAATATGTTTATTTGAAATGAAATAGCTAGGTCAGATAAGTTTTGCATAAATAAAGAAAAACATTTGGAACTTTCTAGAGAGTACTTGAAACATTTTTTAAAAATGCATCCAAGGATTTTTTTTTTCTTTCACCAGGCTCTGCTTTTCTTATGATTTCCATTTTAGTGGGGAAACTTATAGATGTATCCTTTTTTAACATGCTAGGGGGAGGTCATGATGCAGGATTATTGGCTCTCCACTTTTCCCTATGTTTTGCTGTTCATGCATACTCAATTAAGGGATTCTGGAAGCAGCTCCTCTTTACTTTGCACATTGTAGGCTGGCACACACGGCCATAACAGAATCAGCTACAATGTGCAAGGTAAAGAACAGCCAGGGACTGGGGGGTAGTCCCAGCACAACCTCCTGGACCAGGAAAAGAACTGGGGCCTAAATAAGCCCTGTTGGAACAGGACTGGCTAGGCTGTGCTCTGCCAGAAGATAGGCTGAGGCCAGGGGAAGGCCCAGCAAGCCCTCCAACACTGTGAATAACTGGCAGGGCTGAAGGGCAACGCGGCGTGCACATGCACCGCCAGGAAAGTGGTTGGGACCAGGACAGCCTGTCCCGGACCCCAGCCTCCATGGGAAAAGGCTTGGCATGGGCTTCCTGCGTGCCTGTCGGGAGCCTCAGAGCACAGGCGGGAGAAAAGAGACTGCTGGAGCCAAGAGAGGCTCACTGCAAGCACACACAACCGGGAAGAATGACCAAGGCTTGAAGCCTCAGAGCATTGGTGAGCAGGGGCCTGGAGAGGCAGCTGAGGCCAGCAGCCATGGGGAAAAGGCTGCAAGGGAAGGCTTGGCAGCTAAAGTAGCCGCAGCAGAGAGGTGGGCAAAATAAGATGAACTTAGCCACAGGTCGGGTGTGCAGGCAATGGAGGCCGAGCAGCTGAGTGGCCCCTACAGTGCAATGAAATTCAGGTCTGTCTTCCACACTTGTTGAACACATTTCTGAATCTTTTTTTTTCCAAAAGAACCACCAGAAAACTACTCCTCAAAAAGTGCGGGTTTTTTTTATTTGTCACAGTTCAAAGTGAGTACGGATGATCGCAGTCACTTCTGAAACTGTTCTCAGTGGGGATGAGGCACGTATACAGTGATCAGCAGTTTGCTGTAAATCATAGTGGGAATGAGCTCTAAGAGTAAAAGCAGTTGTGGGAATTAGTTTGATTGGGATAAAAAGTGCCTTAAACCTACAGAACTCCCTTCCCCCTGAGAGTCATCAAACTTCGGGCCTGATTACCTGGTAGAAATGCTGTAAGATTCTTTTTCAGACTAGTGTCAGTGTAAAAATACAGCACCACAGGGTGAAGTTTTATTTTACACAAACTCATACACACACCAATCAACTCTCCCACTGAAATTAATGGGATCTAAAAAGTGTTATGGTCATGTCATGCATTTATTTTATCTTATTTATGCTCTGTCTTTCTCCCAATAGAGTGCCCAAGGCAGTTTATAGTAAACATTAAAACAAAATGTAGCTAAAATGATATAAAGTACAACAGTTTAAAAACTATTTTAAAATAATCAAATTAAAACATTAATTTAAAACATTTAAAAACATTTAAAACAGACCCTGGGTGAGTCACACACTCTCAGCCCCAGAAAAGCCCCATGATAAGGTCACCTTAGGTCACCTTTCATGTCTTAAATGACTTGAAGGCAAACAATAACAAACCAAACAAACACAAAATACTCTAAAGGAACCAGATCCCATCTGATCTAGGGTCCAATTGAGGAGAAAGATGGGATATAAATCAAATAAAATAAAATAAAATAAAATAAAATAAACTAGACTTGAAGGCACACATATACATCCCCAAAGGAGATAAAATCACAGGTCACATTAAAAGACTCTTCTGTCACCAAAGCCTTGCCTCAATAATAATAATAATAATAAAAACTATCTTTACCTGCCGGCTGTAAGACAGCAGAGAGTGGGCCAATTGAATGTCCTATGTAAAGAAGTCCCAAAGTTTAGGAGCACCCACAAAGAAGGCTCTTTCCTATATCCTCACAAAATAAGGCTGTGAAAGTGGTGGAATAGAAAAAAAGCCCTTCCCCAGAGATTGTCAGACTTGTATAGGGAGACAAGCTTTCAGACAGTCTGGACTTAAGCTATATAGGGCTTTATAGATCATAAGCAGGACTTTGGATTGTGCCTGGAAACATGATAGTCAGTAAAATTGTTTTTTATTGGGTATGTTATATAAAGCAAGGGAGTTATTTGCTTTATATAACATACCCAATAGGTTGTATCTAATTGTTCAGCTCAGGATTCCATTAACAGTGATTTTAGCTGTTTCACCCCTTCCCTCTGCAGCCTTCTGCCCCCCCCCCCCATCACCTTTTTTATTGTTGCATTAGTAGAAGCCTCTGTTGGAACAAAAATGATACACTACATATAGTTGCATTAAGTTTTTTTAAAAAACAACAACAACAATTATATGCCAGAAACAATTGAAAAAGGCATTATAACCAGCAAACAACATGCATATAACATGAAGCTCTGAACAGGATAAACATCTCTTAGGTCTCCCCCTCCTCCTGCTTTTTTTTTCATTTATTTCTAACTATTCTATTGTCCTGTTACTCATATGGGTGTGTGTGCATGTGCGTGTGCATATGTCCATTTTTACTTCTGATATCAAGTGAAAATCTTTCCTTCCGTGTCTATCTTCCACAAAGCCATTCTCCAAGCTCTCTGATCCACATGTACCTGCTTTAGGTAATGTGGAATCCAGATCCATTTAGATGGTTTCTCTTGGCCCAAAACACATGGGCAAAATGATACGGATTCAGGCCAAGTTAGGAGCATGGTATTTAGATGACACACAGCCTGAACACAGCCTGAAGATGCACCGACACCGCACTGTTGCGGAAGAACTAGGCCAAGAATCCGCTCCTTCTGGCAGCTCAGTTTAGGACCAAGGCAGTGGCCCAGATTGGAACCGGGAACATGCAGTTGCTGCAATCCGAGCACAAATGGCACTGGAGCAGCACAGGACCGCTCCATCCGAGCAGTCTTTTGGGGGCCCATGATATTTTTCTTCAGTCAACAATTTCAACAGGCAGGATAGTGTAGTGCTTTGAAACCTGGATTAGGATTCCACATTACCTAAAGCAGACACCCGTGGATCAGAGAGTTTGGAGAATGGCTTTGTGGAGATAGACAGGGAAGGAAAGATTTTCCCTTGATAGCAAAAACAAAAAACATTGGAAGAGGGAAGCAAAATAGAGTAGGAAGATAACCTGATAGTCAATGGTTTGATTGGTACAGTTGACTCACGACTTGTACTAACTAGGGGTGCTGTGTTTAAGAAAACAGATATTATTTCTCCCCCAATAGCTTGATTAATCACCATCATTGTTGTGTGTATTATTTCAGTAACTGAGGACCGAAGCAGATGGGACAAATAAAGCAGCCGGAAACTGCTCTGGGAACAGCTAATGCATTCCAAAGCCAGTCCGAAAAGGAGCAGCAAAAAGTCTCACTTGCCGGTGGCTCATTTGGGACTGTGGCATCCAGTCACCGTGGTCCTGGAGCAGCCACAGATTATTCCATTTGACCCATCTGCTTCACCTCTGAGTAAAAAAAATACAGAGTATGAGTCTGTTGGTCCCACTGAAATTGAATGATTAAAATGATTTCTCACATAACAGTTCCAGTGCTATTGTCTATTGTACTTTCCAGTTTATTATTTATTATTATTATTTATTATTATGTTTCCACTCCTTGAATAGTTCATATATATGCACAAAGAGGGCATTAATTTATCTGTCTTTCATTTCAATCATGAAGCAGGGCACTAGACTGTAAGGCCCCCAATTGGACTGGAATTTTTGTGACGACCAAGATATAACATAAACTTAATCTACAGTTTTCCAGTTCTTTGACACACTATTAGACTGAGCCTTTGGGGGAGGGGAGGAGTAAGAAATGGCTTTATAAAACTACCATGAAGTCAGGAAAAGGTTGGAAATTTCACATTCTATTAAGTCCAAATCAGATTCCTAGATGAGAAGTAAAATATTGATGAAACTAGACTTCATACAATAATAGTCTGTTTTTCCTTTATGAAGAATACAAGGCCTCTGTGGACAGCCATGAATTTTAGATAATAAATGTAATTATTAAGAGTATATTGCATACTTAGAAAACAAAGTTTGCTTGGCATATCCATAGTTTTAAAAAGTTTTTTTTTATATGTATAAAGTATGTAGGCAAAATAATGCTCTTATTTGTTAAAAATGAAAACAGGTTACAAGAAGCTTTTCAATTATTATGCAAAAATGCATCTTGAAGTTGTGCAGTAATGTATTAAACCAGAACAGTGAATAAAATGTTATTTTCCCTGAGGCACAAGTGCTCATTGTGCTGCCAGAAACAATCTAAAACAAATTTCCAGTGAGCCTTTGTAGTTAAACATGAAGAGATTTATCTAAAGAAAATGCAGTAGAGAACAGTGGAAGAAAGCAGAAGCATATTATTATACTAAGGAATGCTAGCCAAAACTATGGAATGATTATAAAATATTAAATTGAGAGAATGTAAAATTAACACCTGTGAAACATAACTAAGGAGAATGACATGTTTGAACACTGAACTCAACATGCAGTGCATTCAACCAATATCAGTCTTGTTCAATCTGGTCATCTCAAACAGAGTTTCTATTACAATCATCATGAATTGTGAGTAATGAATCAAGCAACCTGTTGTTTCTGTGCAACCTGATTCACTCTTTTATATACTCAGAGTACATCATGTTTATATTATTCCATTTGTATTTTCTCTACAGAATTGAGAACCATTACTATATAACAGACTGGATAGGTCTCTGGTAAATTGTTCACAGAATCATAGGGCTACTTACTTCCTATCATAAGTAACAATCATTAAGGTAATATGTTCTATATGGATTAACAGTTAGACAAAATTAACCATCATTGTTATCATAAATAAGAGGAGGAGGCACATCATTTCAACTATCTGAAAGGCAATGACTGGATTTAATAAAACTGAATCTAGATCACTGTTCTAAACTACTACGGAAATGGAATCTATCTCCTCAGAAACAAAAGATGGCATCCCTCCCAGAAGCTTTAGAAGGAAGCCTCAACATCAAATTATTCAGGATAGTAAAAATGAAAAAATGGATTGTAAAGTGTTCCAAACTGGGTGAATGAGCCATGAACTCTGGAATGGCCTGCTGGAGGAGATCCGTCATATTACCACTCTTGCAGCTTTCAAGAAAGCATTAAAGACGGATCTCTTTCGGCAGGCCTTCCCGGAATAACTTCCGGCTCCAGGAGACAACTATATTGCCCTTCCCCTGCTGCTCATGTTGTATTTGTTGTATTGTTATTTATTTTGTTGTTTTTCGGAGCATGTTGTTTTAATTAATAATTAGTTTAATACTGTTTTAAGGGGTGGGAGGGTTGGATGGGTATGTGATTGTTTTAACTTTGTATCTTCTGTTTTTTTTAATTGATGTAACCCGCCCCGACTGCTCCGCAGAGGGGCGGGCTATAAATAAAATTTATTATTATTATTATTATTATTAAAGTGGCAAATACGTTTGACTGCATATTGGAATTGTAAACTGGTACACACTGGGCCAAAACACCCCTAACTTCACATATATACTGATGGTGTTTGAGCTGAAAGTATTTAGGGTTCTTTTAGACGGCTCAGCTAAAGTGTTGAGGGAGCATGCAGCAGCTGTAAAAAGGTGAAAAGGGACCATTACCAAATGGATCAAGATAATGTTGCCATTATCACATTCTTATACACTTACCAAAGTGCCTGGGTGAATGTTTGCATGTGTCTGATTCGGAAGTGTCAGACTCGTACCTGATATCAGACAGAGTTACACATTCACCATTTTTTATCTTTGCAGTCTCACACATAGCTTCTCTCACAAGAAGCCATGAAAACCAAAAACAAGCTATGAAAGTTGGTGGCTATTTCTATTTCTAGCAAATTCCATAGTAATTGACAGGAGAAGCATTTAATGGGTGGTGGGTCAGGATGACTGATAGGTGATGAGTATCAGTTTAGAACTAATAGTTAAAAAAGGAAGAGAGAACACAGAAGTTGATGGGTGAATGAGAAAGAAACAGAGATGACGTTGGTTGAGTTAAATTATTATTTGTTATTCTATATGAAATAACTAAGAATACTGACAAGTTGGTATGTTTAATAAGATATCACTATCTCAGTCACCCATGTGGACAATTTTGGATTTCGGGAGTATTCTGGATTTCAGAATTCAGGATGAAGAAGATTTAACCTGGAGACTAAATCTGTAGAAGTATTCTTAGCACCTCAGCAGATGAGTGGCACAGAGCTGCCCCAGGAAGCAGTGGATCAGGGCCGCGGCAACCCCACACCGCAGCCCTGATCCTCCCTTTTGCTGCCCTAAGAGCCGGCGCCATGGCTCTTCCTCGCCCTTTCGACGCAGCGTGTTTAAATGCTGTGCCGGGAGGGCGTCTTGATGCCACGCACTGTGCGTAACAGTGTGCGACATCAGGACAGCATCGGCATGAGTTTGGATTGGCTGGCATGTGGTGCCCTGCCCCAATTCAACCCCCAGGCCGGCCCTTTGGGCCAGTTTGCAGAGGCCCTTAGTTGCTTATGGGTGTAAAAAATCTATTAATTGATTCTTTAAAAATATTGCTTAATTGTCGTTTAGTAATCTGGTCCTGAAGCCATAGGTTCATTTTTGTTACAGGATATAATAGTAAAGATGTTTGCATTAGTCTTAACTCAGTGTATTGGTCTTAACTTGATCCCTAAACACATTGTATCAGAACACTGTATCTTTCTGTAATTAAGGAGCAAAATAGACTGCCCCAATGTGGGGGCTTCCTTGCGGCATGAGAGTGTGGCATGCACACACCGCATGCCCCAATGCCACCCTCAAGCTGGCATCACACTGCCCCACTGACCACACAGCGGGTGGCATCATGGTGTTCTGGCGGCGCAGCATTTACACACGCTGCTCTGCAGAAATGCCAAAAAGCCGCTGCCTCGGTGGAAAAGCTGGCTTTTTGCTGGCTCAAAACGGAGCGGCTTTCTGCCACTTTTTTTTTTTTTTTTTTTTTTTTGAGCTGGCAAATTGCCAGATCGGGAGACACAGTGTGCAGTTGTTGCGGCCCCAATCCAGTGCTCAAAGGAGTGGCATCGTGCCATTTCTTCGGGGCGGTCTGTTTTGCCCCTAAATCTACCTAAATTTCATTAGCCATTAATTAGACTTAATTGTGCCACCAATTGGGACTACTATCATTTTTCATGTAAAATAGTTACAAAATATTAACATGAAGGGCTTTGTTGGGAGACTATAGAAAAAAGTTGCTCAAGACTAAATGTTTTCCTTTGTCAATATGAACAGCTCTTTAGTCTTACAGGGTTAAACTCTTAAGCCAGTGATACATTATGATCTTGAAAAACCACAGGCCCCTCCACAGTTACAATTTATTGAAAACACAGCATATTATAGCATGACAGAAAATAAATTAATCTGAAGATTGTAATGCCTTTTGCCATGATTCCATCATAGCACAAAACAAACTATTTTACTCCTTAACTCTACAAGACATTAAGTGTATATACCAAAATCTAGACCACAATTCCATAAATGCAAGCTCTTTAAGAATGTGACAGCTTTGTCTACAATGAATTTGAAATATGATTTGCTATAAAACTGCTTGAAACTGTGGGGCTTTAACAAAATCTTAAACATCTACATAAGAAGGAGGAAAGAGCTTCTGAATAGATAAAAGTAAAATCTTGATTCTTATATAAAATGTTATGCATTTTAATATGATTTTGCCTGATTTATGTAAAGCTTTGTGTTTTTCATTTTCCCTGGCCTGTCACGATGTAGTGATGTATGGAGCATTTTAGCATCAAGTTTGCCATGAGCAATAAAGTCAGTGCCCCTAAGAAATATTAATATATTTCCACTTTTTCTTCCCTCTCTAAGAGTGTTCTTATTCAGCTTATTCAGTTTCACTTCACATAGTAGGCTGGCATAATTTTCAGTCTCACAGTAATATTTTAAGGCTTTGCATTATTAAAAAAAAGGATCCCTGTCAAACAAGGTATGTACTAAAACACCAGATTTTATAATAGGGAACACGATGCTAAGAAAGGGGAAAATCTCAACAAAGGAACAATTTTTAATGTGAATAATTATGTCTCTTTTTGATAAATGTATAGCACGCATTTGCTAAATAAAGTATACTGCAGCATATGTGTACATTTTCTCTGTAAGTGGCTGATTTTAAACGAATTGCAAACAATTGGCTTAGACATCACTGAATGAATAAAACAAAACCAGAAAGATTTTTAGCAAAATGTAGGCCTGACACAAAAAGTTTTTGATACAAAAAGCACTAACAGCAAAGGGAAGATTCAGAAACACCATTTCCATGTTCTAAAGTGCCTTCTGATATTGTTCCTTCCATTGTCCCAGTAGACTCTTTAACACATAATGTCCCTTATTTGGAATTCTTTAGGAGGGGAAGATATTTGGAGAAGAGGTAAGAATGGTGTGGAATGAGTTAACTGTCTCCTATCCTTCTGCTGCTCACTTTTGACATCTCCTCCCCAGCAGACCCTTCAAATATTGTTACATACATTTATTATTATTATTATTATTATTATTATTATTATTATTATTATTATTATTATTATTACTACAGTTTCGCTGTAGATTTACGCAGTGCTGTACTTACGGTCAATAAAATAGATAAAAATAGATTTTAAAAAAGCCTGCCGATGGCGTACATTCTACAAAATAATAAAATAATACATATTAATATAAAGAAGGCAACAAATTAAAAACATCAAATAATCACCATACAATGCCTGTGAATGCTTCCCTGAACAGTATACATTTGAACCAGATTTATATTTGGTATCTGATTCTCTTGGAGAGGCAGCACAATATAGTGGCTGGGTATTCCACTAAGACTCCAGCAGGCCAAGTTTTAAATCCCAGTTCAGCCATGTAAATGCACTAGTTAACCTTGGACAAGTCACACTCTCTCAGTCTAAAGGGAAAACCATAGCAAACTTCCTCTGAATAAATCTTGCCAAGAAACCCTATGACTGGGCTATGGTTTCCATAACTCAGAGTCAACCTGAAGGCAAATAACAACAATAAACCCAAATGCTTTATCTGAAGGTACCACTGTTTCTATAAAACTCTTGGCTTTCTTCCAGTTCTTTTTACAAAACAGCAAGCTTCTCTTGCTGCCAACAATAAATGGGGTCAGTTGTATTATTCAACACTACAGTTACATTCTGCTCTTCTGCCAATAGAGTCTCTTGAGCATGTATTAAGGATCCCTAAACAGATTGTATCAGAGCACTGTATCACTCTGTAAGTAAATTACTTGTCTCCCAACCAAAATATTAGCAATGCATCATGTCCCTTGTGAAATATACTTAGCTTCTGTGTACTCTAAATCTTTGTTGTATAATCCTAAATTAATTGATACAGAACCTGTGTATCTGACAAAGCTTTTTCTTCTTGTTAATAATCACAATGAATTCTCCTAAACAAATTTAAAGAGATCTCAATACTATTGTTTTTCCCCCCTTGCTTCTACAGTATACTCCATTCATGCAATGGAAAACCAAAAAAGGTGTGTGGAGGGGTGATCTGCAAGTGTTAAATAACAACCAATTTTTATTACAACTACCCAGTTTCACTTACAGGTGTAAGTACCAAGAATCACTTCTAACATGGCAACATAAATGCTTCACAGCCATTATTAAATCACTGTTGGATGAATATTATTATGAGCTATCATTTGAGCCCTGGAACACTAATAAGGAAGGGTCACTTTGGGGCTGTTTGATAGAACTACTACTTTGCCACTTTATCAATATCATATTGATAGCACATATACTTAGCTCAGAAGTGGCTACTAAGTATCTTATCATTTTCTGTTGGAGGACTACACAAACAGAACATTCATTCATTACAAGCATTCACCTCTCCAGAGTCAGCTAAACTCAGATTTGTTGCTAGCTACATGGTCCATATAGTAAACAAGTGACACATTGTTTAAAAGCACACATAACTTTTCAATAGACTGTGTTGGGGAATGAGAAAAACATTCAACAATTACAGGGTTCAGTTCTTATGAGTTCCTGGAGTCCAAAACCATGCTTAAAAGCAAGGAGTGTCCTTTACCAATGTGAAGACTGTAGTCATGTTCAGAAACCCATCCTCTCAAACTTTGAAATACACAATGCTGCAAGTAAACCCTGATCACATTATTGACACCTAGGGTATCTGTGACTGCTAACACTCATGCATTTTCAACATAACAGAATAATAATAATAATAATAAAATTTATTTATATCCCACCCTTTGAGGACCCAATTGCAACTACAGAAATTGCAACCACATATGAGGGGAAATTCTGATTGTATTTTCCTTCTTATGGAGAACTTTCATGTACACAATAGTACAAGTGCAGAATCCTGACATACTCTGAACATCGCTGTGGTTTGGGTCTGTAGCTGTAGCCACATATCAGGGACAGAAGACAGGGAAACTGAAGCAGCAGCAGCTCCTTGCACCTTGCACCAAAACATAAAGACCTGTATAGATCTCAGAAAACCTGATCAAACGGTTGTATACCCACATGCCTTGTAATATATTCTAGCTTAAATGTTTCTCTATGAATATACATGGTGACAGGGTTAGTCTTTACAGCCTGATTCTCCTCCTACATGCTTTTAATATTTGGAACCAGTAGTGAGAGCCATTTCAAGGTTGTGAATCATGTAGTCAGATTGAGATTTCCAATAATTATTTAATTTTCATGCGAAATTACTGTATTGTGTTCTTTGGTAGACCACTTTTGATTACTCTTCAGAAACTTCAAAAGGAACAGAAACAAAGATGGCAATAGACTGCTAAGATGTTATATGACGAGCAGTAATTGTCTTTTCACATATGACCTAAGCATGGGTTTGTACCAATTAATGTCTCATCATCTTGGGCCTAACATACTTCAGTTCTCACTATGGACCATTGTCATCTGTCAGGTGATACAGAATTGTTCACTTAAATTTATTATATATACATTAAAAACTGTACGCAAAAGCACCACAGAGTAATAGAGTAACCACCCAACTTTACTTATATAAGAACATTTTTACATATGATATGAAAATGTAAGAATATTTTCATTAAAAAAAATTCAAAAGCATCTTAAAATGAAAACAAGGTAACATAAATCCAATTGCTAAGAGTAATATGATGTGAAAATGATAAAAAAAACAACAAATTAATTCACTTAAAACAATTCATTTAAAGCAATTCACTAAAAAGTTAATGGCAAGTGACATCACTGAACAAAAGTGCCTGAGTAAACAAAGTTGCCTTAAAGTTTCCTCCATCAATAAAAAATTTACCAGTATTTTCCGGTGTGTAAGACGACTGGGCATATAAGACAACCCCCAACTTTTCCAGTCAAAATATAGAGTTTGGAATATACTTGCCATATAAGACTCCTCTTCCAACAGGGGAAAATGAGAAAGTGTTGGGGGGAAGGACTGCC
>CM034701.1:55532949-55544754 GCA_020142125.1 Phrynosoma platyrhinos
GGATGGCCCTTGTGGTCTCTTCCAACTCTATGATTCTATGATACTATGGTGCAAGAAAGGAGATAATTTCAGCAAATTACAAATTATATGTAACCTGTGGAATTTCAGCAAATTACAAATTATATGTAACCTGTGGAATTTCAGCAAATTACAAATTATATGTAACCTGTAGAAATTACATATAATTTCTAAGTCTGTGTGTGGTCTGTGATTCGACCAAACACACAACCTGTTGTTGTCTTTAGGGCAAAAAAATGTGCATTATAGATCTTTCATCCCAATTGTCATACTAAAAACATGGCATCAATCTCATAGTTTAGGTCATGTAAACTCATACTGCATTCTTCTATCACAGAACTCAAGGGTTGGCAATACCAGAAGCTATACTCATTGGATTCCATCCTGCCTCTTCAACCAAGAGGCCAAAGGGAGGATGTGTAATTTCTAATTCACTTCTTGTGCCTCATTTTACAACTTGCTTGTGTATTATATCAATTAGAGAAAGAATTAGAAGTTAAATCTAACATTTCATCTGTTTCTTGTCTGAATTTCTATGCATGCTCCCTGGTTGTTGTTGTTGCTGTTGTTGTTGTTGTCTGCCTTCAATTCATTTCTGACTTATAGCAACCCTAAGGCGAACCTATCATGGGGTTTTCTTGTCAAATTTCTTCAAAGGGAGTTTGCCATTGCCATCTTCTGAGGCTGAGAGACTGTGACTTGCTCAAAATCACCCAGTGGGTTTACGTAGTTAAGCCAGGTTTAGACTCTCCAACAATTACATCACACTAGCTGTCAGCATGCTCACTGTACCACTTTTATTTTTATTCGTCGATAAGCCTAAGCTTTAGTTAGTTAAACTTTAGGCCCTGATCTGGGAGATCTTCTTCACATATTCATACATCCATCTCCTGAGCAACATTACTAGAAAAGAGTATACCACTCTCTAAAGGAAGATGTGTGAGACTGGGAACTGACACTTGTAACTTACCGCCTCGGCAGACGGCTAATTGAGCCATCTTCCGGGCAGGGAAGAGGAGGGGCAGCCGCACGAGCGGCGCCCCTTCCTCTCCCCGAGGTCGCCCCCAGAAGCGCCGGCCGTCCGCACGGCCGGCGCACCGGGGATGACCTCACGGCGCAGCGCCCACATGCGCTGCACTGTTTGAGTCAGGGAAAGTGCGCCCGCCGCTTTTAGGGTGCACTTTCCCTTAAATCTAAAAGGAGCGCCAATTTGGTGCTCCTTTTAGATGCACCGCAGGAGCGCCGCGGTCCAGAGGCTGAACTCCGGCGGCGCTCCGGACCAGGGCGTCTCCGACACCCTGGTCTGCATCCCCCCTTAGTACACTAGTTAAGATTTCTCCTGTTTAACACATAGGCATCTTCTTCCTCTTTAACACAGTAGGTGGTTACTGCTACTAATGGTCTAGTGATAAAGAGCAACTAAATACTTGTATTCAGCTTACCACATGGTACAAGGCATTGTGCAGGGTAAGGACTCACCAAAAGAATTCCAGGAATGATTCTCTCCTGTTAACATTCCCTCTCTCACACATCCTATTTTCTTAAATATCTATGTAGCATGGGAAAGAAGAACAATAGATCTTCATATCCTCAGCTTTGGATGGAGATGCCTAAATTCACCTCCAATTTAGCATTTTGACATAAATGTACAAGGACTTTTAGAGCCAAATTCAAATTTCACAATATGAAAGTCCATAATATTATTGGCATTTATAACAATAGCAATAGCAGCTTCATTTATATACCGCTTCACACAACACTATGCAATCTCTAAGCAGTTTACAACTGTAAACTCATTTTAACGACCTTGGAAGGATGCAAGCCTGTGTCAAGCCTGAGCCCTGGCTGGTACTGAATTCGCAACCTTGTGGTTTTGAGTGAGTGGTTTTGAGTGAGGCATTTAACCACTGAACCACCAGGGCTCATTTACTCCAGAATATCCCAATGAATTTTAATATATATCCAAAGTTTGTCTTACTCCACTAACAACTAATTCTTCACACAGTTATTCAATATCTGAGTAATTTTAACATGCAATTCCCTCCACAGGGATTAATTTCCTTTGCTGATAACCTGAACATAATGAATTAAATGAGGAAAGGACAGATGAAAGGCCCTCCCTCCATTCCAACTGCCATTACTCTGGCCTTGGAGGGAGAGAAAAACTATCAGGATCTGCTAGCCTTTATCCCCTTCTTCACTGCCATTCCTTTCTCATTTTGTGCTATGTCTTTTTAGAATGTAAACCTGAGGGCAGGGAACTGTCAAATTAGCAATCTGTAAACAACTCTGAGAGCCTTTGTGTCTGAAGAGTGGGGGTATAAATACTCTAAATAAATAAATGCAGCTCATAAACATAATTCACTTACACTTTATAATGAAGACATTCCATGCTCCATACAGAAGGAATGTACTTTCCCTCAAAGATGTTGATTATTTCCATTTGGAAATGGGCCTGATCCGGACCTAGCTACGTCTAAAGCTGACTGACTAAAAGCGATGGGACAAGACAGCCATAAGAACTTCAAATTTCATTCATCTAATTATGTCTTCCTCAAGAATGGCTAAGCCAGGATCCAACCCAGTATTTATTTTAGATTAAATGTAAAGGTAAAGGTATTCCCCACTGACAAGGTTGTCAAGTCGTGTTCGACCATAAGGGGCAGGGCTCATCTCTGTTATTAAGCCAATGAGCCAGCACTGTCAGAGACTACTCTGTGATCATGTGGCCAGCATGATTGCACAGAATGCTGTTTACCTTCCCACCAAAGTGGCACCTATTTATCTACTTGCATTTGCATACTTTCAAACTGCTAAGTTGGCAGAAGTTGAGACTAGTGATGGGAGCTCACCCCATCATGCAGCACCTGGGCCTCGAACTGCCAACCTGCTGATCTTGCAATCAACAGAGTCAGTGTCTTAACGACTTGAGACACTATTTTATTTGCCTATTTTAGATTGCTGTTCTTAAAAAAAAAAAAGTTGAAGTCAATTTTGTTAAATACAACATTTTTTTGATATGGTCTACATAACAATTTTTTTCATTTGCCAAATTCTGGCTTTATGTTTTGTTTTTAAAGGTAAGTGCTTTTGAAACTAAGAAAGTGAAGTTGGTTTCCTGTATATATAAGTTTTTTTTTTTTGAAGCATAAACTGTTTCAAGTATACTTTTGATAATACTTACTTCCAAAAGATAAGGTTCCATTTCATCCAATGTTTTTCCTAGATGTTTATCTGGAACTAAACCTGCCAAGAGATGTTAAAATATATTTGAGAGAACAAAGTACTGTTTGGGTGTCAGAGATGACTTTTTTAAAAAAAGAAACTACTTCTTTGGAAAACAGTTCCTGTATGTCAAAAATAACAATGAGGAAAAAACAGACATCCTTCGCTAGAACTCACTCTCTTAGCCCCTTTGAACAACTGATTTCCATGGGGAGGGGGATCAGTTGATTTCCTTTGTCCTATAAACCAACTGGAAAATACATTGTTTCACAAGCCTGGTTTCCATTCATTGAAATTTCACCATGGCAGAAGGAAAAAACGGACTGTTCCCATTATAATAATGGAACAAGTCCATGGGGTTTGATAACCCTGTAAAGTATACTAAAGTTGTCAGCCTGTTTTCTGTTATGTCAAGCAGAAATGACCTCAGAGTTTGCTGACCTTTTCAAAATATGAAATTAGCTTATGCTTAGCCACATCACTGCTCCATGTATGTCTGCTATGGCCTGCTGTGACATAGAGCAGTTCTTTGCCCCAGTAGAGGTTCTTTCCAGACTTGCTGTGCCCTGACTCATCTCTAAGGAAGAAACTCAAAGGGGTGTTAACTTTGTTGTTGTTGTTGTATGCCTTCATTTTGAATTCATGGTGACTCTAAGGCAAACCTATCATGGTTTTTTTTCTGGCAAGGTATGTTTTAACTGCACCAATACAATTCACCTGCCTCTGTTCTATAAATACTTGTATCAGAACAAGAAGAAGAGGGGAGATTTGTTCTCTTTCACTGACACAACGAATGCAAAAAACCCAAACACCTATCTGAAAATCTTCTTGGTTTTCAAGAGTAGCCTACATGTGCACCAATAAAGGATTCCCATAAAAGGCAAAATGAGATATTACTAACATTCATATTGATTTCATTCACAACTAATGACATGCTTTGTGTGGCCCTTAGCTCACTACAGAGGGGAAAGACAGAAATTGTACAGCCAATTTGGTGATTCCTTGCAATTTTTGCATTCTGTGTTATAGTACAATCCTGTGCAAGACTACTTAGAGTTCAGTCATTTCTAGATATGATGTACATGGGGTGGGGAGATCCATTCTTCCATTCAATTCCTTTGTCAGCAGAACTGAGATCAGCAGAAGGGGAAGGAGATGCATTACATCAGATTGAAACTGCCTATAACCTAGGAATATAGCCTAGTTTCTGCTGATCTAGGGTCAGATCTGCTGATCATGTCCATATTTTCAAGTTAGTATTGTGTTGTAAAGCCTGGTTTTCATGCAGAGTTGAGACACCTGCCTCATTTCTGTTATGCACATGAATCATTATTAAACAGACAATGAATACAGGAATTGCCTTGTTAAATCAGATAAATGGTTCATACATTTGGTCCTGTATTCCATTCCAGATTTTTCTTAGGAACTTACAATCATTTCAAAGCCAACTATGCTAGGGATAGTCATCATGTGTTGGATATAGGTAAGTCCGTGGTATTGTGGTGAAGGAATACATCCTATTGTCAGCCTTGAACTGTCAATTTAACCATATGGCCCAAGTTCTCTCTTTACAAAAAGGTGACAATTTCCTTCTAAACTCACTATTTATTTTATTAATTTATATCATCTCTCCCTTATTACCTTATTCCCTTATTATAAGGAAAATGTTTGAAATCTTCCATCATTTTAGTTTCCTTTTCTATTGGACATTTGGATAACAATAAAATTAAAGTTCTAAAAGAGGATAAGGAGATTGCAGAGAAGCTGAATGAATCTTTCCATATGCTTCCACTATTGAAGATGTGGTGGTAGTACTTATGCCTGAATGAATATTTCCAGGAGGGCAGATTAAAGTGCTGTTAAGAGTGCAGATACTAACTAGTGACAAGAAATTCAAAACCTAATTGACAAATTACAAACAAATCACCAAGTCTAGAGGGCATCAAGAGTTCTTAGAGAATTTAAAAACAAAATTACTGATCTTCTAACTAAAATATGTAGTTCTAAAATCAGCTTCTGTACCAGAAGAGTGGCCAATTTAACACTATATTTTTTAAAAAATGAGAATCCAGGGAAAGTCCAGGAACCTACATGCTACTTGCTTTAACATTTGTTCCAGATAAGTGTGTATAAAGTATTATCACATGTACAGAAGAACACACCATACTGAAAAAGAATCAACATGGCTTCTTCAGAGTAAGGTAAGTCCAGCCTCACTAGTCTTTTATAGTTCTTTCAAAGTATAAATAAAGACAGGGATTAATTATCAGGTATCCACTGTCTAGCTCAGGGGTAGGCAACCTTTTTGAGCCGGGGGCCGGGTTGCTGTCCCTCAGACAATTGGGGGGCCGAAGCACCAAAAATAAATAAACAAATGAACAAATAAATTAAAATTAAAATTAAAAATTAAAAAAATAAAAATTAAAAAAATATGCATGCACACTCTCTCAGCCCCAGAAAAGCTATGGCAAAACCCCTGTGGAGATTTTGCCAAGAAAACCCCAAGAACAAGTAATAACAACAATAATCAATATCATCATGGCGGGGGGGGGCGGCGGCAGGACTGGCCTGGGGCCAGTCCAAAGGCCTTGGTGGGCCGCATCCGGCCCCCGGGCCTTAGGTTGCCTACCCCTGGTCTAGGTTGGCTACCCCTGGTCTAGCTGGACCTACCAAAACTCTGAAGCATCCCATAACGACTTGAACGAACACAGAAGTCACAGGATTATATGGATCGAAAAATAGTTAAAGAACAGAAAGCAGAGAATAAGAACAAATGATCAGTTCTCATGAACATAGAGGGATATGAGTACTGAGGTCCTTCAGGGATTTATACTGATAATTGTGCTTTTTAATTTGTACATAAAAAGTATGGAATTAGCCAGGCTCGATAACAAAAAATTATTTGGGGTAATGAAAACAACAAAATAGATTCTGTTTCAAGCTGGGAAAATGGGCAACAAAATAGCAAATGAGTTTCAATGCATTTGGATATAAAGCAATGCATAATGATGCATATAACTGGGATATTGGCTGTCAGTGTCTGACTAAGGCAGGGGTAGGCAACCTTTTTGAGCGGGGGGCCGGTCCCCTGAAGTCGTCCCTTCCGCCGGGCCGAGGGGGGGGATGGTGACGCCCCCCCACTGTGCGCAACCCCCCTGCGTGCACTACTGCAGTCGCCTCCACGCATGTCACGACCGCCATTTTGGAAATCAAAATGGCAGTCGCGGCACGTGCAGCCACATGGTGATCAAAACGCGCGGTGGCGCACGGCAGCAGGGGTCCGCCTGGGCCAGTAAGTGCGGGGACCTGGGCCGGAACTGGGCCGTGGGCCATAGGTTGCCGGTCCCTGGACTAAGGAAAAGTGTATGGTGGATAGCTCAATATAACATCATTTCAGTGTGTGGCTGCTGTATAAAAACTGAAGTTGGGAAAAATTAGAAAGGGAGATAAAAGTAAATCTGCCAATAACAGTGCAGTGTTTACACAATTTTATGATGTGATCACTTTCGTAATACTGTGCATAATCCTGTAAATATTGAAGAACTAGAAAAGTGCAGAGAGAAACAACCAAAATGGGGACTGGAGAATTTTCTCCTATACAAAAGGGTTATAATGTATGGGGATGTTTAGCTTAGAAAAAAGGTAAGAGGAAACATTATAAAAGTGTATAGAATTATGAATGGTGTGGAGAAAGTAGACAAAGAGCAGCTTTCCTTCTTTCTTTTTAATACTGATCTGTAGTATTCTTACTATTACTCTTATAATACATAATACAACTCAGCATTATTCATTGAAGCTAAATAGTAGGAGATTCAGAATAGATAAAAAGTACTGTAAAGATAAAGGTAGTCCCTTGACATGAATGTCTTGGCCTAAAGGGCAATGCTCATCTCCATTACTAAACTGAAGAGCCCAAAATGACTCTGGTGGCCATGTGGCCAGCATGACTGTACTGAACACAGTTACCTTCCCACTGAGAAGTGGTACCTATTTGTCTACTTGCATTTACATGCTTTGGAACTGATAAGTTGGCAGAAGCTGGGACTAGTGACAGGAGCTCACCCCATCATGCAGCACTCACATTGCCAACCTTCCGGTTGTCAGAATTGGCATCTTAACCACTAAGCCACCACATCCCTAAAAATACTGTACTTCTTCATATAGTACATAGTTAAACAATGGTAATTTCTGTTACAAGACGTAGCTATAACAGATGAGGTGAATGGTCTTAAAAGAAGACTGGATGAATTCACTGATAATGGTGTTGCTCATCTCCTGGTTGTGTGTGCTTCATAAGGCATTTGTTTGGCCACCTTGGAAACAGAATGGTAGATTAGATAATCTTTTTGTCCGATCCAACATGGCTCCCTTCTCTTCTGTTCCTTTTTTAAAACGTCGAAGGCACTTTTACAAACCCTCTCCACAACTCAACTAAGGTAAATTTTATTGCTATTTGTGATGTAAAAGATAAAGGTTTTCCCTCTTTGTTACCAAGCTGAAGAGCCAGTGTTGTCCAAAAGCGACTGCGGTGGTCATTATCAAGGTGAATCCCACTCACCCAACTATTTTCCTATTGTGGCAGCCCCATGGATTTTAACATCCCACCACTGCCACCAATTTATCACGAGCACCGCTCACTTTTCTTGATGTAGCAGCACCATGGGCCCTTTTCATCCCACCGCTGCCACCAATTTATCTGAAGAAGCCACTCCTTCACCTAACATTTTTTCCTCAGATGGCAGCCCTATGGGTGTTGTGATCCCACCGCTGCCCCAACATGTGATGTATATCTATGGGGTTACTCCCCAATCTTGGTTTCTTTCATTCTTAGTAGCATGGAAATTCAATCCAGATTCAGACAAGCTTGTATGAAAACAAAAATGTAACTTTATTTGGATGATGATTAACAATGTTGCATTTGTTATGATGCTGCATTCACTTGTTCTTGTTATGCTTTGTTACACACTCCTTAACTTTAGAAAACACCAGATATTTTCTTTTAGGATCCTCACACCATCTTTATTTACTGTGGTCTTTCCAACCTTATTTCTACACTAGCCTTCAGGCTAACTAACCCCCTTTGCAGACAGCTCTGGGCACCCCAACCCCTTCCCAAGGACGTCATCGGAGAGCCCACCGTTGCACATGGTGGGTGCTCAGATGACATCCTTCCAGCTCAGCGTCCAGACACGCTGAGCCGGAAGAGGTGCAAAAGAGCCATATGGTGGCTCTTCGGGCGCCCCTTTCACAGCTTGTGGAAGGAGAGCTATTTTAGCGCTCCTTTCCCAGGCGGCGAAAGGGAGTGTCGGGGGGTGAGGCTTGGGGCAGCCTTGGCCCCAATCTGCCATTTCTCAGAGCAGCCTATGGCTGCCCATCTGCATCCCCCCTAAATCCCAAAAACTCCCTCACTTGGAGTTTTGTCCTAGAGTTAAGTCCCTCCCTTCTGAAATTTAGCCCTCACAGTCCCTTTCTTCTGGACTGTTACACTTCCAAACCTGGTTTGACCTCAACTGTCAGCAACAGTCTCATTTAACATCTCCAGTCTACCATTTGATTGGCTGCCGCCAGATCGCATTCTATTGGCTGTTGCTAAGGCATGTTCTATTCTGCCTTCTCTCCACAGTCATGTCGCCAGCATGACTGCATGGAGCAAAGTGGTACCTTATTATTATTTATTTATTTACTTGCATTTGCATGCTTTCAAACTGCTAGGTTGGCAGAAATCAGGAATTTGTGGTGCACTGATACTGAAATTGTTCAAAATAAAAGTTCCTATGTTCATATTCACAAAATAACTCTATTACTGCATATTCACTGTCTACATTAAATGATAAACATACATTTTATTAATTCCTTTCACTGATTGAAACACTAGTGTTCACTACAAACATTTAAAAATGATAAAATATCATATTGTCCTTCTATAAATTGCCAAATTGTTCATTATGGCTCCGTGTGTTTGTGTGCATGTTTTCAAGGTGCCTGTCAACTTATGGTGACAGCCACCTGTTAGACAGGCTTTTAAAACAGAAAGTTTTTAAAGCATGGGATGCGGCATCATATTGTTCTAGAGTATTATTGACATTTTATCTTTTTAATTGTATTTTATTCTTTTAATATGTAATTTATTTTAATATTGTAATAATTTAATTCTATATTAATGTACTATTTGTATGCTTTTAATTGTACTGTTTTTCTAATGCTGTGAGCCGCCTTGAGTCCCTGTTTTGGGAAAAGGGTGAGATCATCATCATCATCATCATCATCACTTGAATTTCATACAGTTTTCTTAGATAAAGAATACCCACAGGTGGTTTGGCCAGTTCTTTCCTCTAAAATCTAGTCTAAAGCATTCATTGACGGTCTCTCATCCAAGTACTAACCAGAGCTGACACTGCTTAGTTCCCAAGATCTGGTGGCATCTGGTACCTTTAGGGTATTTAGGCACTGACAGTACAGTTATTAAAGCACACAACTTTTTATTCTACCATCCACATAGATCTGTAGCAGAAAAGCAATAAATCATACTAATTTTTTTCCTGTATGAGGTAGCTGGAGTGGGGAGGAAAGAGCAAATAACTGGATTATTGCATAAACCCACAACAAGGCTCAGGACTTAGAAAACTCCATGCAGAATTAAGAAATTAATTAGGAGAAAGAATCATAATTTGCATTGCTGACATCTATTTTACTTGACTTGCATGTATCTATGGGAAGCAATTATGATTCAATTAAAATATTCAGTTTTATTACTTTAGTGGCTGACCTTGAAGTTAATGCCCATTTTATTTAATTGCATCATCTATGAATAAATGTTAACCCTAGCATGTTATGCCCCATTATTTTCAGTACATCTTTCAACTCCTCGACTGAATTATATCAATTTATTATACACTGACAAGGAAGCAAGCAAAGCTTTATTTCTTAGAGAGAATTTCTGCACGTGATAGGAGAAACATCTCATGTGAAGTTTAAAATACTGTTTAGCAGTGCCAAGTAAGACGAATTGGGGTAACTTCACAACTTCTATGGCCTAGAGTTTTATGGTAAAATCAGTGTGTGCAGGTATTAGTTGCTTAATTAGTCTAAAAGGCAATTTCTAGTCTGTCTAATTTCTGAGAAATCCATTAGCGTAGACTATATACCTCCCTGCACAGCAGCATTACCAAGAATACTTTGTTACTCTCTGCACTGAAAGACATCAATAACTTTCCAGAACCAGAAGAAAATTCAGCCCTATTTCAGTAAGATTGTGGAATGTGCAGATCTTCTGAGTCATTTTAAGACGTGTTCTGTGTTTATAACTTTTTTCTGTTTCAAGAAAAACAGAATACACAAACCAGATGTGCACCATTGTAAGAAAACTTCCACTGCCTTCCTGTTGGCTAGCATAACTACATCCATAGATAGTTGATAACAAACACAAGAAAAACAATAATGTTTCAGTTCCTCTTTTTCCCCAGTTCAAAATGGCATACAACAAATAAAAAGCCACATACTTAAAAATTCACAAAATACTAATGTTAAAATAGATTAAACTATACAAAAATTAAAATCACACTAAGACACACATAATCAAACACAAAAATTAGTAAAATCCAAGACACAATCAGCCCCCTCCGTATCCATGGATTCTTCATCAACAGATTCAACTATCCATAGTTTGAAAATATTCAAAAAATGTTCCAAAAATCAAACCTTGATCTTGCCATTTTATATAAGGACACCATTTTACTAACCCACTGTATTTAATCCGACTTGAGTATCCACAGCTTTTGGTATCCATGGAGAGTTCTAGAACCAAACACCAGCAGATACCAAGGGGCTACCATATTGTGGGACAGACCTTATCCAATCAATCATCAAGTGCTTGTTAAAATATCTGGATATTCAATTAACTGGTCCAAGTGAGAAGTACTGCCAGTGGAAGACAAGATGGGCTCTAAGCATGGTAATGTCAATATTGCCCAAATTCTATTACGTCTTTTGGTATAATTATCCTTAGGGTCTTATCTCAGATTATTATTCTTAGTATAAGCAAATTGATTAAAAGATATTGCATAAAATTTAGAAAGATGGCTGTGTTTAAACATGAGTCTGCTGGGTTAGGTAAACAATTAAAATGAATGTATGGCTAGGATTGTTTACATTATTCGTGGAATTCCACTATTTTATTGTTGTTAACTGCCGTTGAGTCAATCGATTCATGGCGACCCTATGGATGGGACATCTCCAAGACCCTCTGTTCTCCACTGCTCTGCTTAATTCCTGCAACCCCATACCTGTGACCTCCTTAATAGAGTCCACTCGTCTGGCATGTGGCCTTCCTTTGTTCCTGCTTCCCTCCAGACCAGGGGTAGGCAACCTTTCCCCTTTAAGGGCCGAGGGACTTCAGCTCCCAGAATCCCAGGAGCTATTGGCCATATGGGACTATTGGTCAACATGGCTGAGGCTTCTGGGAGCTGAAGTCCCTCGGCCCTTAAAGGGGAAAGGTTGCTTACCCATGCACCAGACCAGGGGTCGGCAACCTACAGCCCGGGGGCCGGAAAAGGCCCCGTTCCC
>CM034701.1:55567581-55580820 GCA_020142125.1 Phrynosoma platyrhinos
TTATTGTATTTTAACTCTTCAATAGTTTAATCTTGTTTTAATGGGATGAGAGGGTTAGTTGCGGGATGAGGGAATGCTTTTAACTTTGTATGTTTTAATATGCTGTAACCCGCCCCGATTACCGAGCAGAGGGGGGGGGGCTATAAATAAAAAATTATTATTATTATTATTATTATTATTATTATTATTATTATTATTATTATTATTATTATAGATGAGCACCGCTCCCTACAGTCGGACACGACTAGACAATCTTGTCAAGGGAAAACCTTTAACTTTTATACTGCAAATTCAAACCAACCAGTCTTGGTTGCTGCTCCCTTTGCACCCAGTCATCTTGGAAGCAGCAACCAAGCAGCTGGCTGACCAGCAACCAAGAAGCTTCTTGCTTGTGCCAGCCTTGCAGCTAAGACTGATGCAGGCGAGGGGCTTCTTGACTGCTGCCTGACTGGCTGCTCAGTCACTGCTCCCTTTGCACCCAGTGATCCTGAGAGCAATATGGTGAGCAGGGATCGAGAAGCCTCTCACCCATGCCAGCCTTGCAGCAAAGGCCAGTGTGGACCAGAGGCCTCTTGGTTGCTGTTCAGGGAGATGCTCAGCTGCTGCTCCCAGGTGCAAGGAGAAGCTTCTCTCCAAAAGGAGGGACTCTCAATCCTCAAGAAAGGTGCAGCCAGTGTGTGTGTAGGGGGTTTACAGAGGCCACATGCTCTGGACTGGTAACTTTGTGGGCCAGAAAGGGGAAGATTTTAATTACAGAAGCTTCTCCAAGACAAAGGACTCTTTACAAGAATCGAGTACAGATACACCTTCCCCAGAAACATGTCTTCCCCACACAGCTTCAAGTGTCCACTCTCCCACAATTTTTTTTTTCTTCTACTACCTCTTCTCTCAGCCTGTCTGATGAAAGAAAGCAGGAGCAGTAGTGCAACTTCAACCTGCTGGCCAGGCCCCAGCAAAGCTCATAAAGTTTAAGCAGGGCCCCAAATCTGAAAGCTCCTTTTTGCTGCCACTTCTCCTACACCACCATGTGCTCTAATCCTTTGCTCCAGTCTTTCCCAAAATGGTGCTGCTTTCAGCCACAGAAGTGATGCCCTGTGTCCAAGCCTTGCACAATTTTTCCAACGGCCACTAGTAGTGAAAGATGTCTGTAAGGGAGTGAACTTAAATGGGCAGGCAAAGAGTGGGAGACACAACCACACAAAATGATCAGTGAGGCTGTGTGGTGATTTTCTGGAGACCCTGAAAAGAAATTTAATGTAATCCTCATACCAACCATGATTCTAAAGACCACTGGTTCCCCTTGTCTTTCTTGCACACCAAAACTTTGACTGAAGGCCCCCTGTCACCTTCTTTTTCCCTCATCGTCACCCTACTGCCCCCTTTTCCTCTCAGTGCCTCCCTGGATCCTTCCACTGGCCCCAGGGGCGTACCGCCCACTTTGGGAATCACTGCTCTAATAGGACCATGTCCCCAGGATTTAAAATCATTATTAATCAAATAAATCAAATAAAATTATTAAGGCAATAATTCTATATAAACTTACCTAGCAAGAAGATCCACTACAATGAATGAAACTCACTTTTCAATTATATGTATGAGACTGCATTGTAAAATGACTGTGAATGAACATATAGCACTAGAAGTCCAGTCCAGAGATCTTTGTATATGTACATTTCTATATAACTTAAAAAGTGTTAATCTTTACCTATTCCATTCTCATGTACATGAAAGCAACAACAAAAATCAACAGTGCTAGATACGATTACAAGGGTTTTTGCACACCTCTAGGATTTTTTTGTAGTTTGTGACTATTTTATTTTATTTTAGTGAGGAAAACATCATGCAGACAACACACATACAGGAAGATATGGTATGGAGTATGAAGGATGAGAGTACATATAGTGGAGATGTTATAAGTAGAAGTTTGTCAACTTATTTTAATATGACAAACAGATCATAAAAGGGCAGGGAGGATAAATAAATCTACTTTCTCCCTGGACACAAACATTCTATATAAAAACATACACTGAAAACTCAGCTTAATATCCATTCAACAGATAAAAACTAGTGCAATGAAACCTTCAGTCCTCAAGCTAGTATTGCTAGCTGAACTCTGGAAAAAACCCACAGCATATCATTAGTTCTTTGCAAACTGGTCAGCTGGCAGAAAAGAATAGAAATTTGGAAGAATTATATCTTGATTCTTTCTAATTTTATGGTGGTTTGTATAGATGAACTGTACAGCAGGCTTTATCTCATTCAGTGGAGAGAAGTACAGAAACAAAATGCAGTGGGTCCTTGGTATTCACTGGAGTTTGTTTCCATCCTCACCCCCCACCCCCTGTGGATAGCAAAATCCATGGATGCTCAAGTCCCATTAATACAATGGTATAGTAAAATGAAGCTTCTCATATAAAATGGCAAAATCAAGGTTTGCCAATGGGAATTTATGTATTTTTAAAGAATTTTCAAGCCATGGATGTTTGAATCCATGGATAAAAAAAAATCCATGGATAAGGAGGGCTGACTGTATACAGTATTTCTGAGAGTGAATTTTGGTTGAATAGCATGTTGTAATTCAGACAGAATAGAACATTCATTTCTATTTTACACTATGCTAAATATGTGTGGTTCAATGAAAATCAAATCATAGTTTGAGGGTGTAGCTCACAACCACCAAAATCAGTAATACTGCTGCCATGACTTGCTCATTCAGTGCTCCAAGGAGAAGCTAATTTTACTTACACATCTTCCACACGGACTCGCTGATAGTCTGACAGAATGGCCCCTACTGAAACAGCATCCACATTTTCTTTATCCTGAGGACAAAAAGAGATAATTTAAATAGGGATAATAATCAAAGAAAAGTAGTGAAGCGCCTGTTAATATGAGCTATATTTTCTTTCATCCAGAAAGCCTAAGGTTCTATTAAATGTGCAGAGGGAGAAACAGAAGAATAAACTGTCCAGTGAGAGACATAGTTGATGGGGGGGGGGCAGAAACACTCTGCCCCCAACTTGAATACTGGTGGCATCAGTATCAGAAACAAAGTTTGTCCCTACTAGATGTTTAAAATCTGCAACATCATAATCAGCAGGAACCATTAAATTCTACAGGAGAAAGACAAATGGATTTCTGTAGTCAAATTAATTTCTATCCAGTTTCTCATCCTATTACTCCACTTTCTCTTTTTAAATTACGCAATTCAAGGTGTTACTTAAAGCTCTAAATGCTCTAAAAAGCTCTAAATTTCCCGAAGCCATGGTATTAAGGGCTGATCTCTACTTGAGACTGCCTATATTCTTTGCATGTTTTGTTCAATAGTCCATCAATCCATAGTCTTGTCGCTTTCACCACAATGCATGTTCTTGATATCATTATAGAAGAAAAAAATCCTGTTAGCAAATAACTGAGACCGCAAAGTATATAGAACCTCAGTAAGAATGAGAACCACAGTATAAATGAGCACCTGAGCCACATAAGTGCAGTGGGCTCTTGGTATCTGGTGGGGTTTGGTCCAAAGACCCCCTGTGGATACCAAAATCCATGGAGGCTCAAGTCCCATTAAATATGATGGCAAAGTAAAATGACATGCCTTACATAAAATGGTAAAAATTAAGGTTTGCTTTTGGGAATTTATATTTTTTAAATACTATCAAGGTGAGTATGCTTGAATCCATGGATAAAGAATCCATGGATACAGAGGACCAACTGTAGTCAATTCTAAAGTCATTAAAAGCTCAGTGATGCTGATTTGGGTTACAGTTGTGAATAACCCAGATCTAAAAATAGTGTGTTTATAAAGCATAAAAGAGAAAATAGAAAGCCCTATGTATAGTGGAGTGTGTGTCACTAAGAGCCTAGTTGCGGGAATGTGTCCAACTTAACTATCAACAAAGATAAGCTAGTGCAAGAATGGTAAACCGACTTATAATAAACCCAAGACAGGTGGTGTATTAAACAGGATGATTATTAATGCAATCGGATAGCTGATGTAATCTGATGAAACGCAGCCAAGAGCTAAGAGTACCCAGTGTATTATATCACCTCTAAGAACCTGACTGGAGGAGAGGATGATATTTATATAAACAGGATATAGTAACTGTCTCTAATCTCATTGGATGAGCTCTATCAGCTGATTGGACAGGGAAAGTATAAAACATGCCAAGAAGAGATGGAAGAGAAATGTCCCAAGTATCAGCCTCCACCATACAAAGACAGCTGTTGGATAAAAAAGTGTTCTGTTTCTAGTTGATAACTGCCTGGACCATTTTGCTAAAGACAGGCCATGCTTGCAAGAGAGAATCTCTGCACTCAAATAGGCTATGCTAAACAGACAGAATTTCCATTATGCTTATAACACATGCTACTACAGATATACACCAATCCCCATATATTGCTGTCACAGATGCCTGTTTAGAAATATATAGTTCCTCAAGAAATGAGAGTGCATTTCTTAGCAGATAAAGGGAAATCAAAGGGAAATTCAAACCAAGGACTGGGATGCTCTATGACAATAAAAATAACATAATTCAAGACCAGGAAGGAATAAAAAGATGTTGGATGCAACCCAGAGAAGAATTATACAAAAAAGATGGCAAAATGAAAGGACACATGGAACGAAGAGCCATATGATTTTGAAAAGCGAGATGGAAATTACAATAAGAGAAATAGCAAAAAGCAAATCACCAGGAACAGATGATATTCCAACTGAACTGCTGCAGTGTCAACTCTAGTGCTAACCAACATATGTCAACAGATATGGAAAACAAAACAATGGCCAACAGATTGGAAGCAATCAATATACATCCCCACCTATAAAAAGGGAGACACAAGATACTGCAGCAACTATAGGATCATAGAACTGATCTCCCACACAAGCAAAATCATGCACAAAACAAAATACTAACTCCTTTGTAGCAAATTATCCATTTTAAGGATTCAAGAATCTGTATGGCTGATTTACTATTCACGATATGGTATATAAGGAACAGGTAAAATTTCTTATCTATAATATTATGTGTTGCATGACGTCAAGTCATTTCCAACTTATGGCAACGCTATCACAGGGTTTTCTTGGTGACTTCTGTTCAGAGGAGGTTTGTCATTGCCATCCTCTGAGGCTGATATGCACAGTTCATACTTAATATATGAAGCTATTTAAATATAATTCATTTTAATTAATTCCAAATTCCTGGAATTAAAACCCAATGAACTCAGTGGAACATTTGAGTAAACATGTATTGAGCCAGTGTGGCCTAGTAGTTTAAGTACCAGACTATCACTTTGGAAACCAGGATTGGAATCACACACTCAGCCCCAGAAAATCCCATAATAGGTTTTATATATATATATATATATATATATATATATATATATATATATAGCCATGTATTATATTAACATATTAGCAGGCTGTAGTCATGGTCCTATGTTAAAGATATAATGAATTGATACATTTGCCTGGAGTCCTTTTCTGGTAGAAAGGGGGCATATAAATGAAATAAATAAATAAATAATCAGAAATCCAAGGAGAATTGAGTTCCATGGCTTATATCCAAAAAAATGTCTCCGTAGATTGATTTTGACATTTGACATCATTATGAGAAGTAGGATTTGAGGATCGGTCATGCTAATTTTAAGATTAAAGGTGTGAAGAGGAGCAGGATAGAAGCTTGACAAGTATGTTTAGAGAATCACAGCACTCAGAATGCTGTGAAAGTAGGTGTGGGAAAGAATATGAAAAAGAGAAGCTTGGCTGTTTAGCTGTGAGACAGGGTCAGCTAAGGAAAGCGGGCAGAGAAATCAAGAAGAGGGGGAATGAGATAGATAGGGTCAGATGAGAAAGGGGATAGACAGAGATAAGGATGAGATAAAGGGAGCAGATAGAACGGGATGAGATGATCAGATAGGGAGGATGTCAGACTCCAATAGCTGGGAGATGGGAAAGAGGAAAGAGGTGAAGGAAAGACATTATATTGATAGAGAGACAAGAGGCCTTTTCCCAGTACACAATTATAGCACTATGATTTCACCTCAATTGCCATGGCAACATCCTATGCAATCCTAGGATTTGTAGTTTAGGGAGAGATGTTTAGAACTCTCAGCCAGACAGCTCCAGTGCCTGACAAAACTACAAAGCCTACATTTCCACAGGATGGAAAAATGGTAAAGTGGAAATATAGTGCTATAATTCTTTAGCATGAAAAGTCTCAAGATATTATGCTGAAATAAGTACAGAGACAATTTACAAGCTTGATGTTCTAAACATTCTGTAAAGCAATATGTCTCTGTCACTATTATTGTTTTACAACTATGATGAAAGTCATCCATTCCATAGTTCATTGGCAATATCAGTCACACAAATACAAAGCTGAACCAAGAGAACCCACCACTTGCTTGTTTGGTGTTGCAGCCACATGTTGCTGTTGCTGTTGCTGTTGTATGCCTTCAAGTTGTTTCTAAGTTACGGAAACCTAAGGGGTTTTTTGGGCAAGATTTGTTCGAGGTTTGCCATTGCATTCCCTCAAGGTTGATAGCATGTGACTTATCAAAGGTCACCTAATGGGTTTCAAGACTGCTCTGGGAACAGAATCCTAGACTAATTATAATCCAGTGCTCAAACCACTATGCCATGCTACCACATTACAGTTGCTGATCGCTTTAAATGCTGATTGCATTCCCACTTACATTTAAACCGGTTCGTGATTCACTTTCGCTCTGTGTTGGTGAATCGATTCCAGTCAATGGGTCATTCCCACAATGGAAGCAGGTTTTTTTCTTTATTCGCTACTTTTTTGGCATGATTATCATTACCACTAGTTTGTGTCCCTTCAAAATGCCTGTCAATCATCTATACATCATCAGTAATGGAACCAGCAACACACTAAAAAAAAAAAAAAACGGGAGGGAGTCATGGGTGCCATGGCCAGAATTCCCCCCTGGGTTGCATGCAACCATGGGTGTCATAGAGGACTCTCCCCTGGGATGCATGCATCCATGGGTGTCATGGAGGAATCTCCCCTGGGATGAATGCAACCATGGGTGTCATGGAGGACTCTCCCCCAGGATACATGAAATTTTTTTTAAAAATTGACAGTATATGCACTCCATTGTTTTTGCACTTACTTGTCTCGCTGAGCTGCAGTTGGTCCACTCGCCCAGCTCGCCACCACCCTTAAGTAATTGCGAGTAACTGCAAATACGACAAAGTGCATATAGTGTCATATATATATTTGCTTTGTGTGATCTATGGGCGCATTATATCTATCTATCTATCTATCTATCTATCTATCTATCTATCTATCTATCTATCATTCACCCATACGTCACACCACAAAGCACAAAGGCAGAACTGAGAGGGGGACAAATGGCGGATTTCCCCAAAAGCTAGTGAGGGATGGGATACACCCCTGTGTGAACCCTCTGCCACAGTAATCCCTTCCTTTCAGTTTGATGCAACTCAGGTCCATTGTTCCCAGTTGCTGAACATGCTTGCTTTTGAAAAGGACCGGCAAAAAACTAGTGTCTGAAAAGAGCATTTTTTGTTTGCATTTCTCTCACGGCAAAGCAAGTCCAAACAATCACAGTCACATCTGAAACCGATTCAAATGGGAACGAGGCACATTTTAAAGCAATCAGCAAATCAATGTAAATCATAGTAGGAATGAGCCCTAGGGCTCCTAAATACAAAACCAGTAAGTGTTTTAAAGGTTTCAGAAGAAAAGTGGCTGAAAGGAGCAATCAAGAAAGGGGATATACTACAAAAGGTTAGAAATGGCTCCTTTCTAAGTGTTTGCAAGGTTTGCAAGGTTTGCAAGTGTTTGCAAGGTTTGCAAGGTTTGCAAGGAAATTTCAGCAGTTTGTCAGGGATTATCTCATCCACCTCCATGACTTTTTCTGGAGTTAAACTTTCTCCATTTGTCATGTATAATTTAGAAGACATCTTTTGGTTTAATCAAGGAGGACATCAAGCATGTGAAGTGTTACTGTAATATAAAGTATGTATTGTCTGCTAAAGAGAGCCAGGTTGGTGTAGTGGTTTGAATGTTGGACTAGGATTTTAGAGAACAGGATTTGAATCCTTACTTGGCCATGAAAACCAACTGGGTGATAAGGGGCAAGACACGCTCTCTCAGCCTCTGAGAAAAACAAAGGCAAGCTGTCTCTGAACGAATCTTGCTAAGAAAACCTCATGAAAGCCTTAGTGTCACCATAAGCCAGAAATGACTTGAAGTTACACAGCAACAACAAAAGTCTACTACAAATGTGGTTGGAAGAGTGTTTTATTTAATAGGAACCCATAAGGACCCCCTCTACAATTCAAAACAATCTTTATGAGGGAGTGGTCAGATGGGGGGGGGGGACAACAGGATTGCAATAGGAGTGAGTGGGACTGGCTATTGTGACAGAAGAGAAAATACAACAGAGGGAAAAGGACAAGGATAGGTAGTTCAGGGATGGGGATGTTAACAGGTTACATGAAAATACTGCAAGGCAGGCCTGCAGAACTTGGCAGATGGGGGCCAAAATTAAAATAGGCTAAGCTTCTTCAGGCCGCAGATAGATTTTAATGAAACGTTAATTAAATAATAATATAAATTAATAGTAATTATTAAAAATAATTATAATTAATTAATTCCATCCTCCTCTGCTCAGCCCTCTCAGGAGAAACCTGAGCAACAGAGCAGCCTTGCTGTCTTTCTCCTCTTCCATCCAGACTTCCCCTCGGGAGAAAGCCAAGCAGCGGAGGAGCCTTGCAGGGTGGGTGTTCGCCCGTCCACCTCCTCCTCCACCACCACCTGGCCTTTTCCTCAGGAGAAAGTCCGGAGGTAGAGGAGCCTTGCAGGGCAAGCGTGCACCTTGCTAGGCATTCTGAAGCAATGGGACATCCTTTCCTAGTCAGTCAGTCAGTCATTTAACTGCCTTGTAATATACTTTTGAAAACAGGCAAACATACACACAAACACACACAGTGAGTTACTCAGAAAAACACACATTTTGAATAGCACTGGGCCCAGAACAGAACTTTGTGGCACCCCACTAGTCACTTCTCTCCAAGTTAAAAATAAACCCCTTTTCCATTTTTAGGGTGTGGGGGGAAGATGAGGACAATATTTCCCTCCTCCAGTCTGCTGAGATTTCTCCCGTTCTCCAGGAATTCTCAATACTACAATTACAATTTCTTTTCTGAGAAACCATGTTACATAAGAGCTCCCACTCTGTACAATTTGTTGAACATAATGTGAAGGAAAGAGTGCCTCTGAACATGTATAGAATGCCTTTGTGATATTCACTACAAGGTAATTACAACTTTCACCACTGCTGAGTTGTGTATACAAACCCTGCACCCTAACTCTTACCAAAAATAGTAATCCATCTCCTTCTTTGGGTAGTGTGGTGTATGGCCTTTTTGAATGTCTGAGAGGGGAGAATGGTAGCAGCCCCTACGTTTTACCCTCAATTTATCCACAAATCATACCAAAATCCATAATTTTCTCCTCAAAGGCTGCCTTTGACTTATATCTGAGGTCAATTTATAAACATGTATATATGGTAACTGAATTGTAAATATAGCCTTAAGCACAGATGGAGTACAGACTAGAGGTTGGAGGCTAATTTTTCTGGACTACAGTTATCAAAATCCCCCCAGCCATCATTGCCACTATCTGTGTATTGTAGGGAGGGTTAATAAAGAATATTTATTTACTTACTTATAGCCACAACAATTTGGACCTGCTCCAATTCCTGAACAGTTCCCAAAGGTAGCCCTGCAAAACGTGTGTTACATTAATCCAAATGGGATGTAATCAAGGCATATTATCACCAGTCACATCTAACATCTCCAGGTATGAGTTCAATTGGTAATAATAATAATAATAATAATAATAATAATAATAATAATAATAAATTATTTATACCCCACCCTCTGTTAAAAGCACTCTTGGGCCATTGTCAAAATATGGGAATCCAAGCCACAGATCTGAGTCAAGGGTACATCTAAGCAGGACAGAAACTTTAAAAAAAAATGCTGGCTTCTGGGGTGTCCTCCCAAAGGCCACATGCAACATGCAGCCTGAAATTCCCACCCATCTCCTAAAGGACATGTTTTGTGCTGAGACACAGCATGCCCATATATCACACTACTACATTCCCCTCCTTGCTAATGGGCTTGCTCAGACTTAGCAATGACCCCAATGCCAAAAAATACCGGTACATGTTGTAAAGACTAGAACTCACGGTCAGGTCAGGTTGGTGTAAAGATGCCATCTGTAAACTGTGTATGTTCCTTCTCAGTCTTCTTCAGAGACTGTAGCTATGCACCTGATCTAATCTCCACCCAAAGCAGGAGTGGGCAAATGCAGCCCTCCAAATATTTTTGCTTTACAGTTTTGTTTTGTTTTTTAAATGGCTTACAGCTTTAATGAAGCCAATCCAGAATAGCCAATAGTAAAGGATTACTGGAATCAGAGTTGAAAAACTCCTGAAGAGCCACAGATGCACACCTCTGACCCACAGGAACTAGGAAGCTAGGCTTCCTATAAGTATCATACAGCCAGCCATGCATTTTGTAGTTCCCTGTGTCCTTTCTTATTGCTGTGCCCGGAATGTTTCCAAACACACGTATACTGTTTTGTTTCTTTTTATGCCACAAATCCTTTTTCTAGAGGTTCTTTTTTTCTTTTAAAATGCTGAAATCCTAACCCTTTAGCTTTCATCTTTTGCCAATTTTTAAATTAAATTTCCAAATATACAAAATGTAACATAACATATCAGTACATATAACATATATAACAAACAAACAATTACATACAATCAAACAGAAAACATATCAAATTGTTGTCAGGTTTCCTTATTAGCAATCCTTTAATCTAGCTGAAAGACTCCCTGTTTCTTCAGTGTTCCATTCCCATCTGATCTTTAAAGCAGGTATGTTTTATCATTTAGAGAATTTTATCAATTGTCTCACTTTCCTCTGTTAGTAATTTGTCTCTTTCACTCTTTTCCCTTCTAAGTCCATGTATCGATATAGGAATTTTCCCTTTCCAATATCTTTGTTTTCCTTTCAGCTCTCTGCTTTTTTTTACTTCTTCAATCTAATTTTTCACAAGTTTTTTCTCATTATGAATTTCATGTTATTCTATTAAATTTAAAATGCGTCCTATAGTATCCTTTAGCTGTCTTTTTGGCAAAACCCCACGTTGATCTTCATGAATCCATATGTTTAGTATATTCTTAATTCTGTTAGCTAAGATTGCGGCAAACGTTTATAATCCACATTTAATAGAGATATGGGTCTGTAATTTTCTGGATTCAGATGATCTCAATCTTCTTTAGGTATAAGGATGATGTTTGCCTCCTCCCAAGTGTGCATCAACTTCTCCTCCTGAATGGCATTCATTGCTTCTCTCAAAGGTTCTATTAAAATATCTTGAAATTCTTTGTAATATAAAGACGTGAACCCATCTGGTCTAGGCAATTTACCTTTTTTGCCGCTTTTATAGCTTCTTTTATTTCTAATGTTGTAATTGGTTGATTCAGCATTTCTTTTTGATTATCATTTAAACACTGAATCTTTGTGTTTTCTATGTAATCTCTTATTTGTTTTTTCTCAATCTTTTTACCTTTGAAAAGATTTCTGTAATAATCTTTGGAGATCTTTTTTATTTCTTTTTGGTCTGTCAGTATATTCTTCCCTTGTTTTATTTTTATAATAATTTCTTCTCTTTTTCTTTTCTAAGTCTATGGGTTAGCCATCTTCCAGGTCTATTAGCAAATTGAAAATGTTTTTGTTTTAATGATTTAATATTTTGTTCAATCTCTTCTGTCCATGTGTGTGATATTTGTTGTTTCAAAATCTTTATTTCCCATGGTAAAATTCCATACAGATAGATTACAGCACAATGTAAACAAGACCAAAATCCCTAAACCCACCTGCCCCTTAAAAAGATATTAATTATACATTAAAACATTTTTAAAAAATCTTGCCAGAGCAACAATAACAAATAATAGCAGTGACTGAAGCAGAAGTTGGAGAAGAGGAGATGGGCTAACTCCTGAGGCCGGGAATCTAGTCAGGAAAGGCCTGCCAGAAGAGATCTGTCTTGACAACTTTTTTAAAGCTGCTTAAGGTCATAATCTGATGGATCTCATCTGGCAGGTTGTTCCATAATCTGGGAGCAGTTGCAGAGAAGGCTCTCTGTCTTAGAACTATGCCTGCGTGCATAAGTTCTGCCAGATAGCTGTTGAGGATATTGTAGGTTTAGTGGTTTGGTGGCGATGATAGTTGGGTTAGTAGTTGGCTTTTAGAATAGAAGGCTGCTAGTGTTGGGGGGAGGGAAGTAGGCAACATAGGCAAATGTTTTGAGAAAGTAGGTTATTTGGAATGCCAGGCCAATGGGAGGAGGATGGTACTGCTGGGTGAGAGTGGTGGCTGGGAAAGGGATAGTTGGTGCAAAAGAAAGAAGATAGGAAGGGGGGTGATTGGTGGGAGGAATGAGAGCTGTGGGAATAGTAGGAGGAAGGGTGGAGCCCATCAGTCTAGGAGGTTTTAACTTGGTGTTTGAAGAAAGCAGGGGCAGTTCTGGCTTCAACATTGTCTGGTGGATTACTGACTTTGTGATTCCCAATAAACTCCTAATTTAATCAATTGGCTGGTTTACTGGCTACACAGAGTTCTGAATCTTCTCAGATTTGACACTTTGGGAGGTTGCTGACAGCCTCGTTTTTATCGGCTGCAGCAAATTCCTCCCCGAGGACCGAAGTGCGCAGGGTGGGTTGTATGGGAGGTGGTCCCGAAGATAAGTTGGATGCAAGCCATTTAGGGCTTTAAAGGTGATAACCAACACCTTATACTGGACCTGGAAACTAATAAGCAGCCAGTGAAGAGACTTTAATACAGGTGTTATGTGGTCTCTTCTTGATGTACCCGAGACCAGTCTGGCTGCCATGTTCTGAACTAATTGAAGTTTCCGGACCAAGCACGAGGGTAGCCCCATGTAGAGCGCACTACAGAAATCAAGAAAAGAGGTTACCAACACATGCACCACAGTTTCAAGGTCCCTTACTTCCAGGAAAGGGTGCAGCTGGCGTATTAGCCGAATTAAGGCTTGTCTTTTGGACACAATTTAATTTCTAATTTAATCCGCCTTTGGATAAAGAAGGTGAACTGTTCTTGTTTTAAATCTCATTATAAAATTATTTCATGAAAATTTAGGATACACGTTGGCTCTTTGTGCT
>CM034701.1:55584172-55597184 GCA_020142125.1 Phrynosoma platyrhinos
TAACATGTAAATCTGTGTATTGTTCTGTTGAGGCAAGGCCTCAAGGTGAAAGGATATGTGAAGAGGATTAGTGTCTATTTAATTAATGGTCCATTATCTGCTGGGAAACCCACTGACCCTGGGTGAAGTTCATTCGCATTTGCAGAGTCCTGATTTTGGTGTTTTTGAGGACTAGTAGCCAAACTTTGTTTACTTTCAGGGTTTCTTTTTTCCTGTCGAAACTGTCCAGGTGTTTGTGGATTTCAATGGCTTCCCTGTGCATTCTGACCCAATAGTTGTTGGCATGGTCCAGAATTTCAGTTTTCAAATAGCATTTTGTGCCCAGGATGGTTTATATTGTGTTTTGCTACCGCTGATTTTTCAGTCTGGCCCAGTCTCCTGTGTTTCTCGTGTTCCTTGATTTGCGTTTGAACACTGTGTTTTGTGGTCCCTATATAAACTTGTCCACAGCTGTACGGTATGCGGTAAACTCCTGCAGTCATGATAGGATGTTTCCTTTGCTGAGCACAGCATTTCCTGGATTTTCTTGATTGGTCTGTACATCATTTGGAGGTTGTATTTCCTCATCAGTTTCCCTATTCTGTCTGTGACTCCTTTTGAGGAATGGTAAAAATACTTTTCCTTTGGGTTGTTTTTCTTCACTCCTGTGGTGTTTTTCCCCTGCATCTGGCCACTCTTCTGATGTCTGAGCTGGCGTAACCATTAGCTTGTAGAGCCCAGTTTAGGTGATTCAGTTCATCTTACAGGTAGATCCTTCTTGCTCAATCTACCAGTGTTTTTATTATGTTTCTTTTTTGTCCTGGGTGATGATTGGAATTCTTTTGTAGGTATCTGTCCATGTGTGTGGGTTTTCTGTATACTGTGTGGCCCAATTGTTGGTTTGGTTTGCGGATGACCAGGACATCCAAGAATGGCAATGTTCCTTCCTTTTCTTTTTCCATTGTGAATTGGATGTTTGGGTGGATGTTGTTCAGATGGTTCAAAAACATGGTCAATTCTTCTCCTCCATGGCTCCAAATGATGAAAGTGTCATCCACATATCAGAACCATGTTGTGGGCTTTTTTTGGTGCTGTTTCCAGAGCTTGCTTTTCAAAATGTTCCATGTAAAAGTTTGCTATCATGGGGCTCAGAGGACTATTCATGGCTACTCCATCTCTCTGCTTCTGGAATCCATTGTCCCACTGGAAGTAGCTTGTGGTGAGGCAATGTTCAAACAGGGCTGTGATGTCTTCTGGAAAAATTTGTTGGATGAGTGCCATAGTGTCCATTATGGGGACTTTGGTGAACAGGGAGACCACATCAAAGCTGATTAGTCTGTCACCAGATTTTAGTTCTAGATTGTTGATTTTTTTCTATGAAGTGAGATGAGCCCTTGATGTCATGGTGGGTTTGCCCTGTATGGGTGTGTAATTGTGTGGCCAGAAACTTGGCCAAGTCATATGTGGGGGATCCAGTGGTGCTCACTATGGGTCAGAGTGGACTGGAATCCTTGTGGATCTTGGGAACTCCATATAGTGTTGGTGGGAGAGCCTCTGATTTGCAAAGACTCTGGCATGTGGTTGGCTGAATTGATGAGTTCTTGATCAAGATATTTGTTTTCCTGGTGATTTTGTTGGTCAGGTCTTGCCTGAGGTTTTTTGTATATTGCGGGAGCCAAGAGTTTCTTGATTTTCTGTTTGTATTGTTAAGTTTTCATGATTACCATGGCATTGCCTTTGTCTGCTGGGAGAATGATAATTTCTGGGTCCGAACTGAGATCCTTGATGGCTTTTCTTTCTTTTTTGGTTATGTTGCTGAGTGATGGTTTTGCCTTACACATATCTTTCCATCCTGATGCCTTGCCTCAACAGAACCACACACAGATTTACATGCTAATTCCCAGCTGACAATGGACCATTAATTAAATAGACACTAATCCTCCTCACATATCCTTCCACCCAGAGGCCTTGCCTCAACAGAACAATATGCAGATTTACATGCTAATTCTCTCAATCAAAGGTCACACAGTATATATTACCCCACACACCTTCATGCCACCATTCTCTGAAAATGCCAGCCACAGATGCAGGCGAAACATCAGGAATACATTCTTCTATAACACAGCCTCACAGCCCGAAAACCCCACAAAAACCTATGGATGCCGGCTGTGAAAGCCTTCAACTTCACAGCTTGAAGAGCCATTACTTCAGCAGAAAATGTAAGATTTGATTTCATACTGGTCTGACTCAGTAAATGGGAACTTCTCAGATCTATATTCAATTTGTAAAGCAGATAGAAACTCGATAATATGGATTTGTTGTCGTTGCTGTGTGCCTTCAAGTTGTTTTCAACGTATGTTGAGCCTATCATGGGTTTTTCTTGGTAAGATTTTTTCAGAGGAAATTTGTCATTGCCTTCCCATGAGAGCATGTGCCTTCTCCAGGGTCATCCAATTGGTTTTCATGGGTGAGCAGGGAATGCACCCTCATTTTCAGAGCCATAACCCTATGCCATGATGGATTTGAACACAAAATGTTTTGTCAAAAGAAAAAAACTTGAACAAGCGTGACACAGCTTTAGGAAACACCAAGGCTTTTCATAAGAATATGGACTGAAAGACTGCAGGAATGGAATGAAGCAGAAGAGTAAGAATCTCAACTTTTCTTTTTATGCTATAACTTTTGTCCTTTGCTATTCATTTTTTGTGGCTGAATTAATTTTTCCCCTAATCTGCTTAAGTATAGCCCACTCAACATTAAAGAAAGTGATTCTATATAAAGTTAGACTTATCAAACTACTGCAGTTATGCACTTGGGGCCACCACTGAAGGCTCAGAAGCTGCAGCTAGTACAAAATGCAGCAGCTCAACTGCTGACTGGAGTACTATATAGACAGCACATCATGTCACACTTAAAAGAATTGCACTGGCTACCGATATGTTTTTGATCTGAATTTAAGGTGCTTCTGATGACATTTAAAGCCGTACATGGCTTGGGACTTCAAGAGAATACAGCTCTTCCCATATGTGCCAGCCCAAGGATTAAGATCTGCAAGCGAGGGACCAACTTCATATCCCACCAGTGAGATTGATACACTGAAGTGGGACATGGGACAGGGCCTAATGTTCTAAAAAGTTATTTTTTTAAGCCATAGGATCTTCAGACCTCCAGTTTCACAAAACCTACATCATAAACTACACGAACTTTTTATCTTTGTTAAATGGACTTACATCTGAATTGTGGACATTACCTTATGCATTTCTTATTGTTCCCTTGATGATTGGTTAAGTTTTAGAGATGGGATACCTCACATTATGGTTACTTTACAATATTTTTAATGTATGATCATTTTCTAGATGGCTTATATAGTTCATTATTCTACTGGATGCTTGATATTATATTATTGTAGTAAATACATGTAATTTATGGTTTGATATGTTTTTGTATTATTGTTAAATAAGCATTCACAAGTACCTGACACTCCTGATTAGTCTTTTTTTGTTACTCAGTTTAGAGCAGGGGTAGGCAACCTTTCCCCTTTAATGGCCGAGGGACTTCAACTCCCAGAAGCCTCAGCCATGTTGGCCAATAGTCCCATGTTGGCCAATAGCTCCTGGGATTCTGGGAGCTGAAGTCCCTCGGCCCTTAAAGGGGAAAGGTTGCCTACCCCTGGTTTAGAGACCTTCTGTGTGTAAGGGTACACACTCTATATTTCTCTTTTAGAGGGCCTTCTCAGCCATGGTACCCCAATTGTGGAGTGCTCTGTCCCTGGAGGCCTGAGTGGCACCAATGTAATTGAGACACCAAGTTAAAACATGGCTATTCATCAAAGCCTTTGGGCCTCATAATTCATTCCAAATATGATTTTAAATAATTTTTTTAAAGTTTCAGATCTTTTAAATCTTGTTTAAACTTATTACTGAAGTGTTAGTTAATTAAATTTTATTGCTTTAAATTGTGTAACTTGTTTTCAGGATATTAAGGGCAGGGCAGGATATTAATATTTTACTGAATAAGCAAATACATAATGAGTTACCTTCTAGTCATTATTTATATGTACCTTTTTTAACAGAAGACAAACCTAAAATAGGCAAGATGACTTCAAATAGCCCAATTGTGCTGTCAGAAAACTTCTATAGAGATGAAAAATAAGATAGTTTGAACTATTTAAATGAAATGAACCATAGCATACTTGGAAAAGAACATACTTGATATGCAAGATTCTGAAAAAGGTATTTTGCATTCATGACATAACAGGGCCATGACTCAGGTAAGCACAACTTTGCAGATGAAAATAAATACGCACAAAGTGTAATGATGATGTACATGCAGATAAGAAATGATGTCATGTCACATAGGCAAAATTTATGGAGGCATAATATATGATATATCAACTATACAGTCTAACAACTTTCTACGTGTAAGAAATGCCTAAATTTTCCAGGGCTGGTTAGAGAGAACACAAGACTCACTTCTTACAGCAGCATCACTAGCTGACTAGCAGTCTTTTTCAGGATGAGATACAATTTAAAGCAGGCCCTACATTCATATACAACTCTAGAACAGGCTGTTTAAAAGACTCTGTTCTCTCATATAGCCTGTCCAAGATCTCAGCCGGCCTTTCTTTAGTCCTACCACCCTCAAGAAACACATGTAGCAGCTCATGATAGAGGGTTCACTCAGTGTCTGGTTCCAGATTCTGGATCAAAGGGAGGATAGGTCAGCCCCTCTATGCTGTCTTTTAGCATTTTGATTCAGATAAATATTTGGGAATTAAGCTGGGTTGTTATTGAAAATGAACTCTTGGTGCACTATCATAGGTTGTGGTGGTAGAAGGAAAAAGGCAACAAAAACAGCATCAGGGAAGATCAGGGAGAAAGAGGTTGATTGGAGCCAGCAAATTCTGTCTCCCCTCCTCACCAAAGCTACTTAGCCCTAGAAAAAGTATAACCACTAGTGCAGTGCAATGACAGGATTCCTGCTGAGGTTGTAAACTGGTCTGGTGTTGCTATTTCTTTTTATTTATTTATTTTTATTTTTATTTTTATTTGTTAGTCACCTAAGTATCGTTTTTGCAAGAATGGTGGCATCAAATAAAAAAGTACATAAAAATTTCCTGGCATAGAAAACTAGTATGTGATTCACTTACTGTTAGGCAACTACTAAAAAACCCCACTATGATATCCCCTCCTCCTCCCCCCCGATATCCATGCCATCCAAATCTCAGGCCATAACCTTCTGATTCCAAAATTCTTTTATTTCTTAGCATTATCCATTCTTGTAGCCACACTAAACTGCAGGCAGCGAAATATATCTTCAAGTTAGGTTAACCTGTGGTACAATATAGTAAAGGCGATTGTGTAATATGTGCCTTGTTTAGAATATAAAATAAATTCAAACTTAGGTTATGTCAGAAAATACCTTTTTAAAACTCCAAAAAGATAGCTTTTTACAGAAAAGAAACAACAGGCAAAGAAAAAATGGTTGAGGTACCAGGAAGTGTTGAAGAAATGGCAAAGAGAATACATTATGAAAACAAAATAACAGCTTTTGGCAGAGGGTTATGGGATTCAGCAGTTTTTGTACTTACAGCTATTTGAACGATTTAAAATAGGCCAAAAATATAGTATTGAAAAAAATGTAAATATGAGTTTGAATTGTAGCTATGACCAAATGATGAACAAACAGGTGATTGATAAAATGTATATCGTATAGCTTTGTTGAAATTTGATACAGAAGATAAGGTAAAAAGGGAGGCAGAAATTTCAGATTCACCATATAACCACAGCAAAGATAGTTAGAAGTCATGTTATTTATTACTGCTTAGTACATATTGTTGTAGTATATTCTGTATTGTTTTCTATGTTTGTTTTCTCCTCTGTATTCTGATATAATGTAGATCAATGTATGTGTTTTGTTCTGTCTGATGCATTTCATTTTTAGGACATGTATGTAGCATTTTAATAAAATGATTTTTTTAAAGGGAAAAAAACTACTGGTCATAGGAAACTACGTAACCTAGATACTAGCTATGTAATCTCTTTAGTTTTAGTTTCAAACTGAATGCTTCCAATTTTACAGTTACATCACAATTTTTCCTATTATCCATCCAGGTCGCAGGGACAAGGTTCTGCTCACAAAATTGTACATGAAGCTTTTTTTTTTTATGGATAAATTAGGAGCCCTGGTGGCACAGTGGCTAAATGCCAGTACTGCACCACTCACAGCAACAAGGTTGTGAGTTCGATCCCAGGCAGGGCTCCAGGGTCCACTCAGCTGTCCATCCTTTGTAGGTTGGTAAAATGAGTACCCAGTTTGTTGGGGATAATTGGCTTACACCAGGGGTAGGCAACCTTTCCCCTTTAAGGGCCAAGGGACTTCAGCTCCCAGAATCCCAGGAGCTCTTGACCAACATGGGACTATTGGTCAACATGGCTGAGGCTTCTGGGAGCTTAAGTCCCTTGGCCCTTAAAGGGGAAAGGTTGCATACCCCTGGCTTACACACTGTAAACCACTTAAGGAGTGCTAGTTCACTGACAAGCGGTATAAAAATGCACTTGCCATTGCTATTGCTATTGGAGATGCCCCTGACATATTTTACAAAAGCTTATGAAAGGCCTTCACCACACAAAGCAAGAATACAAGCATATTAGAACGTAAGAACGGTCATGCTGGATCAGGCAAAATGTCTATGTTGTCCAGCATTCTGTTCATCTAGTCAACAAGAAATTATCCATAGGAACCATGCTATCAGGAAATGAGTATAAGTGCACTCTCCATCTCATATTCCTCAGCAAATCAAATATACACTATAGACAAACTGCTTCTGATATGAAAGCCACTATATAACCTAACAGCCATTACACAAACCTTTGAAAGCTGTCCATGTGTTGATAGCCATCAATAAATCCTGTAGCAGGAGTGCCATGTTGCCAAAATACAGGAACATTTTTGCTCAGTCTGTGAGTTTGCTTACAATTCTCTGTGTACATAAACTCAACTGCATAATTTGTGGTAAAGGGGGGGGGGGAACTAGTTCATAACTGATTTCACCTCTCCCTTAGATTTCACTCAACTACAAGAACCATGTACAGTATTTCAAAAGGTATCACAAGACTGGAAAGAGTACAGAAAACAAGACCTAGACCCAATTCTAATTGTTCCTCTCAACTACAGTAGAAACATTGAATTAGTTGCTGAATGGTAAATCAATACTTATTGATTGATTCAGCGGCTTTAATCTAGTTAGGACTAGAAATTGGATTTAGGTCATAAAATTCACTTTCCCAACAATGAAAAACAAAAGTAGTCCCCCCCTTTTTTTTTAAGTTCAGAAATAATGCTTAAAGATATTTCTATTCTTATTTTTTTAATTGTCAATTTAACATTCAGAAAAGGATAGATGTAATAAGGATTTTGGAAACAATTTGATTTCATATTATTTAATTTTTTATATAATTAAATATAAAAATTTTTAAAATGCAATTAAAATGTATTTTAAATAAAGCAAACTTTAAAACAAAATGTACCTGGCTTAAAATGAAATACTGATTTCATATCAATTTGTCTTAGGCAATGAGCAGACAGACCAGAAAAGTACAGGCTGAGCCTGTTCTATTCTGGCCTGAGCGCACACCAGGGTTGGAGGCCCCCCTATCACCAGGTCTGATGTGGAAACAGGTTGCCTGCTGCACCCACGTGGCCAGATGCCCTGTTTCTACTTCAGATGTGGCAATGGGGTGCTTCCCAGTGGGCACGACAGTGCAGAAAGGTGAGGAGCACAGGGGGCCCATTTAAACATGGTGGGGTTGCTGTGGAGTTTCCAGAATACTCTGCAGCAAATTGGGGGGTGGGGTCAAACTGACCTGCATTTAGGGCTGTTTACCCTGACAATGGGCCAGATCCACTGGATCCATCTTTAGTTTGCCAGGATCTGGCACGATCCTGACCCTGGTTTTTGGCCTGCATTTTCCAAACAGGGAGAACACAAGCTTTTTGGCCCATGTAGACAAACTCTAACTCAGGGGTAGGCAACCTAAGGTCCGGGGGCCGGATGCGGCCCAGCAAGGCCTTTGGACCGGCCCCAAACCGGTCCTGCCGCCACCACCACCCCACCGCCGCCACCCCCCCATGATGATATTGATTATTGTTGTTATTACTTGTTCTTGGGGTTTTCTTGGCAAAATCTTCACAGGGGTTTTGCCATGGCTTTTCTGGGGCTGAGAGAGTGTGCATGCATTTTTTTTATTTTTTAATTCTTTTTTATTTTAATATTTATTTATTTATTTATTTATTTATTTATTTATTTATTTATTTTTGGTGCTTCGGCCCATCAATTGTCTGAGGGACAGCAACCCGGCCCCCGGCTCAAAAAGGTTGCCTACCCCTGCTCTAACTTGTAATAAAATATAATCCTACACTTTCATGTAGACCAAGTTAATAGAGTTGCATTTCCTGTATAACTTGCCTAACATTTTTAATAATACAATGGTAAAAAGACTCCATGATCAGTTTTAGTAAAATGGTGAGAGTTCTAGAAATCCAGTTTGGATTTAGGACTTAAACTCTATAGCAGAAAAGTGCAAATTTCTTCTTCTGACTGCAGCTTCTCTGGAGCACTGATCTGGAGCATGTCTCACTTTTGAGAACCAACTTTCCAAAGAGTGGTAGAAGTACATTCACATATATAAACATCTGCAGACACATGTGCACATGCAGAGAGATGGATCCTGGCCTAACTGGGAGTACAGCCTAAGAAAGACAAATAAAAGAGTCCACTCCATTCTCAAATAACTGACCTACAGCTACAGAACTCAATGTTAAATACAATACAAAGAGGGAAAAATACTCTTAAATCAATCACCAATCATGAAAGCAACATCAATAATTCTACCATAGACTAAACAAAAGCAGAAGGTTTCAGTCTTTAGCTTTAATGTTTTTCTAGCTTCAGACAGGAAATAAGACATTTTAAATATATAGGGCTCATTAAAGGGGCCCACTAAACTGTTCCTTAATGGTGAAGGATTTTGCATTCAATGTGTAGTTATGAACCAGCACTTTAATGGCCATGTACATAACACAGTTGTCAGAATACTTTTAAACTTGATACTTTAAAGAAAACAACTGAGATCATAAAGCTAATTATTAGAACCTTGGTTTGTCAAATCTTGACCACGCTTCAGACACACGTAAGTAGTAAAAAAAAAAAATCAATTTATGAAATGAAACATTCACCATTTAACACACACAGAGATACACACACACATATCCCCTTTGGGGCCAAAACAAAAACAAAATAAATAACTTTTCAAGAAATATGGGTCTTTTCTGTTTCCAACATTTAAATTTGTGCAACTGTACACAAAGCATGAGAATGTATGCTACAGAACAGCTATAATAATTCTCTACCATATAATAATTCTCACATCCAAATATGCACATAGAAACAAAATAATACAGAAGAACTAACTGGTGACGCTGAATCTGAAGAATGCAGAAGGAGCTTAGTGCTCCCTGAGAAGTGCTTGAGCATAAACCTGTGAAAGATGCTACAATAATGTAATAGGTTCAATAGCTATTGCCTTCATTTGTGCAAAAAAAAAAAAAGTCGGGGGAGGAATCTAGTGGCACTTTTAAGACTGGTTTATTTTAGCATTTGTGCCAGACACAGTGCACACAAGAAACCTTTGGATTTAGTTACTCTCTAATTTCAAAGTGGGAAACACATCCATGCACCCTGTGAGCCTTCCAGTTGCTCCCATCACTGCTGATTTCACTGGCATACTGCCAACCCACCACTCCTTTGTTACCATAAAAGTGCATGGAGGAACGCATGTCATGTTTTAAGAAGGGAAATACTCTAATAAACTAAAAGAAAGTTTCTTGTTTTGGTACAGTAATACTAAAGAAAGTCCTCTTTGCTGCAGACCCCTAAATTTGGGTAGTGCACACTGAGGCACAACCCAGGGCAAGACAAAATTGCCCTTCAACTTACTATGGCTGCCCATATGATGCTCTAATACAAAAATACTTCTTGCATCCAAATATGACTTTCACATGTAGAAGAGCTCTTAGATTTTTTTGTTTGTTTGTTTCAGTGAAATACTACCCTTTGCAAATCTAATAACCAAATAAGAATCTAATAACCAATAAGAAGAGGAGCCCTCCCTCCATTACCATCTGAAGTCATCTGGGGGAGAGACACTAGGCTGAGCACCATCGGGCCTAGAATAAGAAGAGGAGCCCTCCCTCCATTACCATCTGATCTCATCTGGGGGAGAGACACTAAGCCCAGCACCACCCAGTCTAAAATAAGAAGAACTCTTATTTCTTAAAGGATGGGTGGGATTCGGGATTTTATGTTTTGTTTAATGGAAATTGTAATATTGTAAGCCGCCCCGACTGCTCTGCAGAGGGGCGGGATATAAATAAAAAGTATTATTATTATTATTATTATTATTATTATTATTATTATTATTATTATTAAATGGTATTGTTTAATAATAATAATAATAATAATAATAATAATAATAATAATAATAATAATAATAATCCTCTCCCCGTGGACTAACGCAGGGACAACAATTAACAAACAACGTCAGTTTAAAACACACATCAATTTAAAAAGACAAATAAAATATACGCATATTAAAACAATCCACATTTTAAATTCATAATTTAAAAATCATCTGGATAAGCCTGCTGGAAGAGATTAGCCTTTAATGCTTTTTAAAACCAGACAGCATATTTACCTGTAGAAACTCTTCCGACAGTCATTCCACAGTCTAGGAGAGGCTAAAGAAAAAGTCCTCTGGCCGACAGTTGCCAACCTTGTCTTGGCTGACTGCCAGTTAGTTTCCGGCAAGATACAAAGTGTTGGTTATTTCCTTTAAAGCCCTACATGATTTGAATCCAGGTTACCTACAGGACTGCCTCACACTCAGGTCCTCCAGGCATTCATTCAGAAGAAACACACTATCCTTAGGTGAGACTATATTTGAAGGCATGGAGAAATGTGTATTAGGGTGTTATCAGCATACTGATGACACCCCACCCCACCCCACCTCTGAATGATCTCTCCCAGCAACATCAGGTAGATGTTGAATATCATTGGGGATAGAATAGTACCTTGTGGTATGCCATCTCTAACAGTTCCTTTTTGAGGAGCAGCTATCCTCTAGAACCTGCACGAGAGACAGGACAGGAACTACTGAACCACATCCAAAAGTGAAGCACAGTGCCTCTGAATCCCAAATTATCCAGGCGTTCCAGAAGGACACCATGGTTGATGGTACTGAACACCGCTGAGAGGTCCAAAACCACAGCAGGGACACATTCCCCCTATCAATGCTCAGGTGAAGATCATTATTTGGTTTTGGTGGAGTAGTGTATTTGTAAATCCAGCAGAATCAGGGAGCAAAAATCCAAGCTTCTAAATGTTGAGCTTTATTGTTGAAAGAATAATAACAACATGCAAAGTAAAAACACAGTCCACTAAAGGATCACATCTTGCAGATGTGGCTACACAAGAACAAAACTACAGATCCATGTTTCCAGATCTTAAGGCTACATTGTGATGCAGCATAAACATATTATAGATCCATTGTGAAGTAAAGAGAAGAAAAAAGATGCGATCCAAAGGAAGCAAATAATAATAATATCAATGCCTAACACAAAGTTTCTCAACCCAGCCCCTCTCCACCTTTTGGATGTTAACCTTCAGGTTGATTGGATGATCTGTATTGATGTATGCTAACCCAACCTCTTGTTGTTCATCTTCCACCATGTGATCTACTTTCCCATAACAACTTTTATTATTGTTTCCTTATGGAAACAAGGATGCTTTCCCACCTAGTGGTTCCCTATTGTTTTGTCTTTCTAGCCATCTGGACTGAGTTGTTTGTGCTCTGCCTAAAAGCATGTTCTCAAGTGGGAAAGAAAAAAAAACAGACACACACATCTTTACATTTCACCTTTGACTGCATAGCCCATCTATACTCTGACAATCATCCACTAAGACGAACATTGCAGTCTCAACTCCATATCCTGCTCTGATATGGGTCTTGATAATTTGTATCATCCAAGACTGCCTGAAACTGGAATGCAACTGCCCCTCTCCATTACCTTGCCTAGAAAAGGGAGATTTGATACCAGTCTATAGTTATTTAAGTCTAGGGGGTAGAGGGAGGGTTTTTTAAGAAGTAGTTGTTTAAAGTTTTAAATATCAATCTTTTAAAAAAAGAAACAGTCTGCTTCCTGTAGAAAAAGTGGCAGTGTCATAGTGTCATAACTACTTGAAAAAAGAAAAAAAAATCCTAAGGCCAAACCATATGATCCATTAAATATAGAGAATAGCATTTAAGATTTCTTTTTCTTTTTTCACAGTAATGTAAATGAAAATATTTTGCACATGGGTGGGGAAAAAGAGCACCAAACCTTTATATCAGGGGTAGGCAACCTAAGGCCTGGGGGCCAGATGCGCCCCCCCCCGAGGCCTTTGGACTGGCCCCAGGCCGGTCCTGCCACCGCCGCCGCCACCGCCGCCACCCCTCGCTGTCCCCAGCTGCCGCTGCCGCCCACCATGATGGTATTGATTATTGCTGTTATTACTTGATCTTGGGGTTTTCTTGGCAAAATCTCCAAGGGGTTTTGCCATGGCTTTTCTGGGGCTGAGAGAGAGTGCATGCATATATTTTTTAATTTTTTTAAAAAAGTATTTTTATTTTTATTTGTTTATTTATTTATTTTTGGTGCTTCGGCCCCCCAACTATCTGAGGGACACCAACCCGGCCCCCAGCTCAAAAAGGTTGCCTACCCCTGCTTTATATCTTTATTCATATCTAGTGCATATTTTCTTGGAAGCAATTTTTTTGTGCGCAAAACATTTCTTCAGCAGAAAATATAGAAAACTTACAAAATGAGTTTGTCAATCTGCCTAATGTTAACAAGTATCAAAGCTATAAACACTGAAAAGAAGTAACTACTAATACCTTATTTTCTGGCGTATAAGACTACTTTTTAACCTGCAAAA
>CM034701.1:55597284-55612863 GCA_020142125.1 Phrynosoma platyrhinos
AATAAAAAAGCAAATTACATCAATTAAAACAGTAGGCCCTCTGGGGTGGGCAAAAATAAAAGAGAGGAGAGTGTCTAACAAAGAGAAATCAGGATTGGAGATGGCTTTATTTTGGATAGGCCTGTCAAAAGAGATCCGCCTTGATGGCTTTTTTAAAGCCATCTAAGTTGGTTATCTGACGGATCTCTTCCAGCAAGTTGTTCCAGAGTCTGGGAGCGGTGGCAGAGAATGTCCTCTGGGAGGTCACCATCAGTCTAGTTCTTATAGGTTGAGGAAGCTTCCTCCCAGAGGACCTGAGGGTGTATTTTATGGAAGAAGGCGATCCTTAAGGTAAGTTGGACCCAGGCCATGTAGGGCTTCAAAGGTCATCACCAACACCTTATACTGTGCTCGGAAATCGATAGGCAGCCAGTGTAGTCGGTTTTTCCTAAGCCAGTCCATTACTGCTTCGAGGCATTGATTGAGGAGAGAACCGCCATCTGCCGTCATGGCAACTGACTGAGACATGGAGCAGAATATTTGGGTGTCATCAGCATATTGATAACATCCTGCTCCGTATCTCCTGATGATCTCTCAGGCGCTCCAAGAGGATGCCGTGATCTATTGTGTTGAAGGCCGCTGAGAAGTTGAAAAGCACCAACTGGGTCACGCTTCCCCTGTCGGTCGGTGCTAAGGCATAGGTCATCTACCAGAGCAGCCATGGCCGTCTCCACCCCGTATCCAGGTCTAAAGCCAGTTTGAAATGGATCTAGAAAATCGGTTTCATCCAAGATCACTTGGAGTTGGAAGGCAACGGCTCGCTCCATCACCTTGCTCAAGAATGGTAGATGCAAGACTGGTCTATAATTTTTCAGATCGAGGGTGTCCAGGGAAGGTTTTTTCAGGAGAGGTCTAACGACCGCCTCCTTCAAACTTGATGGAACAATTCCTTCCCTAAGGAATGCATTGATGACCCTCTTAAGAAAGGCCATCAATGCATCACCTCCCTGGACGACCAGCCAAGATGGGCAGGGATCGAGGGAGCATGCTGTCTTCCTCACTTTTCCAAGGATCTTGTTCACATCATCGGTACTCACCGACTCGAATCAAAAGAAAGAGTTTAACAATGGTTTTGTAATTTATTTACTATAACAAAATAAATGTGTATAATATATGAGCTTGTGCTTTAAAAAAAAAAGTGCTGTAACTGCCAAACAACTTATTTGTGAATATTGGCATTCTCTAATAGCTACCCTTCAAAAAGCCAACAAACTTCAGGATTACATCCAGCTTTTTGATAAGAATTAAAGTACAGTACTTACATTTACCTGTGGATAACCCAGGTTTTCTGTGACAATTTTTTGACTAAAATTTCTAGTCAAAAATGTTATACATGAGTATATACAGTAGGTCTATAAATTTATCCACCAAAATGTGAATCATAAGAAAAGTGGAGGCTGTTGAAAGAAAAAGGCATCCCTGGATGCACTGTGGAAGAAGCCTTCAAGTAGTCTCAACAAGATGCAAAATGTTTTTGTTTATGTACAATTTACTTAGCCTGGTTGTTTAATTTCACAAGTGTTTATTGTTAATGTTAGTTAAAAAATTTGGTGAAACATGTTGAATTGCTACTCTTTTTGTGATGCAGGTATCAGTCACATTTTCTTTTCACTGTATTTCTGCTTCTGGTACCAAATTTTCTATTAAATAATTAATGCCTAGGAATACATCTACTCCATTACCTGACGTCTACCTGTACTCCAAAGTCCTGCTCTGAATTTAGTCAGTCCTGCCCTGAGAACTATAATACCAACATTTATAAAACATTTTCTAAGTCTGTTTCAAATACTACTGTTAGTACACATTGCCAAACTGTACTTTCACCAGAATTGATATGCAGTTTTTAAAAACACTTGGTTATGGATTTTGTCCTTAAAAGCTTTTTGTTTTTTAACAGAGCAGACATACCTCACTCTTCTTGAACTTTTGAAACAAAACATTTTTTAAAAATATTCCCATATTACTCCCTAATGGGAGTAACACTGTATTAAAGTAATTTTTCTTTTTTTCACTGGAACATGAAAAATGTTTTCTATTACTAGACAAGAAAATCAAAATCTGCATTTCAATGGAAAATTTTGTGAAATGAATGGAACAAAAGTGCTGAAAAGATCTGGTTTTACATTCATCTTAAAATTAGACTCTTTAAAGTATACCTATATTTATGTACTTTTCATATAAGCTGATGGAAGTTAGGTGAAGCTCCATAATGCCACCATACCACCCAATGGAGCTCCATCTGAATGTCCACCGAGCCTTCCCCTTCATAACAGCACAAGGCAACATGTGAACTATGGTCCAAAACACACTGCAGATATAATCTCCAGTTTGACACTGCTTTAACTGGCTCAATGCTAGTTTTTTATTGTTGTTTTTTTAACAGAGCACTGTAGTTTGTTGTGAACTGTAGTTTGTTGTGGCACCAGAGCTCTCTGACAGAGAAGGCTAAATAACTCACAAAACTACAATTTCCAGGATTCCCTAGCATTGAGCCATGGCAGTTAAAACGATGTGAAACTGGGTTATTTCTGTAGTATGTTTTGGACCATTGAGCCATGGCTGTTAAAGCAGTGTAGAGGCAGCCAATGTCTCATTTTCAGCTTCTCCTGAAACTAAAATCCCAAAATTCCCTAGCATTGAGCCATGGCAGCTAAAGTAGTGTCAAACTGGATTATTTCTACATTGCAGATGCAGCCTATGTGACTAACATTAAGCTTTTCTCTCTTCATATCCTCAATAACTTTGATAGCCTAAATTCTTTTCAGTAAGTCATTGACAGAAACGTTGCAATAGTACTGACAGGATTTTATGGAACTCACATAATCAAAAAACAACTTGAGAAAAAGTCACATTTTCAACAATGCTGCATGTTTCCTAGGGGATGGAGTGTACACATAAATACCATGAGTTATAGTTGGATAAGCGGCTATATCTGTAGCAAGAAGAACAAGGAAAGAGTAATTCCCCTGCACAGATAAACTGCTGAAATGCCAATGGGAGACAGAGAAAAGTGGTGCTCTTCAACACCTTGCTTGGCCTCTGTTCTCCCAAAAGCAAAACAAAGCTCAATCTGACAAAAATAAAAGAAAATGATGAGTGAATGGACTGCAGCCTAAGACAGAGAAAGGGTTATTTTAAATGAATTCAAATGTCCAGGACCAGCTCAACTACTTCAACGGGTACTATAGAAACTGACAGACATAATCTCAGAGTTTGTTTATAATCTGAAAATTCTGGGAGAAAAAGGTTGCATCTACACTATAGAACTGATGCAAATTGACACCTCTTTAACTGCCATGGATCAATGCTATGGAATTCTGGTATCTGTAGGTAAGATATTTAGCTTTCTCTGTCAGAGAGCTCTGGTGCCACAGCAAACTACAAATCCCAAGGTTTCACAGAATGGAGCCATGACAGATAATGCAGTGCCAAACTGCATTAATTCTGCACTGTGGCACTAGCCCAAGTGAGGTTCAAAAAGGACAACAAGGCAACTACCAACTGGCCCGCTTAATTTCAATACTAAGCATACAACTGAAACAGATAATATGCAATAAATACTTACAATAGAGAATTAAAACAGTTGATCTGTGAGAATTTAGGAAAGGAATACTATAATTACTAAGAATCAACATGGGTTTCTCAAAAATATGTCATACCAGTGTTTGAAAGAGTTGCAAGTCTGGTATACTGGGGGATGCTGTGGAAGGCTTTCCACAAAACCCCTCATAGTATTCCTGCAAACCAGCTGATGAAATGTGGATTAGACAATGATGTGATGGATTTGTAAATGGTTGATGAACAAAAAAACCCACACTTGGGCAGGCTCATATGGGGAGATACGGGTTTCAAACAGTCTGGACCTAAGATGTATAGGGCTTTATATGTTAAAACAACGCTTTGCGTTGTGGTCCAGAAATGGAACAGTAGCCGGTTAAACTGTTTCAGAAAGAATGTTATATACTCCCTATGTCCAGCCTCAATCAGCAGTCTAGCTGCAGTATTTTGAACCTGCTGAAATTTCCAAACATTTCCCAAATGCAGCCCCATGTAGAGTGCATTACAGTAATTCAACCAGAATGAATCAAGGCATGTGTTACCATGGCCAGATTTGCCTTCTCAAGCAACGAGTGCAGCTGGTGCACTAGTTTTAACTGTGCAAATGCATCCCTGGCCACCACCAAAACCTGGACATCCGGGGATGAGTCCAAAAGTATGCCCAAGCTATGAACCTGAGATTTCAGGGGGAGTGTAACCCTGTCCAGTACAGGTTTAATCCTTATTTCCTGATTAGCCTTCCAGCTGACCCAGAGCATCTCTGGAATTAGATGGAAAAGAAAGGTAGAGTTGAGTCACCTGAATATTGGCAACACTGAACCCCAAATCTTTGGACAACCTCTCCCAGCAGTTTCATGTGTATGTTAAACAGCTTGGGGGACAAGACAGAGCCCTGAGAGACACCACGGGCCAATGGCCAGGGTGCCATACAGGAGTCCAGCAGCACCATCTTCTGACGTCACCCTCCAAGAAGGAATGGAGTCACTGTTAAAAACCAAGTTCTCCCAAGATCAATCCTGGAGAGGTGGCCCACAAGTCTACCATAGTTAATGGTATTAAAAGCTGCTAAGAAATCCAGCAAAACCAACAGGGACACACTCCCCCGTTTAGTTCCTTATGTAGGTCATCCACCAAGGCAACCAAAGCTGTCTCTGTTTAAAATGGCAATAAGAAATAGAGTCAGCCCTCCATACCCATGGATTCTGCATCCACTGATTCAACCACTCATGGCTTGAAAATATATTTTTAAAAATTACAAAAAGAAAACATAGATTTTGCCATTTTATATAAGGGGCACCATTTTACGAGGGGGTATCATAAAGTTTTAATTATTACCTTTAAAAAATTCTGACAGAAAATTTGTTTTGATTTGTAGTTGCTAATTTATCTCTACATAGTCACTATCCAGGTTTACACATTTTTCCCAGCGTTTCTTGACCCTCCAAATACCGTTATTGTAGAAGTCTGCAGATTGCACCTTATAAGGATTTTACACTTTAGTCACTTCTAGCACAACTGTCTCAAAAATAAAGGACACAATGAGCTGATTTTCTCAACATCATGCACTTAGGGACCAATGATGGCACTAACAAAATGTCATCAATATACCATAGTAACTTGCAGGTGATAATTAATACTTTACAATAACTACTCATAAGGCACAATCTACAATATCAGGTATTTGTAGGGTCAAGATACCCTGTGGAAAATGTGTAAATCTGGATGTTGACAATATAGAAATGAGTTAATGACTACAAATCAAAACAAACTTTATGCCAAATTTTTAAAAGGTGATAATTAAAACTTTACAATACCCCCTCGTACCATGTCTCTCTATATAATGGGACTCGAGCATCCAGATTTTTGTAGCCACAGGGGTCCTAAAATCAAACTCCAGCAGATACCAAGGGCCCCATTGTATCACTCAGAGAGAGTTTTGAAGTAAGATCAATTCTGACTATGCAAAGCATAATGCTAATCTTCTAAGACAAAACTGAGAAAAAAGTAACACATTTTTAACACCTTCAATGAAATGACATACATTATTTCATCAACCAGCTAAATAATAAATGAAATTTCTTTTCCATTTCAAGAAGCTTAAAAACAGCTAAGAAGAGGATATTGCAAAAGACAGTAGACAGTGTTTGAGTGGAACCTTAATTTCAAGCTTGATGGTTGCATCTCTGAGAATAGTGGGGCGGGAGGAGGGACTTTATGAAGCATAGGGTACAGGCTTCAATAAGAATTGTATGTATCAAGTGTGCATCAGGTTCCTACAAGGGCTAGCCATTAAGAAAGCCTGTAAATAAATAGTACTAGTAATATAAAACCCAACAAAATGCAACCTAGATGTCTCAAAATACAGCCAGGCATATTTCAGTTTCTTAAGATACTTCATTAGCTGGATATCAAGAGCAGAGCTTAATAGCAGAAACTCAAAACACATTGCACACACTGCACTAACCTGGCATTTGAAAGATATACAAGTTTTTATCAAATCAGGTAATGTTTTGTCTTAATAATAATAATAATAATAATTTTTATTTATCTATATCTTGAAATGATATAGAGAAAAGCTATGGGAAATATCTGAGTACATGAAGGTAATATGTAGAGGTGTGTCTCCTTTTCAGAACACTATGGAGGCTATGCATGCGGAATTAAAGAGAAGTATTTGATAATGATTAGAAGATGCAGAAGTAGGTGTGCGATTCTGCAGTTTGTTCCATTTTTTAAAAAAAATTACAGTAAAGTAGGAGCACAACAAGAAAGGCTTGCCAAGAGTCATAAGTATGTTGTGGTATATATATAAGTAAAGTATATAATTGCCTGTTGACACAGAGTCTGTGTTGAATGTGGGTGATTTGCGATTGGCTGGGGATTTAACAAGGAATGTCTGGTGCATGACTTGACGCAGCTGAGAAAAGGAGTTGAGGGCCGCTGCCACATGACAGAATTAATGCACTCTGACACCAATTTCATGGAATCCTGGGATTTGTAGCTCTCTGACAGAGAAGACTAAATATCTCACAAAGCTACATATCCCAGAATTTCACAGCACTGAGCCATGGCAATTAAAGCAGTGTGAAACTGCATTAATTCTGCAGTGTAGATGCAACCTGTGTTAGCAACTAGAGTGAGTTAGGTGTAGAATTTAAAATGTGGCTATGATAGTTTAGAGCAGTGATCAGCAACCTATGGCCCGCAGGCCACACCTGGCCTGCCGGCCCCTGCCGACCACCCCCCACCGACGCCTGCCGCTGCCGCAACATGAGTCGCAGCTGCCATTTTGGCAAACAAAATGGTGGCCGCGGCACACGTAGTGGCGCCGGGCACGGTGGCGGCAGGAGACATGCGCGTGCGCATGAGAGCGCGCACCGCCTTCCCCCCCTCCCGGCCCGGCGGAAGACCTAGGGACCAGCGACCAGCCCCAGGTAAAAAAACCTTGCCGACCCCTGGTTTAGAAAGACAGTGGAGTTAGCATTGTTCATTGTTTTGATTACCTGGTGTGGGTGGGCATATATTTATACTTATCAGCAGGTCCAAAATACTACAGCTAGTCTCAGTGGCATCACTAGGCGGGTGCAGAGGGGTGACACCCGATTGGGTCCTCCCCCCCCCTTCAGGATAGAGAGGGACAAACACACATCCTTTCTAACTGCCCCAGCCCCAGGCTTCCTCTCCTGGGAAAAAGCCCGGGACCAGAGGAAGATCCCCTTTTGGTTGCTGTCACCCCACCCAATAGCTGCCCCTTGCACCAGGTGACAGACACCTGGCATGTAGATACCACTGACTAGGCTGTTGATCAGGGTTGGTTGGCCAATAGTCCCATGTTGGCCAATAGCTTCTGGGATTCTGGGAGCTGAAGTCTCTCGGCCCTTAAAGGGAAAGGTTGCCTACCCCTGATATACACAGAAAGGTATGTTGACTATGTTAGTAGTGGTATACATAGAAACACTATTTGGAGTGAACGTACGTAGCTTCTAGGGAGAAAGTGCTACCGTGAGGCTGATATACTCCTGAGTGTTTAACCATATTGCTGAGGAGAAAAGGAGTCTCACAGCAGCAATGGTATACTGAAGAACTACTGATAGTATGGTTATAGGATCAGGATGGAGCAGGCAGCCTCAATGAAGGCTAGATCAATCTGTAATAGTAGCAATGAGTAGGCAAAAACTACATTAGTAGCACAAAAAACTGAATGGGGGAACTATGCCTTAATATATATTTGCACTATATATATTTGAAATGAAAAGCCATAGATTATAAATCCTGCTGCTACTGGTGATTTTGATTTAACTGAGAGGAATATGAATGTTGCACAAGAATAGGTATCTAATACTGAGCACAAGAAATGTTGAATTAAACAAAGAGTCAATTCATTTAGTCGTCATGCACTGAAATGTTACACTGTTGTTCAATAAAAGCCCTATGTATTTGCTTGCTCACAATTAGGGCTAGATTCTGCAGCAGGTATGTAACTATGGTGAGATGAGGTATACAACCTACATGCTGTCCCTGAAACAAGTTTAGACCCAGTCAGATTCAACTGCATTGGGATATAGCTACATGTATGTAACAAGGGAACAATTTATTTTACATTTGTCTCTTACACAGTGAATGTGACACGAGCAAAATCCGTTCTTGGACAAAGAGGTGAATATATAGCATTTATTTCTGTACATTTAATCAAGAAAGCCAAGGGTGTATTTTATCATCTTTTTATTTAAAAAAATTAAAAAGCCACTCATCAGTGTTAATTTCTTATTTTCTACCTATCACACCATCCACACACTTTGCAATAACCACACTGCCAGCATTCCTTATTCAGCTTCCTTTTATTTGCATGGTCTTTTTCACCCTCCTGCTGTCCTCATAAATACACAGAAGTCCCTGTCTCAGCCACTGGAAGCGGGGACAGTAAGTGTGATAATAGAATTTGTGCATGAATAGTTCCTTTTATTGACAATTTTCAAAAGCTTGCCAGGTTTGGATGTCTTAAAATTCAGTGAGCAGGGACCAAACATCCATGGCTTCTATTACATAGTATATCATCAATAACACACCATGCTGTACTGCCATAAAGTAATGTAATTGAACCTGTGTCACCCTTTCCATTGCATGCACTATTTTTTGAGACTCCATACTTTGTTTACTAAGGATTTCCCCCCTTGCAGTGATCAAATCTTTTGTCCCTGGTGCCTAGACATCTCAAAAAGTAGATGATGTTGTAAAAATGAGCTTTACAAAAATGATTTGATTTCAGAAACCATTTTAAACTACCATGGATGTAATCCAGCTATAGTGCAATGCAGCAACACACTCACATTTTAAAACAATGCTTTTATTGCAAATGCATGCCCAGCTATTTGAATTCTGTTCCAAGTCCTTCATGTACAAATATGTACTATACTGCAAATGTATCTGATCCATGTGTATATTTCTGATCAAGCAAGGAAATCCATATACTGTAGCTGATTCCGAATTTGCTCTATCATGGAATCTGAAAAATTGATTTATCCATTCTACTGTGATGACACAATGTACACTATTGAATCTCATTTACAATGCATAAATGATACACACAGAGCACAAGTTTTAACTGAACATGCTACTATGTATTTCATTTCTGTTTTCTTTTCCTATTGCAAATTGCTTCATGATTCTGTTGGGGTTTCAAGAGCAATTCTTAAATTTAATAAATAAATACATGAACACATATACTTTTCCCAAGAGGAAAAAAAAAACCCTTCAGGTTTCAATGAATGAGCAAAAAAATTAAATCAGTAACATATCATTAGATTAACAAGTATATGAATGTTTTTCACTCATGTGATATCTGAACATTACAAGAATTTACTATCCTTTTACTCAATAGGAATCGCGACACATATAAAGCTTTAGTTACTGATAAAGCTCAGAAAAGTTACCTTTTTTAAACCATATATTCAAGAATCACCAGTCCTGAGAACTGTAGTGCGAATAATTACAGGGTGATTAAAAAAGAATGATGAAAAATTTAGTAAAAACAGCTTTACTTTTCCACCATTCTTTTTTAATCATTCAGTACCTTTTCTACACTGGTTGGTGTAGCAAGTTATCATGGATCTACCTGAACAGTAATCACAAGGCCAGGACCGAGCTGGTGGCAAAATTGACTCAACTCAATTTATGTCCTGTACTTGCACAGATGTCAAAATGAGCTCTGCTGGCTCTTTTGGTAGCCTTTTGCCTTTTTTACTATCACTAAATATTGTGAGAGAAGGTCAATCACGTCAGAAGCAGTATCACAACAGAAGCAGAACTGCAGTAACGTAATATAATATGTGTAAAATCTGCAATCTTTTTTTTTTTATTTAAAAAAAATGATCCATACTGTGAAAGAATCATGTGCACTGGCAGTAAAGGAACAAAGCACCAATATATGATGTGAATGCTATTGGAGAACATCTGAAATCTATCATTAAAGGCAGTTAGACTATACAAATGACATACCTTTCATCTGTATTAACTTACAAATAACTTTAAAATATTGCAAACTCTAATAAGGAGCCTTGTTGTCTAGGTGATCTTGCCTCACCCCATTTTTGTAAAGAATAGATATAAGTTAATAGCTCTGTCTAGGAAGCTTCTAGGCAGGTTACAAATCTGCATCTGTGTAAACCTCATCCAGACAGCAGACTGTGCAATCATTTTAAAAGTCTGACAAATGTTTAGGGCGCTCTATATGAGCAAAGTCGTTGCTACAGTTTTTCAGTGTAGTTAATCAACTGCAAATGCACTTGGCCATAAGCTAGGCAACATCCTCACTACTGCTTTTCACAGAGTTCTTAATCAATTACCAATAAATTTGACCAGAACACAGTCTTTCAATGTTTACCATTTCAAAGCGATACAAATGTCTTATGCAAATCACTTCTTACATCATATTTTTCTCTGTCTTAAAGCAAACCCACCTTTTAGTGCAATACATATATGTATAAAAGAAGATGAGTCTCATGGCAAATATTGCTCTGAAAGCATTTATTGATCCTTTCCTGAAACATAATTCACTATTCTGTAAAGCAGTACTTTGGGGGATGATGATGCAGGCAATGAATAAGTCACCCCGGCAATTGGGTAATAAATAATGACTGACCCACTTTTTCCAACAATACCACTCTCATCTCAATCAGCATAACGTGAAGGGCTGACACACTAGATACTCCCAGAACCAGAATATATTTAATATAGAGTAAAATTGGGAGTCAGTAGAAATAAGGTTACAGGAAACTGGTGGAAGGAGAGAAAAGTACAACATTTCATGTGATAAACTGAAATGCCTTTCTCTACTTGTGTTCTGAATGACTGATAGTTTGGGGAAAGTTATGGATTATGATGGGAATGTATGTATGTATGTTGGAATTTTTTTTTATATTAGGCAACAAATTTTGTGCATTGGTTTTATTTCTCTGTGTTGTTAAAAGAAAAGTGGGAAATTACATTTTTATAAGTCAAACCTAAACTACTAACCAGCAGCATCATTAGGGGGTGTGGTCTGCAGCAGGTGACACCCTAAGGGGGGTGACACCATTGCTTCTCAAAAGTGCTCATCAGAGGGGGGGAAAGCTCCTCTGCTCACTGCTAGTTACTGCGAACAAGGAAAGTCTCTCTCTGCCTGCTGAATCTGGGTAGATGGCTTGAGTGTGTCTGTGTGCATGGGATGGGGCTCTGGGGGCGGAAAGACACTTTCCTCCCTCCCAGCCAGGTCAGAGAGTAAGAAGGGCTCTCTCTAGCCTCTGAGACTGGCTGAAGGTAGGGTGTGTGTGTTTGTGTGTGTGTGCATGGCTGATGGGATTGGAGAGAGACCTTCGTCCCTCCCAGTCAAAGCAGAGAGCAAAGAGGTCCCCCACTCAACCTGTTTGGAAGGTGGGGGGGTGTGTGAGAGAGAGAGGGAGGGAGGGAGGTGGAGAGACACCCTCCTCCTTCCCTGCCAGAGTATAGAGGTCTCCCCACCCCCAACATGGGGGGAAGATAGGGGTGTATTCTGAAGATCAGGATTCAAATCACGGCTTGGGCATGTAAACCAACTGGATCAGGTTAGGCAAGTCACACTCTCTCAGCCTCAGAGATGACAATGGTAAACCACCTCTGAAAGAACTTGCCAGGAAACCCCCATGATTTGCTTCACCTTAGGGTTTCCATAGGTTGGAAACAACTTGAAGGCATACAACAATATCAAATGGTGTGGTATGGGAGGAGGTCAATGGGGGAGATGACTCCATGAGTTGCTGCACCAGCTGACACCAATGCTAGTGATGACACTGCTATTAACAGAACAAAATTGGATATTTTCACAACGGTCATTAAAGATGAAGAAATGTAAAGCATACATCAAAAAACTGATCTTATGGATTTGCACATCAAAAAGCTGTGAATGGTATACTCAAAGCTGCATGTGCATCTGACTTTCTTGCCAAGTAAAGTCCTAGCATTAAACAACAGTTTGTATGAAGTCTGTATGAAGACTGTATTAACCACATTCCAGCAGAACAGGAAAATGGCCCTCCAGATTGAAGCTCCCGTTAGTCCTAACCAGTATAGTCAATACTGAAGGATATTGAATATTGCTTCCAAAGTCATCAAGAGAGTCACACATTCCTCATTCTTAGATCAAATATGAAAAAGAATTTCAAGTTGACAGGTAGAAATTTTAAGATGCTACACACACCACCACTACCACCACCACCAGACGCTTTGGGTGGTAATGAATAAAACCAATTGTTCCTGAGTGATATAGGTGCATTCACTCAAAGAAAACAAAGTAATAGTTTGTTACCCAGAATGTAGATGCAAATTCACAAACCAAGCCTGATGAAATTCATCAGAGGAAAGGGGTGAGCTTTTACTTTTTTACAGTGAGATGGATATGCACAAGGAATTGTAGGCCTCCAAAAGCAATGACAGTAGCAGTAACAGACAGGACTCTGTAAGTTAGGGGTGCAACTGCATAAGGGGGGGGGGGAATCAATTCTCATGTATGTCCCAATGGGCCATGCCCACACATCTGGAGGTACTGGAAAGGACAATGCATTATTTCTAGCCACCGTTTGGAAGAATATGGAGAGTTCTAAGGGAAAGAGGTCGACTGCCACATTTTAAAGCATTTGAGCACAATTTGGGGGTGAAATCAGTCCAAAATCATTCAATTTTTAAAAAATGGATTTGAAGATTCAGAAGATTGGTTGGAGGCTTCAGGGGCCTCGCAGCCTGCATTTTTGCCACCTCTGCTGTAGGTGAGGATTGTCAGACGTACACTCAGGAAGTCAATCTCCTTATTTGCAATATTACTCTATCTACAGTATGCTTGCTTATCCAGCTCACTGTAACGTTCTCCTCTAATAGAAGAACATAACATATACCATATATACTCAACTGTAAATCAAGAAATGTATGCCCCAAAAGTGACCCAAAAACCCTGGGTTGACGTATATAGGGGGCAATATGGTTAAGAGGCTTGCCCCTCCAGCCTCTTCCGCAGCCCAGCTATCTCCTGAAGGGACAGCCAGGCTGGGGAAAGGTTGGGGGGCAAACGCTGAAGGACACCAGGATCGGGAAAAGGCTGGGGGCAAACGCTTGCTCCCTCCTTTTCCCTAGTTCTGATGCCCTCCAAAGACTGGAGGACACCAGGATCAGGGAAATGCTGAGGGGCCTACACTTGGTCTCATCCTCTCCCCAGTCCCGATGCCCTTCAAAGGCTTCAAAAACACCAGGATCCAGGAAAGGATGGGGAGCCAATGCTTGCTCCCTTCCTCTTCCCAGTCCTCAGGCCCTCCAAAGACTGGAGGACACCGGGATTGGGGAAAGGCTGGGGGGGAGGGCAAATGCTTGCTTGCTTCCTCTCCCCAGTCCCGGTGCTCTCCAAAGGCTGGAGGACACCAGGATCAGGAAAAGGCTGGGGGGTAAATGCTTGCCTCCCTTCCTCTCCTCAGTCCCAATATCCTCCAAAGGGACAGCTGGGCTGCAGAAGAGGAGGGAGAGTGAGCCTCTGAAGCTTCTTCCCCAACACAGCTGTCTTCCAAGGGGACAGCCAGGCTGTGGAGGGGAAGGAAAGGCACTGAGAGATTATTATTTTTTTCTGAGACACTGAGGCTTCTATGTCAAAGAGCTCTGGTGCCACAATAAATTACAGTTCCCATGATTCCCTAGCACTGAGCCAGGGCAGTTAAAGTGGACTCAAGCTGCATTATTTCTGGCAGTCTGTAAAGGATCATTGTCACCATGTTCTTTACTTTGCCTTTACAATGGGCCCTCCATATCCGTGGGCCTGCCATCTGCAAATTTAAGCAGAGGAGGAGGAGGAGGATGGAAGAAAAGGGTGAAGGAGGCAGGAAGAGGCGGGAGGTCAGAGCAGTGGGGGTCTCTGGGTCTTGGGCGGGTCTCTGGCCCAGGTAGGCAGTGAGCATCCGTTTCCATGGCCAGCACAGCCTTCCCCAGCCTGCAGGGATGCTTTCCCCAGCCCTGGAAGTCCCGTGTGGAAGTCCTGCCCCCCCCCCAGTAGTCCCACTAGATCCCCACCTGGTGGGAGGGAGCTGAGGAGGAGGAGGAAGCGGTGGGAGGAAGCAGCGGCAGCAGTGGCCCCTTGGCGCCAGTCGCTCACTAACTCATGTAAAAGCAGGAAGGGAGGGAGGAAGCATCAGGTGAAGTCCCATTGTCCCAATGGTGTTGCCACCACATGGCCACATCACCATAAAGGACAATGCATCTGCAGATTTTCGTATCCATGGGGGGGGGGTCCGGAACGGATCCCCCATGGATACCGAGGGCCCACTGTATATCCTTTTTGACATGTGCACATTTTCTTAGCCAAACAGCCATCATTTACCAAAGTTCCTTCCTCATCCATCCAGCCTTTAGGGAGAGCGTAAACAATTACACTTGCTGAGTTTTTCCAGTTCTTTGGCATTGTTTTCTTTTGCTTCACCATTTACATCTTTTGTTACATGCCCTTAACTTTTACCCTCAATGTATCCAAGAGTCGTATCAAAATCTATAATTTTAATCCTAAACCCATCCTCAATTTATATATGATGTCAACTTCTACACATGTATATATAGCATATATTTTATGGTGTATTACAAGACTTCGTACTATCCAGCTACTGTCAGTTGCCTAAACAAGTTTACCTGGTAGTATGTTCCTTTGAGCTTCTACTAACTGTGCATAAATAAAGGCAGCAATTTATTTATTTATTCATTCATTTTCTATCTTGCTTTTCTCTCAGCACAGGATTCAAGGCACTATGCAATCTTTTAAAAGTACAATACCATTTAAAAACTCTTGGTAGAAAACTTAAAATAGCCTTTTATCTATTGAAGCAGATACAACCCCACCAAATTTTATTATTATTAATTTATTAATTTATGTCCCACCTTTCTTGCAACAATGGGACTCGAGACCTCTAACAATGTATCTAAAACAATACAAATTACAAACTATTTAAAAAATTGGTAAAAGTATAAAGTTAACTAAAAAGCAATTAAACAGTTTACCAGGTTAAAATTTCAAACATTAAAAACATTAAAGTTCATTAAAAGGTTACATGAAATTTTACAAAATTTACTGCTATGTAGCTGTGCATAGTGTTACCACACTTCCTCATTGACACTTATGCAGAGACTCACATATATGCATATTATAAGAAATGCAGGAATTAAGGAACATTTCCAGAGGAATGATAAATACACAGTGGATCCAAAACAAGCGGGGGAAACTATTTCAGGTGGGGAGAAAAGGATTAAAATAAATATTCAGTCATGTCCAGTACCTGTCCCTCAAATAGCATAAGACATCGTTTTGTCATAGCAAATGTTTTTACTTACTTGTGCATCTTACATTTAGCGTCATATGCTTTACTTTAAAAACAAACACAGATTTAATTTATAAGCCTATATGGCAAGGGTAGGCAACCTTTTTGAGCCGGGGGCCGGGTTGCTGTCCCT
>CM034701.1:55612963-55631769 GCA_020142125.1 Phrynosoma platyrhinos
GGAAAGGGCTCATCACAGAGAATGTGGATTCCCTTAAATGTCTGCTTTAACATAAAGGTAAACAAAGGTGAAGGTGGAGAAAACAGCATTTTTGTCAAATGAGTTGAAACAGCACTTTAAAAGGCTATAGACAGAGGCATCAGTGATAAAAAGTAGGCAAAGAAAAGGCAGAAATTACCAATTTGAGGAATAAAAAGTAAATTAAACAGAACTGAACTGGCATTGTTTAAAGGGAGCCCTGGTAGCATAGTGGTTAAATGCCTGTACTGCAGACATTCACTGCCACAAAGTTTGAGTTCGATCCCAGTACTTCAGGGTCGATTCAGCCTGGCATCCTTCTGTAGGTTGCTAAACTGAGTACCCAGCTTGTTGGGGGATTAGCTTACACATTGTAAATAGTTTAGGGAGTGCTTAAGTACACTGATATTCAGTATAGAAAGGTACTTGCGTTTGCAATTGCTATATAAAACATACAAAGAGCAGATTTAGACTAAGAAAGAGAAGTGAAGATTGGAGGAAGGAACATCAACAATCTAAGATATGCAGGCAACACCATACTACTAGCAGAAAACAACAAAGAACAATTACTAAGAAAAGTTAAAGAAGTGTGAAGGCAGGCTTAATGCTGAAAATTAAAAACAAAAATAATGACCACAGAGGATCGATATAAATTTTATCTATTACAACAAAGAAATAGAAACAGTCAAAGATTTGTCATACCTTGGTTCCATCATTGACCAGAATGGAGATTTCAATGAAGAAATCAGAAGATTAGGGCAGGGAAGGGCAGCTATGAAAGAACTAGACAAAATCCTAAATATCAAAGATATAAAACTGAACACTAAAGTAAGGATAGTGCAAGCCATTGTTTTCCCCATCACCATGTACTTATGGAGAATTGGACAGTGAAGAAAGCAGATAAAAAGAACATCAACTCATTTGAAAAGTGGTGCTGGAGCAGAGTGCTGAGAATACTATGGACAGCCAGAAAGCCAAACAAATGGGTACTAGATCAAGCCTGAGTTCTCCCTATAAGCCAAAATAACCAAACTGAGGCTGTCTTACTTTGACCATATCATGGGAAGATGCAGTTCACTGGAAAGACATTAACACTAGGAAAGATGGAGCATAGAAGAAAGAAAGGAATATTGTATATTAGATTGACAGATTCGGTAAAGGAAACCACAGCCCTGAGCCTGCAAGGCCTAAGCAGAGCAGCTGAGGACACTGGAGTTTGGAGGTGTCTCACTCATGAGATACCATGAGCGGAAGTTGACTCAAGAGCAATTGATAACAACAAGCGTAGCACTAAGTGTGGTGCAAAGCCAATATTGGCCTTATAACACTATACCCATAATGAAACATTATGGTAAAAGCAGCATGTTGTGTGAATGCTTTTCTTCAGCAGGGACTGAGAGCTGGTCAGAACTAAGGACAAGAAGTATGGAGCCAAATGTAAGACAATTCAAGAAAGAAAAACTGTTTCAGTCTACAAGGGACATGGGATTGGGGTGAGGTTCATCTTCCAGCAAGATTATGACCATAAACACGCAGCCAAATCAACAATGGAGTGGTTTAAAAACAATGATCTGAATGTCTTAAGAGTGGTAAAAAGGTTTGACCTCATACCAACTGAGAATCTGTGCAAACACTTGAAAGTGGCTGCTCAACAGTGTCCCTACCCAACCTAACAGAGCTGGAACTTCATTTTTCTTCTTCAAACAAATGGCTAAACATTATAGAGCACAGATGTGCAAAACTGACAGAAATTTATCCAAGAGGACTCACAGCTGTAATTTTGTAAAAGGTGCATTTACTAAGTACTGGTGAGGTGGACAGAATACTTATGCAGCCAATGAGTGCCCTCTTGGTTTAATTTATTTAACTTCTGTGCTACAACAAATATATTTTGCATCTACTAATATTACATATCTTGTGTCATCAAGTGATAACAATGGCAATTGAATTAAATTAAATATGAGCCTGCTTTGTCTCCATTCCACCATCCTCCCAGCCTCAGCTGGTGAAGACACAGTAGCTGCACCTAAGTTCTGGAACTGCCTCCTGTGGAAAGTTCAATCATCCCTCCACCCCACTTTCTTGTTTAAACAGACCTTCTGCTTTAATTGAAAACAGTAAGGAGACACATTCCACGGACTCTGAGATGGTAAATTGTTCATTTCTTTTTTTAAAAAAAGTTCAGTGCATTTTGAGAAAATGAGAAATATGGGAAAAGACCTTCTTCAAAGGTCTTCAGTGGAAATCAATAGACTACTCAATGGTCCTGTGGTTTGGAGAATGATCTCAACTCCATTGATTTCTGCTGAAGGTCCCTGAAGAAGGCCTTTTCTCATGCAGGTCAAAATGCACTGGGCTTTCTTTTTTAAAAAACGAATAAACAGTTGATCATCTGAGAGCATGTGGAGCTTGTCTCCTTACTCTTTTCTGCTTTTAACATGCTTTTCAGTAGTCTCTTCACTACTTCAGGCTTAGTTGACCAGGTACAGTGGTGTGCAATTAAGGAGATATGAAGATAGGAGAAAGGAACGCCAACAATCTAAGATATGAAGAAGACACCATACTACTAGAAGAAAACAAAAAGGAACAATTACATTTGGGTTGTTTTTATAATTGTTGCTGTTGTGTGCCTTCAAGTCATTTCTGACATATGGCAACCCTAAGGCGACCCAATCATGGAGTTTTCTTGACAAGATTTGTTCAGAGGTTTGCCATTGCCTTCCCCTGACATTGGGAGCATGTGACTTGCCCAAGGTCACCCAGTGGGTTCCATGGCTGAGCTGGGATTTGAACTCTAGTCTCCAGAGTTGTAGTCCAACTCTTAAACCACTGTGCATTTTAAGTGTTTTCATTGTTGTAACTGTTAATGTCTTAAAAATAGTGTTTTAATTAGATGCATGGTTTAATGTTGTTGCTTGAGAAGCTTTGTATACAATATTGTATTAGATGTTCTATTTTAATTTATATTGTAAGTGCTTTTAAGTCCTATTTCGGAGAAATGCAGGATATGAATTAAATAAAAAAAATTCAATTCCAAGCTATAACACAAAAAAATGTGACAAAGTCAAAAATACGTGTAAATATTTCTGCAAAACACTGCACACTGACATTCCTCATTATAAAATTAAAAACAATTACACCTGAAAAGTAATTTTCCTTCCTAATTAAAGTTAAGTAATTATGGCTTTTTTAAAAAAAAATTCTGATTTTAGGGACATGGTATTTATTACATTAGACATGACATCCAAACTACAGAATGGATTTATTTTTCAAATGGAAAATGTCTTTATTATGCAGAACTAGGCATTAGTTGGGGGTTCAGTAACAATGAATATAAACAATTTTTGGACACAGTTTTTAAGTGTTATTCATGTGCTATCATGAATCAAGAATTAGTTGACAAGAACAACAGAAGAAGGACATTACATCTAGCTGACACACCTCAACTAGGGAATGGGATTTTCTGGGTCCTGTTAATGATCCTTTCCAATGGTGAAGCAGTGCCCTCAAAAGACAAAATTACACATTAAGTCACCTGGATAATTTACATTAAGGACCACAGAATATAGCTAATTATACATGAGTACAGGAGATAATTTAAATTCAGCTATGCTCCATACATGTGTATATTGTGTCAAGTTATTCCAACACCTATGAAGATGTAACTATACACAAATTACATGCCCTACTAGGAACATCTTATGTCCATTCTCAATGATCTGAATCAGAGTTGCACATAATAAATAATGTGTGCCATCACTTATGTTCCAGAGAAAAGCTTCCAGGTGAAATACTCCATCAAACCTCAACATTCCACCAAGTTAATTTTCACAAAGAACTGAGTGGAAGACACACATTGTTTAAAGGAATTCAATGATTTTAAATTACTGCAAGAAATGTTTCACAAAATTTGAGATCTGCCCTATTGGGATAGTAAGAAGCAAGTAAAAGGCTTGAAAGACTCCAGAGGGTAGGCATTTTATTTATTTATTTTTTTAAAAAATCTTTCTGCAAGATAAAGCAGACATTGAAAATCAAAGTATGTGTATGACCTTGCTGAGCATAAATCTAACATGTAGTGGTTTTGCACAAACATTAAAAGCCTACAGCCTCAAAATATTTTCTATAAGCAACCGACAGAGGGCATTGTTGTATTACCTTTGGAAGTTTTCTTGGGCTACACTGCCATGTAAAATGGAACTGTCAAAAACATCCAAACCATAGTGCAGAGAGGATGCAAATGTACCAAACCTAATACATTTGTAAGCCAAAAACACTGAAGCAAGGTTTCTGGAGACAACTGGACTTGGAAGGGAAAAAAAAGAAACTTCACCTAACAGACTGACAGGGTGAAATGACTACTGCAGTACGAGCATATGGAGTTTCCCTTTGTAGTTGTTTGCCCAGTGTGGAAAAGGTAAATGAATCATAACACTTCTTTATTCTTAGTGAACAGCATCTCATTATTGCGTGGCAAGTTATGATGAATATGAAGAACAAGAGTGAGCAGTTATGCAATTCTGTCCCCAGGAGTAGTACATTATCACTGTACAGTTTGTTTAAAAGACTAATTCTGTTTTTTGCCACCATAAGTATACAGCTACATAACTGGGCACTTTCACTGGTAATGCAAAAATATATAGCTCATTTTAAGATTTTTTTTTAAATATTTAAAACTAAGGCTAAAAAAGCCATTGTCTACTTCATTTAAAAAAACCAGTGGTATCTTTTTTAAAAAAAAAAAAAGTCTGTAAAATTATAACGAGAGGGAAATAATTTTCTTTAATTAATGTAATTATCTAAGGGGGGAAGCAGACGGAGGCACCGGAGACGCCGCCGGATGGAGCGCCGCGGGAGCGCAGCCTCCGCACTGCGGCGCTCCGGCGGCGTCCCTGGAAGGAGCGCTAAATCAGCGCTCCTTCCACAGGACAGGGAAAGTGCGCCCTAAAAGCGTAGGGTGCACTTTCCCTGCCTTTTGCGCCGCAGCGCATGCGGACGCTGCGGCGGGAGGTTGTCCCCGGAGCGCCAGCCATGCGGAGGGCCGGCTGCTCCGAGGACGACCTCAGGAAGAGGAAGGGGCGCCGTGCATGCGGCTGCCCCTCCTCTTCCTTGCCTCGAAGACGACTCAATTAGTCGTCTGCCGAGGCCCTAAGATGCTCAATTTAGTGCAACATTTTATTTGAGGGATCAGAAAAACAGGAAGTAGCCATATTCTCTATGGACACAGTCATATTTTATATCTAGGCAATTACTCTTCAACATATACAGTATATATATATATTAAAAAGCAACAGCCTTAACTGTTAACAGAGATAATGTTTTGTAAAATAGATATAAACTTTATATATTTATAAAAGCTCTGCCTAACCTGCTTTTAAGAATATTTTTACAAAAAGTTCCCATTTATTTTAAAGCATGCAGGGCTGTGTTCTGCAGTGTAGCAATAGATGATAAGGATTGTTGTTTATTTAAATACTCACTACTTTTCATTCAAACGGATTTCTGCTTCTGAAATCGAAGACTTTCATGGCCAGCATCTGTAGTTTTTTGTGTGTTTTTTTTTTCCGAGCTGTGTGGCCATGTTCTAGAAGAGTTTCTTTCTTTTTTGATTTCTGCTTGTTAATAAGGGCACCATCTACAATTTGCAACATTTCATTATCCACTACTTTCCTCCAAAGGAAAAAAAATCTTGTTTTCTATTCCTTTTTTTCTTATACTCCATTTTTCTTTTATTTCCTAGCTTTGTGAGTATAAAAACAAATCCACACAGCAACCATATTGCCCAGTGACCCTATGCAGAGTAAGGTAACCAGAATGCAAGTATGCCACCTTAACCCAAATGAAGAGCAATTTTTAAAATAGTTTTTAATGTCCACTGCGCTCCTTTATAAACATTTCCTCAAATGCTTATCTTAGTGAAGCAGCAGAAGTCCACACATGAGAATGTCACAAAATATCCAATACCAGATAAATAAAATTAAAAATTAAAATTTATCTTCACTGTTATGTATCTTTCTACTCACTGCATACTGGGTAGATAAAAAGATTCAGTACAATAAATTGCTATTCTCATTTCTGAGAGATATTTAACAAAATCAGTTATAGCCCATGTTGCTCTGCAATTTATTAAACTAGCTAATTTAGTGAGATCTAGTTGCTGGTAGAAATACAGCATTGTTTATTCATATACAAGCATTTCACTTAAAGATAATGGCAGTGCTCCTAAAGGAATATAAAAGCAGAGTGATTAGCAATCATTACTGTTAATTAGCGCTCACTTTGCATTTAGAAGGATGAGCCTCTTCTTTATGAATTAATGGAAAGTTTGGACTTAACTACTGATAGCAGACTTTAAAAATGGGAGGGGGAAGAGAAAAGATGTAGGGACTGATTAGCATCCAATTAGCAAAACCCAACTTTTAAACAGGAAAAGGTTTGAAAGGAATGAGTACAACTGGAAACTCATACTTCACATTGTGCAATTTCCCTGATAAAAGAAGGAAATGTATGTTTATCAATGTGCTGTGAGTGCACAGTTCGTTTGGCGTCCTGTAAACAATGCCTGGTTGCCCATTTCCGAATATATATGAGAATCTTGCAGATCCAGAAAACCACTTTCAGCAGGCAAGGTCATACTTGCAGTGCCCTGGAAATGAGGAATTAGGAAAAACTGGCAACCAGAGGTTTACGGCTGACCAGAAAAGACCCTGAGGGTTTCTAACCATCTTTCACCACAACCCCTCCTGTCTGTGCTTATTCAGTCTTAACATAACAGGACTGGAGGCAGTGAAAACAATACACACCTAACTTGGACAATTCCACTGCAAATGTTTTTTGTTCTGTTTTGTTTACACGAAGTTGCCTCTTTCTCATAGTAAGGAGCTACCAATTTGAGCTCTGTATGTGTGTGTTAGTTGCAAAATTTTCAAATAAGACAGAACTATGGGCATGTGGATAAGAAATAATGGGCCTTTGCAGACTGCCAGAAATAGTGCAAATTGAGTCCACTTTAAGGGTTAGGGTTAGTGCTAGGGAATCATGGGAATTGTTTTTTTTCCCTGAGACATTGAGTCTTCTCTATCAGAGAGCTCTTGTGCCACAATAAAATACAGTTCCCATGATTCCCTAACCCTAACCCTTAAAGTGGACTCAATCTGCACTATTTCTGGCAGTCTGCAAAGGTCCAATGTCTCTAGAAAAAGGGATAAGCAACATCTGAAAAAGCTGATTTCTGGAAGTGGTATTGCTGTTTACAGACCAAGCCTGACTACTTATGATTTTTACTTGGAACTATAATTTACAGAAAGGACCTGGTAAAACCACTTCTGAGTATTCCTTGTGTAAATAAATCCTATGAAACGAACGGGGTTGCCATTAGTTGACAGGCAACTTGAAGTCAGGCGCATGTGTGCACCCCCACACAGAGAGCATTATTTTAAAACAAGACATCTCAAATAAGCAAACTTAAAACTGGGACCTTAATAATTTTGGGGAATAGATGAAAGTTGTTTAACTCGAGAAAGCTTTAGTCCAGCTGCCCTCTTTTTTGGCCTTTTCAAACCCGTTTTCAGAACTCACCTTTTCTAACTGACTTTGGACCTTTGCAGACTGCCAGAAATAGTGCAAATTGAGTCCACTTTAAGGATTAGGGTTAGTGCTAGGGAATCATGGGATTTTTTTTCTGAGACATTGAGCCTTCTCTGTCAGAGAGCTGTGGTGCCACAATAAAATACAGTTCCATGATTCCCTAACCCTAACCCTAAAAGTGGACTCAATTTGCACTATTTCTAGCAGTCTGCAAAGGCCCTTTATCTTATCCCCGTTAGCCTCACACCCAGATGCAACCAGGTTTGAGGTATATGTAAGTGTATTTGTCCCTTCATTCTTTTTCAGACTGTAACCTCTTTAGATCACACACATATATATATTTGCCTGAGAAAAATATGTTGTATGCACCAATGACACTATGCAGATTAACACATTAACACATATGTAATATAATTACATATAGCTAGTGCTACTAGCTTTATGCCTTCAAAAAGAAAATCAGAGAAAAGAAGCAGAATTATACTACCAATATATGGGTCAGTTAAATGACCTCAGCAGTACCACAATGCAACAGTAAGAATTTGAATTTGTTTTAATTATTTGATTTATGACCCACCCTTTCTCAGAGGTCAAGGTGCCAAATGACTTATGTAGTCAAAAACTGACACTGGTGAGAATCTTATAGTTTGTCAAGATATCTGACAAAGATTAGATTTTGCTCTAAGACAACTTCACTTTTTAAACTTAAGTATACAAACTCCTGAAATTGAAACTGCATAATTGTATGCACAGTACTATAAAAAATGAATCAACCACTCATGTACGAATGGCCAGCTCTCTCATGTATAAATAGACAAATAATGGCATCATCAATCTGAAATGGATATGATTCCCAGTTTAATACATACTATTTCATTTTACTTACTGCAGAAACATATGATACACAAATTGCCACTATTTAAATTAGAAGTGTCAAAATTTCGCAGCCAAAGAGATTTTTTAAAAAATCACAAATTATCAAATCACAACAGGTTACTCTTTCAGTATTTTTCTCTGCTGTTAACAGAAAGTTTCAATTGTAAAATTCATGTGGATCACCCATAGTAATAAAAAACACAAAATATAACTTTTTAGGTTTATGAAAATATTTTATTTATTTACTGGATTTATGTAATACCCAAATGGCATTTTACCTTGGAGTAGTTTCACAAATGTTAAAAAAGTCAATTAAATCTAAGATTTTTACATTAAAAAAAAATACATCAGCCAAAATGGTAAAGCATCGAATATTAGAATAAGAGCCTCAATAAAATTCTTAAATAGTAAAAGCAAAATAAAAATTAAAGGCTGAATGCTTACCAAAAGATATGTTAAGAGACAAACAGTTTGTCTCCAAGAATCACTGCATGTTTGACTATGTTGATAAATGTTTCCTTAAATCTAGGTTGCTTTTGACTGGATGGAAATATTGGATCACAATACCTTCATTTCTTGTTAAGTCGTGCCTGGTCTGCCTTTTCAAATATATAATATAGAAACAGCAGGATCAGAAGGAAAGCCTTTCTGATTCTGAGTTCAGTTGCTACAGGTGCCAACCCATACATACAGAATTCCTAGGAAGCGGACAAGGTCCTCAGCAAATGGTAGTGTGAAGCTTACTCTCTCTGGAACTGGAGACATCAGATAATTGGTCGTACTGATTAACTTGGCAGTAAACACTAAACAAATACTATATTACACCCATGTGTAAATATAGTATAATGATAAAAAGTACAAATTATTGTTTGATAGACTACCACCTTATATCAGCTGAGCCGTGAACTCATGGGCTGGTCTTGGACAAGCTATTCATTTTCTCATCTTCCTAACTGTAATAATAATCAAAACTTGGAATGTTACTTGAAACAAATGGATTAACTCAGGGGTAAGCAACCTTTCCCCTTTAAGGGCCGAGGGACTTCAGCTCCCAGAAGCCTCAGCCATGTTGGCCAATAGTCCCATGTCGGCCAATAGCTCCTGGGATTCTGGGAGCTGAAGTCCCTCGGCCCTTAAAGGGAAAGGTTGCCTACCCCTGGATTAATTCTTTCCCACTAGTCATGATGTGCATCTGTGTGTGTCCTCAAGTCGCCTGTTGACTTACGGTGACTTCATTAATTTCATAGGATTATCTTAGGCAAGGAATATGCAGAGATGGTTTTGCCAATTCCTTCCTCTGAAATGTAACCTACAGCACCTGGTATTTGTTGGAGGGGCAACTGTATATTATTCGTATATCTTGGGTACATTACTTTTTTGATGACAGGGTGCTAACATGCTATTTTTAATTGCTTAAAAGAGCATTTTAAAAATACAAATCTTCCAAAATAACCTCTCAAAAGTAATATTTTAGAAGTAGTAAATGTTACTTGCTACTTTAAATATAGCTCTGAAAAAATAAGAAAATTACAAATCTCTCTCTCTCACACACACACACACACACTCAAATCCAGGGGAACGTGCAATGTTATTATTTTTATTACACTACTTCTAAACTCTGATAATGAGCTAATCCCACTGTATAATGTTGTTGTACCAATGAATGTGAACTAGCTTTTCCTTAAGTATTTTTTTATGATAACCTCTTGTAATACTTAATAAGAGCAAGTAGCCCTTGGAAGATAAATTTATTCTCTGGAAGAATGTTGTGTGGTCAACAGGATATAATAACATGTGATGGCCATTTTAAGATTAACCCATGTGGCAGTCACATCCCAATAGTAAGTTATTTGTAAGTCACTGTAAACAAAGAAATGGAACATTTTTGCCAAGGCCAGTACAAAGTATTTGCAAAGAAAAACATGCTTTGACAGAGAGAGAGAAAATCCAGATTAATAGTATATCACTGCAGCCACAAACTATGGTTTATCATATGATAATACTTGGCCAAGGAGTAATTTAAAGTGGTCACCCTACAATACCCATACCATCAGAATAACTATCAATTCAGAGGTATAGCAAATGATATACCATAATTCCATCAGAGTGAAAGCTATCCACAGGGGCAGTTATCATTAGCCATTTAAACCACACTTAAATTATATTGGGGGGGTTTTCTATCCAACATATACAAAAAGTGATATCAAATTCAGCAACGCTGGCAGAATTTAAAGTTCTTAAACCAAAAGGTGTGGGGGATGATAAATCCAATTTTTTCTTCAATACACTTTACATGTCCTGGTACATTGTTGTTCAGTTCATATTAATGAAAGGGGAAAAACAGACATCCTCAAATGATGAGCTAGTATAACTGGAAAATTATTTACATACCACTTTTCAATGGTAAAAATTACAAGTGTGCTAAGAACACATTCATAAAACACTGCTAAAAAGCCTTGAGTCTAAAAGCCCACTCAACTTTTCCAAATGGCAGCTTTACATTCCCTAGCATTCCCTATAGCTTTGACCTTTGATTTCTTTACTGTCCATCTCTAAGTTTATCATCATATGTAGTTTCCAGTGAAAGTCAGGCCAGTATTTAAATTCTTAAGACAGGGGTGGGAAAAGTGTGGCCTATCATGTACTGTTGGACTACAACTGCCGTCATCCTTAACCAATCACTATGCTGGTGAAAACTCATGGAAGATGCAGTCAAAAACAACTGGAGGCCCAGACATTCCCCATCTCTGTCTCAAACAGACTTTAAATCAAAAGAGCTCCCCGTTTGTGCTTTAAGCTATCAGCCCTGCAATTCCTCCATAAGTGACACTTTCACTGAACCCAACATAATGCAGCAAGAACAGGGGGGAAATGTAAAACTCTGTAAAAGAATTCAAATAAATCTTTCAAAAAATTTAGAACTAATCATTCGGTAGTTCTATAGTAGAAGTCTATTACAGTAATGACAGCTGAAAGAAGAAATTGTTCCACTGACAATGCCAAGTGCAATTTTTCTACGTATATATGACAAGTAGCAAATTCTATAAATGGTTTTATAGGCTGAGAAAACATATTAAAAGTTTAACACTGAACACGCACACTGGTTATGTCCTGATTTCACTGACAGATCATGTATAAACAAGCAGACAAAAGGCAACTGTGCAACATATTAGCAATGCATACTATATACATACAGCCTCCCTCCCTCTCATGAAATGGAGTATCAAATGGAGAATCAACTAGAGCACTTCTTTCACAAGCATACTCCAGCATTATCTCTAATGGATCTATACTGTTGCTTGGGTGCACCTCAGTTTTGAACAAGAAAGCCCAGGTTTTACCTAGAATTCAGTTTTCTTCAAGCAAATTACAGTAGCCCCTCCCAATTCACAGGGGATCCGTTCCGGACTACCACCCCTGCAAAAATGGCAGCTTGCAAATATTCAAGCACCACTGAAAATAATGGCGTGCACACTTGTAGCATGAGGGTGCGCAGATGTGCACCGCTATTATATCCCTCCCCGCTTGTCCCTCCTGCGAAGAGCGAGACCGCAGACTTGAAGTCCCCAAATGGGGAGGAACAACTGTAACTGATGATTTACAGTGCTTAGGTGCTACGAAGTTCATTTATACCACAGGTGGGCAAATTTCTGTTGTTAATGTAACACACAGGACTCGTCCCAAGCATATTATTCTGTACTGCCAGTTTAAGTGACATGACTCCAGCAGCAGCAAATGGTAGTAGCAGGGGCTGCAAAATTAGTCAGGGGGGACAGTAACATACATGCTACCCACCCAATTCGCATCAATGAACTCAAAGCAAAGCTCCATACAACTGTCATTCCTTCAGATTCCTACTCGCTGCCACATTTTTTGTGGAAGTTATAGGAGCACAGGATTTCCTACAGATAGCAACATCAGCTCCGTTCCTCCTTTATAAATCTATGTCCAATGAAGTCTATCTGACCCACCAGACTTAGCTAGCATCTGTTGTTCTCACAGAAATCTAAATTAATAAACTGTAAAAGAGAAAGAAGGGTGAGTCATCTCCATCCATCATTTATAGCAAATTTCTTGAGCCGTCCCAATTAAATGTTTTTAACAAAATGTTACTGGGCATCCATTGTTTACTGCCAGGTATTTGAGAGGTTTACCTCCAGGCATCTATAATGAGATCTCCACTTGCTGAAATCTACAAAATTAGCAGAATTGTAAGGAGACCTACAAGGAAACCAGAAGCCCTGGACTTGTTTAAACCCTTGTTGGGTCAATGGTTAGAAGGCAATGGTTTAAAACATTAGCTTCTGGAGCCAGTGCAATCTGAAGGTGCCAGGAACTTCTATCTAAGCATACTGTACCAAGCTTCTTATGTACAGTATTCCTATTCTAACAAATTATGAGATCACATGACTAATCGGCCATCTTGTAAGAAGAGCAAGACCAAGTCACATGGAAGCTCTGGGTTACTGTATGTTTGTTCAATAACACAGCTTGAATACTATCATCAAGTTGTAACCCACAGCGTGCCATTGCATCTACAAACTATGGTTCATCTACTAATATGATACTGACAGCCATAATGATGCATGAACCATTCTGTGTGTGTAGGGGAGAGGAGGTGAATCCTGGTGATCATAATAATGCATAAGCTATATTGCATGAGCATAATACATAAACTACAGAGGATTGATTATCCTTTGTGGGAGGGAAGGAAGATGGTTCAAAACAACAACAAATAAGCTTGAATCTTCTGGCTAACCACAATTAAGGCATGAATCAATGAGACTTGCACGAAGTGTTGATTCATCATACAACAGTTGATTAACTCTAACTGAAACTACCAAAAAGATTGAGACCATACTTTTTCTTCTATCTAATCAATGCCCCAAACATACCCTGTACACAAACCATGCAAAAGTCACCAATATATCATTACACTCATGTCATTAGCCATTGCCTCATCACCACCTACCAAGAAGACATGCAACTGAAGGCCAACTAGATGTTACTTCTGACACAGTTTGCTCTTAAGTTTATTTTTAATAATGAATTGCATAAACAGGATGAGTAAGGGCTTGAAGAGACTGCAAGAAATAATCCAGCTTGAGACCATTTTAACTGTCCTGGCTCAATGCTAGGGAATAATGGGAATTGTTTTTTGTTTTTGTTTTTTCTGAGACATTGAGCTTTCTCTGTCAGAGCTCTGGTGCAACAATAAACTACAGTTCCCATGATTCCCTAACAGTGAGTCAGAGCAGTTAAATTATTTCTGGCAGTCTAATTTGGCCCTAAAACAGACTGGGATCATGACATGGTGGGGAAAGTTTTTAATCTTGGCTCGATCTTATTCCTAAAAATAATGAGGCTATTCACAATGCATGTCCAAAGGAGTATTGTCTCTTTTTTTCATCTGAGGTGATCAACTTGCCCACTGCTACCACATCTATAATAGCAGAGAAGCTCAAATACATACATACATACATACATACATACATATACACACACACACACACACCTTCCACTGTCATGTTTCAGCACCATGCAAAGATTTCCAAAGGGGGAAAATACCTAGCTCTTTCAGATTTTTGAATGAGAGGTTTTATTTCTTTGAGGCTCTACAATTTTCACAAATTGACTGGTTTTTGTTGTGTCTGTACCTTTCCTTATGTTGCCTATCCTGGAAATTTAATTGAACAGTGCTTTGTAAGTTGTATAAGCTGGATAAATAAATGTTTCAAGTTTCAGAACACTCTTTTTGAGTGGAAGGAAAGAAAAATCAAAGGACTCAGATGTCTTATTCAGGCGTAAAGCCATTACAAGAGATTTTCTTCACTGCCTCCTAACACTTGGTGATTACATCCAGGTTAATAAGACATACATAACTCAGAAAATTGGTCTAAGCTATCTGAAAGCATTAGTTTCCAAAAAGCAAATATTATTTTACAGTATTTCAAATTTTTGCTCCTGCAAAAACAACTTATGACTGAAGTGGCAACAACTTCACAATCAGCATTTAAAAAATTATCCCCATTTTAGACATATTAGAAATAGTAGTTTAAACTAAATAGGAAAACCATGTCAAAGAAAGGGAAGTGCAAACATATGGGCAAACAGTTTTTTGTGGCTTGCTAATCTGGACCTTGGAAAAGTTACCCCTTTTGACAATTCCAGAATCTCCCATGATGGGAGCTATAGACCACAAAAGTAACTTTTCCAAACTGTTACGTTAAACCATGATTTAAGAAGGCATGACCATTACTGCCCAAGCAGCCATGCCTGAGTAACTATTTTCTACAAAGGATGTTGAACTATTGCTGTTTAACATACAAAATCACTTTTTAAATAAATGGTTAAAATGTACATATTATGGCATGTAAGTAACAACAATATTTATGCCCTAAGTCAGGGGTATGCAACCTAAGGCCCAGGGGCCAGATGCGGCCCCCGAGGCCTTTGGACCGGCCCCAGGCCAGTCCTGCCACGGCCGCCGCCCGCCATGATGATATTGATTATTGTTGTTATTACTTGTTCTTGGGGTTTTCTTGGCAAAATCTCCACAGGGGTTTTGCCATGGCTTTTCTGGGGCTGAGAGCGTGTGCATGCAATTTTTTAAAATTTTTTAATTTTTAAAAAAATATATTTTTATATTTCTTTCTTTCTTTCTTTCTTTCTTTCTTTCTTTCTTTCTTTATTTTTGGTGCTTCGGCCCCCCAATTGTCTGAGGGACAGCAGCCTGGCTCCTGGCTCAAAAAGGCTGCCTACCCCTGCCCTAAGTCAACATGGCAGATCAGCATATTGGGGGGGGGGGACTTCTCCATCACCAAACAATAGCAGGAACTTCACATGGTGGTTGAAATCTTACATGTATGCACAGTTCTGAATGCATAGTTCTATATCTTCCTATCACTCAGCAGCTCCCAAGCCCCAGAAGGGCCCCTTGTTGCTGTTACTTACTGGTGGGAAAGGGAGGGATAGAGGAGGCAATTCAAACCATAGAGAAATAGTGGTCCCAGTTTGGTTGGGGGGGTAGAGAAATAAGACAAATGGCGTCCACCTGCCTTTTCTTTCCCCCAGCAGCTCAGAGCAGTCAGATCTTCATGGTGTGAATCATTCAACCTCACCTCCCACTCCCATCACTAATGGGTCTTGACAGATGCCAAGCACGGGAGGTTTTTGAACAGAGCACAAGAGCAACTGAAAACCTCTCTGAGCCCCATCCAAGAAGGGTTTTATACATGCATAAACCACACTTACACACACATAAGTCACTAACAGGATGCTAGCCAGTGTGTGCTGACTGAAAAGGAAACAGACTGCTCCAAAAGGCAGAGGACTATCCCATGAATAGCCACCTGTCATTAATATGAAGTAGTAGGTATGCTGAACCATCAGGGAGCTGGACTAGATTACTTTTGAGGAACCTTCCAGCAAATACAAATATGCATCTGGAATGCAATGGTTATACAAGGTAGCTGGGTGTATTATTTTGAAGATAAACGAAATATATATCTACTCTAGACCACCAATTACTATGGACAATATATAGGTAACTATCACCTATAACCAAAGTGAACCAGGACCTTCATCCTTTTCCTAAGAAAATTAAAACTTGCAATGAAGAATTCCTTTCCTCCTATAAATTACTCTATTATTTATTGACATATGCAAGTTTTCAAGTGTAATTTTAGAACCAAGGGGTTTTAAATGAATTCAGCTGTGAAAGCATGTCTATCATTAATGCAACTGATTCCATATATTTATATCTTTAAATTTTCTTGCAGTGAAATTAATATTTGCTCAGAACAAAAAAACAACCAACACCTCACTTATTTAGTCCAAGACAACTTGATAACATCTCTTTCAACTATAGTTATAAATATCATGCACAAACTTCTAAAGCAGAAGTTGTCAAGATTTAACATTAGCATTAATTTATGTCATAACTGACTGTTATTCTCTGGATAATAGCAAAGTATTCAGTCCATGCTGTCTGAAGGGAAATGAAAAGAAAGTTTGTCCTGTCACTAATCATTTAATTAAGTCAATCAATAACTCACTCTCTTTCTATTTCTTATTGCCTGATCCTAAGAACTGGTGTGCCAGAAGAGAAGAAATCTAAACAGGTATACCAAGGATTGTGGGTACATATCACCACAGGACCTGATTCTAAAATGGCACTGCAGATGGATAGATGGCTGAACTCAAACATGCAGATCCAGGGTAAACAAAAGTTCTAACAGTAATGAAAGAATTATTGCTAACCAGATCCAAACTGGTCAGTCAATATTATCTGTAGATATGCATTTTCTTTACTAAAAATAAAGCCAACAAAGCTGTCACATCAAATATATTATTGCTGTGCTGTCCTTCCTTTCATTTGGTAATGGGTAATGGAAATTTCTTGAGTTTCTGGTCACCAGAACATAAGTTGATATAAAACTTAGGGCCAAAGTAGACAGCCCAAAAGGAGTGGCCTCTGGCCACTCCAGCGCCAACTGCCCCAGGACCACAGTGACCCGATGACCTGCTCCCAAAGTGGGCCACCAGCAAGAGCAGATTTAATCAGCTCCTAAAATTCTGGCTCCTGCCACCTCGGCATAGCTTCAGAGCAGTGCATAGCTTCAGAGCAATGCATCATCTGAAAACCATGCCCCCAAATCAACCAGAAGCCACTTCTTTTGGCCCATCTGTTTTGGGCCCTTGAAACATATTCAACAAAAAGTGTATGTGAAAAAAAAAAAACCCCTATGCTGCATGAGTACATTGCAAGGGGAAGATTGGCAGTAGTGAAAAAACTATTTCTGGGAAATTTATTCATTCCTGAAATCCTCGCTAAGGAACCCCTGATCAGCCTCCTAGGGTCACATGAAGTAAGTTGAAAACCATGGTGCAAATAATAATAATAATAATAATAATAATAATAATAATAAGTAATACTCTGCCCCTCTGACAACAAACTGCTACCACTTTTCATTTATGTTCTTTTCCTTTGTAAAATATGAATTTAAATTTCTTTTTCAGCTCTTACGTAGAAAATATCTTACAGCACAGTCCAAACTTTTCTGAACCTTGTTTTTCAGCGTTACAATATAAACAAACTTGTAATTGGGAAAATTTAACTAGCTAACTTAATAGGCAGCCAGGACAGGTAATTCAGAATAGAAAGGAGAAACTGTGCAAAGTGCCCAGGCTTGCTTGTAGGTGGGATCTCTTTTCCCTTAAGACTTAAGATACAGCCTGGCATGAACCTGTGTTTCATGTGTTGCAGATCCTCTTCTAGAAATCCATAAGCACAGTAGAAAACTCCTTACCTGTGCTTCCTTAAAGGAGTCCCATCATTTTCAGCCCTATTTCTCAAATCATGAAGTGTAGAAACAGAAATATAGCTCTAATCACCTATTCAGCAGGAAAAGGAGGGCTTCCATGAATATAAGTTAAAGTTTTGAGTGCCATCATAAGAATCTTTCAAAAGAAACTGGAAAGTAGCAAAACTCTGAATTCCCATCAATCTTTGATAGTCAGGATTATGTAGGAATAGAATGAGTATTTTGAATTCTTATTTTGGTTTTGGATAAAGACCAACAGTGTATTTCCTGTGTGCATACTAAAAATACTCTCTGAGACTCTTCACAGATTTCTCTAAAGCTGGGTGCAGCTGAAATATGTCATTGTTCTACTAAGGAAATACCAGTTTAGAAACAATGTAAGGACTATGATATACTGACTGATAGAGAAGATTTTTAAACAAAAAAAAAAAAAAATAGAAATACAATTTCTTTACAAGGAGCATCCTATTTGAAATTCATCTTCTCTTTCTAAACAGATAAACTGACAAATTTGATTAAAGAGTGGTCTACTAACATTTTTTTAAAAAAATGTGAATTGATAATTGATTTTATGAGAAAATATTGGGGGGAATAGCAATTTTAGGATTTGAAGAATAGTAGGATGCAATACTATCTAGAGGTGCACTTTAAATACATATTTAGAGAAAGAGTAACTTGATTTATATAATTATCACTTAGTAGGTTGGAATTCATGTGTATACCCTTTTTCTTTGTTATATTGCTATTTTGTGTAGTTGTGTAACTTGTACATGTAGGCTTTCCTTATACGTTGTTTTATAACAGGGGTCATCAACCTATGGCCCGTGGGCCGGTTCTGGCCCAGGGCCCGACGCTTACCGGCCCAAGCAGATCCCTGCCGCCGCCTGCCGCCGCCGCCACGCGTTTTGTTCACTGCGCAACCATGCGCGCTGGAACCGTAATTTTGCTTTCCAAAATGGCGGCCGTGACGCGTTTGTGCATGCGCAGGAGTACTGTGCA
>CM034701.1:55631869-55643764 GCA_020142125.1 Phrynosoma platyrhinos
TTGGAAATGGTCCTCCAAGGTGCCTCTGCTCAATCCTGAGGCGAATTCACCCAAGGATCAGGGTGGGGGGGCCCTTGGAACGGCCCCATGGCGGCTGTGAGGGGTGTGCGCACACGCGCACCCCCAACTCCCGCACAACCAGCCCCCGCACCATTTCCCCCCTCCCCCGGCCCCCCAGCAACAAAGGTTGCCGACCACTGTTTTATAACAACAAAGATTATATGTGTGCGTATGTGTGTTCATTCTCTCTTGGTTAATACACTAGAACAAGTGGAAGATTACAGCATGTCACCAGCAGCAACACAAAGCACCACAATAAAGCAATATAAACATAAAAAATTCAAACACATAACCTTGTTAGACTGGAAAATCAGTGTGCAAAGGGATCATGCAGCACACTTGAGACTAACTGAAAGACAGACATTGGTAGCATGAATGCATCAGTGGAAGCAAACTCACGTCTATAAAAGCTCATGCTACCAACTTTTATCTTTCAGTTAGCCTCAAAGATGATGCAAGATCCTTTTGCAAACATAAAAAATAGTACTGTTCAAAATAAGACCTTCTATCGCCAGACCAGAGTAACAACTATCATGTTTTCAGAACTGAAAATCATGATTCAAATTACAATGAAACCTTGTTTAAAAACTATAGGACACATAAAACTATTTTATTTTTGTCTCATGTATCAGTATTTTCATTTTTCCCCCAAAAAGAGTAAATCACAGGATAAATTGCCATATCTATCCAACTCTGCAGATTCAGCAAGTCTTTGTACTCAGGAGTACTCAATTACTCACATGGAATCTTGTGCTTACCTGGGTTTTCTCATTCACTTCAGAGGGAGCACAAAAAAAGAAAGCGCAAGATATGCACACAGGAAAATGCTCTCTCCACTGAAGTAAATGGGAAATCCCATTATTATAGGAGCGCTGCATAAACACATAATTAAAGATAGAACTATAGATTAACACAATTAGAAAACAATACTGACCAATGATTTATGTCCATAATATCTTGAAGTCAAGCACTCCCTCTATGTTTTCCTTCAAAAATGTACTCATGAAAAGATAAAATGCTTTTGCTTCCAATTTCAAGAATTATGTTTGAACCTTGAACTGTGTTCAATCTTAATTATAGTTAGTTGCAAGAATCTAGTTTGATGCTGGCTTATTTCAACCAACTATTGTTAAGACTTTGTCCAGGTTTCAACGTAATGCTTAACTCAAATTACTTTAAAATAGAAGCAAATGTTTGTGCACTCCATGCAGAGTATGGAGATGAAAGCCGAAAGCTATCTGCAGCTTATTCATGTAATAATAAACCATAGTTTTATTCTATATTTGAACTACAACAATAAATTCACTTTTTCTAGTGGGATGCTACTTAAAAAAACTCCTAGGAGAAACTATCCATCAAAATTCAAGATCTCATCAATAACAAAACAGCAATTGAAAAGTACTGCGTAATGCTTTGAGGAAGGAACATAACATAAATAATAAATTCTGTCCTCTTTGATTTCTTTTAGAATTCATGGGCTTCTTCATGGAGAATATGTGCTCCCTATAGTTAAGTACAGAAACAAAAGATACAAAATATAAGAAATTGGAAGTAAAACATAATATATCAGCAATGTAAAACCTGGAAGACATTGAATCATAAGGAGAATACTATTCTTCTTATGTGTATCTTTTGTACTTCTTAGCATAAATCAGTTTTTACTACTATAATGGGGTCTTTAGCCTGAAGTTAGGAAGCAACAATAAAGTGCAGAATAAGCTATAAATTAAGACTCATTTCATCTAAGTTTATCCTCTGTGGAAAACAGGATATACAGCAAGAAATATAGGTGAATACGAGAGTGGTGACTACAGGCAGATTTCAAGTCCACATATTTAACCCTTCCTTCTTTTTACCATTAAGAACTAGAATTGTTGAATACCATACCTTAACAAGTTTCAGAAGCTGATAAAGGTCTTCAACTTCATCCTCTTCACATCTGGTATATATTCTGCTAGTGTCCACACTGGCACCCTTAATAGTGTGTCGATAAAGAGGCAAACCCATTGCTTCAGAATATATGTCTATACCATGGTGTCCTACTGTCTGATACATATAACTGTCCAGCTCATCTACACCCTCTGAAACACAAAAACAAAAGTAAAACCAATTGCCCAATTCACGTAAACCATTCTAATGTATTTAGACCTAAGCTTACAGCATCTGTGTGCACACATATGTATGCAAATCAAGAGGGCAAATGTAGATTTTTTTTTCTCCCTCACAGTTTCTTCCAATTACTGTTTATACATCTTTCTGCCATTTCGTTTTGCGCAGGGAAAATGCTAGGTTGGGGGCATGATGTGGGGTTGCTGCGGCGCCGTGGCATGTGGCTCCACAGTGGCCCCAAGGTGACATTTCTGGGCTGCCTGTTTCAGCCCTAAGTCTCAGGATGTATTTAAAAAACAACTTATTCCTCTAATTAGTCCGTTCATTTGTTTTTGTTTACTTACCTTCCTGGCCACAATAAAATAAGTACACTACCTTGTAGAAGTATTCACCTCCTTTTGACTTTTCTACATTCTGTTCTGTTTTGTACCTTCAGTGCTGAGTATCCTGTGTACGTCACATTCTAATTATGGGCCTTTGCAGACTGCCAGAAATAGTGCAAATTGAGTCCACTTTAACTGCCCTGACTCAGTGCTAGGGAATCATGGGAACTGTATTTTATTGTGGTACCAGAGCTCTCTGACAAAGAAGGCTCAATGTCTCAGAAAAAAATACAGTTCCCATGATTCCCTAGCACTGAGCCAGGGCAGTTAAAGTGGATTCAATCTGCACTATTTCTAGCAGTCTGCAAAGGCCCTATGTTAATTAAATCTATTTCAATTTCAAGTTGCAACACAACAGAATGTAGACAAGTCAAAAGGAGGTGAATACTTCTAAAAGGCACTGTATTTATTGATACAATGCAATATCTTTGTTATGCAAATAAAGTTAGTTAAAAATTAGCTATTTCAGGGCCTTATTACTCCCAAAAAGAAATACATTATGAGAAACGTTACTTTTAACACATTATTTCTGAGCTTTGATTAAAAGTAGTAAAAGAACCACACCCTAAGCAAAAATTTGGAGAACTCTGAACAAAGTTTGTTGTACAGGCTATATGTTTCATAGGCTGGGATCCTAATGACATATGTCATTGAACTCGTATGAAGATGTCTATCAGTTCAGAAAACAGCTCATCTAACCCAATATATGTAATAACCGGTCTTTGCATGTTTGAACCTCAGCATCTTCAGGCAACATCTTTACAGAGAATGTGCCAATTAAATAAAATGTTGCAGAAATATCATTACTACGCACCTTTTCACATAACAGTATCACCTCAAAATAAATGCATACAATAAACTGTAATATTCTCAGTTACACTGAATTATTAGTTCATTCTGAAACTAGATACTTGCATTAAATGTATAGTTTCTTGTACTCTTAAAAAACTTATCACAAGTAAAAACACTCAATAACCAGATCAGCAGCAGCACCATTATCACCACTACATTATACAGAAATGTTAACAACTGATGGGTAGTTAGTAGAGGCAGGTTTGCATATCATGCAAAGCCACATTTCAACAAACTTGTCATGTGTTTACTGTAATGTGAAAATATAGTAATAAAACAGAATTAGCTGACAAAGTGAGCAAATTAGACAACTATGAGGGTTGCCATTCAAAAAGTTAAAATTCTCACCTTTGTTTTCAGCAGGCCTTAAATTGGCTAAGGCAACAATCTGATGCCCAGCTGCAACACAGTGCATCATATTGTAACAGCTGTCTTTCCCGCCACTAGAAAAAGAAATATAATTTCTGTTAATTTCAAAACTAAAAATACTTTCCTATAAGAACCATGATGCAATCAGATATAAAAATGTTTGTACATTTTCTTTGTTTAAAAGACTACTTTGAAAAACACTTAGGAAACTGAAAAATAGTATGTTTGTCATTTAAATGCAATGTTTATGCATTTCTATCATCTAGGTATAAGCACCTGATGGGAAGATAGGGTTTCACACTTGTAGGGACATTATCCTTAATGTCACAAAAGTCTTCTTGTCTTGACAATTATTTTTCCAGGAAATAAAATAGGAAACGACAGAGGGATACACCAATGCATCATGGTAGTTTGGATCATGACAGATGGTTCCAAGGAAGAGATTTTGTTGGGAGAGTGGCTTCCTAACACTAATAATTTCCTCCCAGGTTATAATATATTGTATTCACATAGGTCACCAGTTTGTGTCTACCTACAAACAAGAATTTCACATTTAGCTAACGCAAAATCCTTTGAGGCCTGTAATTGCTACTGTAACAAACAATTTACAGAACAGGAAAAGTGGAATGAAATTTTTTTAGAAGTCTATTGTATAGTGAAGAGTAAAATGTCTTGGGTTTTGCAATCTTGAGTATATATGAACCTACGTTATGCCATTCTGCTTGAGTGCAATTATTAAAAACAAACCTTGAACATAAGATAGTTTTCTGCAATCAAAGCTTGAAAAGCACTTAATGTTAAACCCCCATTTTCAGTGACTTCTCATGGGGTGAAACTCAAATGCAAAACAATGTTGTGTGGGTGCAAGACTGCCATCAGAGACAATTTAGCTAGTAAGGACATTAGACAATGAAAGCTACTAAATACCAATGCACAAATGCTTGATTCTTTACAGATAATTTCCCTAGCTTTAAAAAAGAAAAATGTTCAATTTGCTATTACTTCTCAGAGCATTAGTATGACTGTGCTCTTTAAAGTAAGCAATATAAAGTGCAAAAGCAAAGTAAGAGTACAAAACAAGTATACTTAAAACTATTTTAAGCCCAATGAATTTGATAGGGCAGGTCAATTTAGCAATCCATACACTGGTTTAAAGAATCACATGCTCCAGAAACGTGTGTACCTGTGAACAGGGAAAAAACATGGTATACAGCCTCGCTCCTTCACACAGCTTCAAGGGGGCTTCTTTGGTCCCCAAAGAGGCAGGAAATTTGAGAGAATGGAGATGTGTTAATGCTTGTGTGGGCTAAGTTTACACCCACACCCACCCCTCTTCACACCAGAAGTGGATGACTGGGCTAGTCCCAGAACACCATCCTATAAATTTATTTATTTATTTTTTCTATGCTGTCTTTCTCCCAAAAGGGACTCGATGTGGCTCACAATAAAACCAGGTATATTGCCAAATGATGGAACTGCTTGTGTGTGGTTGTTAGAAAAAAATGTTTAACTATTTTAGGAGTGCCACACTTTGCACCACTGTCCCTGGTGTTCTCCCCCCGCTTCTGCTTCTTGTCTTTCATAATAAAAACCTGCAGTTGGAGAATGTAATTTCATCGACTGCATGTATTGAAAGAGGTTTTTCAGTTGAAGAGTAGGATCTAGTGTGATGGTCATCCCCAGTGCTGCCTCAAGACATACAGCTGTTTAGAGCACCAGTTCAAGGGGACTATGTAAATACAGGCATACCTTAGTAAACAAAGCTTTTAACAAAGATGAAACTCAATTTTACAAAGTCTGTTGTTGTTGTTGTTGTTGTGTGCCTTCAAGTCACTTCCAATTATGGCAACCTTAAGACAAGTTTATCATGGGGTTTTCTTGGCAAAATTTGTTCAGAGGTTTGCCATTGCCATCCCCTGAAGCTGAGAGCATGTGACTTGCCCAAGGTCACCCAGTAAGCTGAGAATCGAACCTGGTCTCCAGTTGCAGTCCAACACTCAAACCACTACACCATGCTAGCTCCCCTATGTAAATCTGACCACCAAAATGGAAGTCATAAGAAAAGTGGAGACTGGTAAAAGAAAATGTCATACGGGATGCATTTTGAAAGTGGTCTCTAGAAGGTTCACAATCTTTTTGTTTACTTATGCAAGGTTTATCCAGCTGGGTTATTTGTTTTTCATATGCATATTGCTAACTTTGAATTTAAAACTGAAGCATGTTGAAGAGCTCTTATTTTCTGTAGCATAGGAACCTATCCCTATTCTTTCCATGCTATTTCTGCCTCTGATGCCAAATTTTCTGTTAAAGTAGTAATGCCCAGGAGGACATCTACTATCTTGAGGTATACCTGTACTGTTTTTACCTCCTTCAACATACTTCTTTTATGGGAAAAGAAAGGACAAGGATGTTGAACAAAATATGACAATGTGCATATCTTCTATTAAATTCAATGAATGCTGCAAAACAACTGCATGATAAAAGAGTCATTTAGAAGCAAGACAGAAGCTATATGTACGAAGCAGGAAATGGGGAATCAGTGGGCCCAAAGAACTGCAGCCAGGTTAATTGCAGCTAGCTATAGAAAACACAGAACTCCCTTGTTGCAACTCTTTCTAGGCACAATATAAAGTGCTGGCTTTGACGTAGAAAACCTTATAAAGCTTGAATCCAGATTATACAGGCTGGGTCCGTATCTCACTCTATGAGCCCATTAGAGCACAAAATTGATTTGGAGAGGCTCTTTTTCTGTGCCATCACCCTTTCAGAACCTTCTTGATGGCTGCTCCCATACTTTTGAACTCCCTCCCTAATAATAATAATAATAATAATAATAATAATAATAATAATAAATTTTATTTTTATCCCGCCCCTCTGCATAGCAATCGGGGCAGCTCACAACAATTAAAATACAATGATCAAAATACATTTAAATATCCCGATCCCTCCACCCATCCCTCCCACCCCTTAAGACCAAATTAAACTAAGGAAAATTTAAAACAATCAGTAAAAAACAGGATAAAATGATAATGATGACATAGCAACGAGTCTAGGGAGAGGATTCGATATTCATTCCTCAAGAAGGTCAATCTGGGAATGCCTGCCGGAAGAGATCCGTCTTAACTGCTTTCTTAAAAGCAGCGAGTGTTGTAATAAGACGGATCTCGTCCGGCAGGCCATTCCATAGTTTGGGGGCAGTGATAGAAAATGCCCTCTGCGAGGTCTGGTTCAACTTGGCTTTTGGTTGGTAGAGTAATTTCTTCCCGGCTGACCGCAGGGCACGGGGGGGCTCATATGGGGAGAGGCGGTCCCTAAGATAAGTTGGACCCAAGCCATGTAGGGCTTTAAAGGTCAAAACCAACACCTTGTACTGCGCCTAGAGGGCAGGTCTCCTTCCAACCGAAAGTTAAAACCTTTTTGAACCATCAGGCTTTTATAACCTAAATAGGGTTGGGCCTTTAACGCTGTGCATTTCTGTTTTTAAGGTGGGCATATGGCAAACCCTCTCTGAAGAAACTTGCCAAGAAACCCTGTGATAGGTTCACCTTTGGTTCGCCATAAGTTGGAAACAATTTGAAGGCACAAAACACACACACAGTCTTTTAAAGCATTATAATATTGTTAATGTTTTAATTTCACAAACTATTTGTTTTTTAAATATTATATTTATACTTTTATCAATGTTTTTGTATTGGTTTTAAATTGTATTGTTTTAAATATGGGCCTTTGCTGACTCCCAGAAATAGTGCAAATTGAGTCCACTTTAACTGCCCTGACTCAGTGCTAAGGAATCATGGGAAATGTAGTTTATTGTGGCACCAGAGCTCTCTGACAGAGAAGGCTCAATGTCTCAGAAAAAAATACAATTCCCATGATTCCCTAGCACTGAGCCAGGGCAGTTAAAGTGGACTCAATTTGCACTATTACTGGCAGTCTGCAAAGGCCCTATGTGTTAGCCATCTTGAGTCCTATTATCCAGAGAAAGGTGGAATATAAATGAATAAAATGATAGTAACAACATGTTGCCGATGGGGAGATGAAGCAGCATGGCACATTTATCTGAGTCTACCAAGCAAGCACACTCATTAAAGGCTTTTTCACACTACACAATCATAGCACTATGATTCAACTTCAACTGACATGGTTCTATCCTGGGGTTTGCCGTTTGGGAGAGCTATTTAAAATTGTATGCATAGAGAGATCTGGTGCCTCACAAAATTACAAATACCAGAATTCCACAGTTTGCAGCAATGGCAATTAAAGTATAATCACAATGCTATAATTTTGAGGAAATAATGTGAAAAGGCTGTGGATTTACAATGGGAGAAAGCACAGAATACATTTAAAAGAACGATTCATGTTTGAAAAACATGCTTCTCTAGTTTCCTGTGCCAGCACTTCATCCTTTCATATGGGCAAACTGTGACCCTCCAGATGCTGTTGGACTACAGCTCCCAAAATACCTCATCACCAGCCAAGACTGATGACTACAGTCTAAAAACTTCTCCACCCATTTTATGTATTTCATCACCCTGCTTGGCCAATGATTCCTCTGTCCCCAAGAGCTGGCAAGAGGAGATCCCTGGACCATAACAATGAAAGACACCATAAAAATGTGAGTCCTATTCATCACTTCTGGAGAACACAAGATATCCAGTGAATTAAAAGAACTTTATGCTGAGTTCTGGATAGTACTAAAAACAAAAAAGCATGTGTTCAGAAGCACTTTGTTTCTTAATTTTAAGCATATGTCCTTTATCTCAGCCTTTATTTTACACGGCATGGCCCTCAGGTTTCAGTAAAAGCAACAAGAGAAAAAGGAGATAGGTCTCAAGAAGCTGGAATGATGGTTGCAGCTAACATCTTTTCAGCATTTTGAGATGTGTCACCTTTTTCTTCTTTGTAGATTTCACTGGATACTCCCCAGGTTTTGCTATTTCATTAAAAGGATACCTAGCAAGGCAGACGTCTGCTCTGTCCTACCTGCAGATTAAATAGAGAACTTAGGGGGGTGGCAGACTGCCAGAAATAGTGCAAATTGAGTCCACTTTTAGGGTTAGGGTTAGTGCTAGGGAATCATGGGAATTGTTTTTTGGTTTGTTTTTTTCTGAGACATTAAGGCTTAAGCTTTCTCTGTCAGAGAGCTCTGGTGCTACAATAAAATACAGTTCCCATGATTCCCTAACCCTAACCCTAACCCTAAAAGTGGACCTAATTTGCACTATTTCTGGCAGTCTGCAACCCCTCTTAGTCACACATTGTGTAGGAACAAACATCTGTTTGTAATAAGAAAATGTAAATATTCCAAATTACACTTTACAAACATAATTTGTAAAGAGGTACTCCTCCATCCCTAGACTCAGGACTGAAAGGTGAGCAAATTTAACACCATTTTACAACAAGCCCATCAACGGCTGCACTATTTAAAATCTATCAGTCTAGGTGGAGAGGGCAAGCAAAGTGATATGTGAGTAGTCAGAGAATGCTAAAAAGAACATCACAAGTTATACTAGAAAAAGGGGATGAGAAAGTGATGACAGGCAACTGATACTTTACTTGAAGAATAAGGAACAAGTGTCTTTCGATGGTGCTGGACTACAACAACACCATCATCCCTCACCACTGGCCAGCCTGGCCGGGGTTGATGAGATCTGCAATCCACTCTCCACAAAAAAATCAGAAGGGAGCACATTCCCAACCAACGTGAGTAGAATTCAGAGACATACATAGGTCCAAAACACACTGCAGAAATAATCCAGTTTGAGCAGGCATTAACTGCCCTAGCTTAAGGCTAGGAAATCCTGGGAAATGTAGTTTATTGTGGCACCAGACCTCTCTGACAGAGAATGCTAAATGTCTCACAAAACTACAGTTCGCAGAATTCCCTAGCATTGGGACAGGTCAGTTAAACTGGTCTCAAACTGGATTATTTCTGCAATGTGTTTTGGACTATAGCCATGACAGTCTGGAATACCAGTATGCAAAGTGATCTTGTAGCACCTTTGAGACTGAGTTAAAGATGTTCTAGCATAAGCTTTCACAGACTTGGTCTGCATCTGAGGAAGTTGGATCTACATCAGAGGATACAGACCAAGCCTATGAAGGCTTATGCTACTACATCTTTTGCTCAGTTAGCCTCAAAGGTGCTACAAGATCCCTTTGCAAACAAATAGAGGGATAGAGGTATGATTCTAGAAATGAGCTTTGTGGCTTCTTTCGGACATTGTGTGGATCCTTGTGGGTATAAAAGATTAAAACCACAATTTTAAAAACATCAGATTATTAATTTTTAAAAAACAGAGCAGTTCAAAGCTTCTTCCTCAAGTGAAGTCAGTTGCCCTGCACACTCCACCATAACCCTTCTCTGGGTGCATCTACACTGCAGAAATAAAGCTGCTTGACATCACTTAAACTGCCATAGCTCAGTGCTATGGAATCTGGGGAGCTGTAGATAGTTTTGTGACACATTTAGCCTTCCCTTTCAAGAGAGCTGTAGTGCTACAAATCCCAGAATTCCCTAGCGTTGAGCCACCAAAGTGGTGTCAAACTAGAGACCAATCCTGCAGTGCAGATGAAGCCCATTTTAAGTACTGGAGCTCCAGCCTATGCAATCCTGGGATGTACAGTTTTACAAGGTCTTGAGCCTTCTCTGCCAAAGAGGGCTAGTGCCTCCCAAAACTACAAATCCTAGGATTCAACAGCACTGAGCCCTGACACTTTAAGCCGTGTCAAACTGCATTACTGTTGCAAACTGTACATGGCACCCAATGCACAGAGTGACCAGAAGTCCTCCTCACCACCAAGGAGACAAGGCACCACAAAATGGAGGACACGCCAGGAAAAAATGGAGGGCATTCCCAAATAAAAAAAAGGTAAAAACACTCATAGAAATGTAAACCCATGCTTCTTAGTCCTGCTCAAAATGGAGGACGTTTTGGGAATCCCTCCTGGCAGAAGGCTGAAATGGAGGACATGACCAAATAGAAAAGCCATATAAGTGCAAACTCATCCTTTTTAGTTCTGCTCAAAATGGAGGAGAAGGCTGAAATGGAGGACATGACCAAACAGAAAAACCAAAAACACTTCATAGAAATGCAAACTCATCCTTTTTAGTCCTGCTCAACATGGAGGACGTGGGGGGGGTTTCCTCCCGGAGAGGGAAACTGAATTGTAGGGCGTGTCCTGCAAAAGGAGGACACTGCCCTGGCTCTGGAGGAAGAAGCTGGGAGAGGAGACAAGTTTTCAAGGGAAGGCAGTTTCCAAGCCCTTTCACTCAGCAGATTGGATTGCATTGTTATGTATTTATTTAAGGCACTTGTAGCCCGTCTCTCTCCCAAAACAGGGGCTTCGAGGCGGCTGCTTTTACCTGATTAAAGCCACTACTTTCATGGCTCCCAGAGAGAGACTAATGGGAGCCTCCTGAGGGGATTCCTAACCCACGCTGCTGCTCCTCCTGCTGCTGTTGCCAGGCTTGGGGGGGGGGGTCCTTGAGGGGCCTATCTTTCCAGGGAAGCCACGCCCTGAAGCGCCTGTCTAATAAAATGCCTGAGCACAAAACACACAGCCGTGGCTTCAGAGCCGCTGCTTGCATCAGCCATGCTGAGGGACCCTTCCGCTCTTCGGATGCCGCGGAGCAAATGACGCCGCGGCGGGATGACTGAGGCACCGGGGAGGAAAACGAAAGCGCAGGCATAACGGTAGACAGCTAAGAGAGGGCACTGAAGGCGGCCCCGATTGCGGGCAATGATAGGTAGAGATGGAAGTGATTGAATGCCCAGCCGCTGTGGCTGTTTTAACTGCCCTGACTCAGTGCTAGAGAATCCTGGGATTTGTAGTTTGTTGTGGCACCAGAGCTCTCTCTGACAGAGAAAGCTAAATGTCTCACAAAACTACAGATCTCAGGTCTCCTTGCATTGACTCATAGCAGCTTAAGTGGTATCAAATTTGTATTATTTCTGTGTTAGTAAGTAGAGTAAGGTTAGGTGTGGCTACAAACTACCACAGCATGGGGCCATGGCAGTTAAAGCGGTGTCAAACCAGATTATTTCTGCAGTGCAGACACCTGAAGTACCTGATCTTTGGACGTTATCACACGGGGGCAAATCTGCTGGTTAATCCACAC
>CM034701.1:55650986-55676465 GCA_020142125.1 Phrynosoma platyrhinos
CCCCAAGGGTGGCACAATCAGACAGTGACACCTGTCTATGGCACCCACGACTTGGGGGAAACTGAGGTCAGTGAATCCTTGCATGGTCTGTGGGTGTATGACAGGTCCTGTGCAGGGATACTGAACATTAGTCATCTTTGTAGAGAAAAAAATCATAGACTGTATGCCACCCTATGATGTGTTATGTGCAGGTGTACAGGGATGCCAAACCTCAGTCACTTTTGTATACAGAGAATGACAGACTATATACCAGCCTATGACATGTTCTGCGCATGCGTCTGAGAAAATGAATAAATAAATAAATAAATAAAGCAGCTGCTGCAGGCTCATGTGATTGCTCCATCTCCCTTTGTGGCATCGTCAGGGCCAGCACTGTGGTTGGCGGGGCTGCAATACGGCCTTGGAAAAGCTGCATTGACTGCCCCCAATGCAGTTGCTCTGTCCCCATTTAGGGCATCCTTGGGGCAGGCAGTGCAGTTGCTGTGGCTTAGGGAAAAGGCAGCTTCATGCCACATTTTCCTGCCCATCTGTACAGCCCCTAGAATGCACTATTATGGATGTTTAAAAGATTAACTCTCTGTTCTGTTAAAAGCACATAGTTAAAAACTGTTTAAAATACATTTTAAAATGCATTTAAAACATTTTAAAAACATAATTAAAACATACTAAGAAAGACAGAACACACCACTTTGAATACTTTTTCACCATATGATTACAATAAATGAAAGGCCTGCCTGAATAAAAAGTTCTTAACCTGCTGTCAGAAAAAGAGGAGTCCTTGCAGCTATATTCTGAAAAATAGAAGCAACTGGATGAATGAAAAGAACTGCCTGGATAATGACTTTCCAACTGTATTTTAATGCAATAGATGTGTTTAGTACTCATCTTTGCAAATGAGACCAGACAACTTTACTTTAGGTGGCATTTGTTAGGAGATCAGGTGTCATATTGTTAAAGTATTCCTGTGGCTCTTTTTATCACTTGGAATGTGCTACATTAGAAATTTACAATCTGTACTCATGGCTCAGTGGTAAAGTACATTTTTTGTATGCAGAAGGTACATTTCAATCCTTCGCGTTGCCTGTTAAAAGATTTTTCGGTAAAAGGACTGGGAAAGAGTTACCTCCTGAACTTTGAATTGCTGCTGACAGTCAAAATAGACAAGACTGGGAGGTGGACCAATGGTCTGATTCAGTATAAGACATGTTCGCATATTCAGTAGTTCCTGTTAAATTGCTAGTGATGCCATTTTGTGAACTTGTGTACTTTAGTGTATTATGCTTCCACAGAGACTGACAGCTTTCACGTTCAGGAGCAGTAATGTAGTAATCCTGTCTCTACTTTCATTAAATAAAAATCTGATTCTGCACTACTGGTGGCACAAATGTAGCCTTTGATATAAAGATTTCCTTTTCCATTTTTTAATCAGCTGGGTGAGTTAAGGGTATTGGTGAGAAGACATTAGGGAGACTATCGCATTACAATATAAAGCAGCTTACCTGAGCCGGCTTAAAATTAGAAGTGGGTGGTATCCTGATACTATCAAATGTTTTTAGCCACTTAAATCACTGCCTGGGTGCAGCCTAGCTCCATCGCTACTCAAAGGGGCACTCCTCATGCCTCTTTTAGAAGTCGGGAGTTTTCTGGCTTGAAAAAATGGCCGCTGGAGGCAGCTAATGGGATGTCAGCTGGGTGGGAAGAGGGAAGTAATTTCAGACTCAGGTGGTGCATTCATGTGACAGTGCACATGCATGGTGGGGAGGCAAAAACAAACAAGAGGTGCAGCTTTACACCATGTGGTGTGGACTGCCCATGATTGAGAGTGGGCCATGCAGACAGCAGAGTTTAATCGGTTTGAGAAAAACCAGGATCAAGCTGTTTTTTCCTCTCCATCTGCTCAGCCCCATAGTCATAACTGGCTCAGACACTATGAAAGATAATACATAATATTTAAAAATAAACACTTTAATCCACTTGGACATTAAATTTGTTCACAACCAAGAAATTAATACAAGAAAGCACTGAGCATATGATAGCTGAGGCAAAAATCCAAAGGTGCGTTTCTGCTGGATCCCACTGCTTCTGCAAGATGAGAGAGAGAGAGAAACATTTCTCCTGCACATCCATTATATCCCTTTCATCTGTTGGGGTAGGAGTTTTGTGTATTTTGTGTGTACCAAGGAAGAATTCAAGATCCTGATGACATTGGGAAAGGGAGTATCCTCACTATGCAGTTGCAGCAGTTTGATCCCACTTACAGTGTCCTGGCTTGGATTTGTAGTTTGGGAAGGTCTTTAGAATTCTCTAGTGCTACAGCACTGTAGCACTTCAGCAGATAATTGTGGGTATGTGGTTTGTGTGGGGGTGGGGGGTGGGCTATGTAGCCATGTTCTAGAAGAGTCTCTGAAGATGCCAGCCATAGATGCTAGAGAAACATCAGGAATACACTCTTCTAGAACATGGCCACATAGCCCAAAAAAACATAGATGCTGAAACCTTGAAAGTCTTTGACTTCACAATTGTGGGTACCCTTTCCCAATATGCAAATGCCAGAATTAGGCATTCAGTGAGAACCATTGCACTTATAGTGGGATCAAACTGCTGTAATTTTGCAGTGTAGATACTGCTTAAACATTGGATAGCACATTCTATAAAATAAACATTCTCCATGGTACAATAATTTGAGATTTTAACATGAGTATGTTGGAATGAATGAATTTCAGGAGACAGTGTTACATGGATATGAGTGGAGACCACCTTGTGGATATTTCTCAACTTCAATCATGGCTGTTTGAATAAGCCTTCATCGGTATAAAATGATGAGTAGTTCTATTGATTCCTTCATTCCAAATTTGCTGAAATACATTTTGACTATTTTTTAAAATCTAGAAGGTCTTACAACTGTTGCAGTTGACCTCCCACTGGCCCAATTATTTGGCTCTTTTCTAGCTGAATTACACATTGGCTTTTTCTTGCCATTCTTGCATAGGTTTGTCTTGGAGACAGAGAGCATAATTGTTGTCAAGAATTACTGAGCAGAACAATATATGGCATGCCAGCTGGATGGACAACAGCAAGGGAAGACAAAGTGGTTGAGATATTGACTGCCGACGCATCTGAGAGGGCTTCTTTTGAAAATAACTCTGATATGTCAGCTCTCTTGTCAACATCATGCTTTAATCAGTTCAGTCTTTTTTGTTGCTAGGTCTTCCACCTTGTAATTGAGCCTGACATATACAATTCATTCTTCCCGTTGGCTCTGGATATATAACTCCTGTCATGGTCAATTATTAGGTGATAGGGCCTGAAACCACTGAGACTGGTGCTTAAAAGCATCTTGTACAGAAAAGCCAAATGAAAGAAACATTCTAATTTGCCTGGAAAACATAAAATGAATTTGTCTCACAAAAATGCTTTAGGTATAGTTGAGGTTTTCTATTAAATAGAAAAATAAGGAAACTTTAAAAAAAGAAAAGAAAAAGAAAAAGAAACTTATTTACTTTAAACCAGTTTTCTGAATGCGACTCAGGTAAGTTATACATCTCAGAAGAACTGTGGTAAAGTTATTCCTGGACTATACCATTTCTAAATATAAGTGGAAGGTGGTATGTTTGAGTTGCTGTTATTCTTGTGTGTCTTCAAGTCATTTCCAGCGTATGGAGACCCTAAGGTGAACCTATCAGGGTTTTTTTTCTGAGAGTGTGTGACTTGCCCAAGGTCACCTAATGGTTTCCAAATGAGTACTCAAACCCTGATCTCCAGACTCATAGCCCAATGCTCAGACCAATACACCATGCTAGATCAGTGTGTTTGAATGCTCCCCTGCAAAAAACATATATACATATCTTTATATGTCAAAAGCTAACAGGTCCATACAGTCTTTTCCTTGGAATTCTGTTTTCATCAAGTGGCATTAAAGACATATACAATGGGCCCTTGATATCTGCTGGAGTTTGGTTCCAGGATCCCCCATGGAAAACAAAATCCATGGGTGCTCATATCCTATCATATACAATGGTGTAGTAAAATGGTGTCCTTTATATAAAATATCAAAAATCAAGGTTTGCTTTTTGGATTAAAAAATATTTTCAGGCTCTGGATCAGGGATATGCAACCTTTCCCCTTTAAGGGCTGAGGGACTTCAGCTCCCAGAAGCCTCAGCCATGTTGGCCAATAGTCCCATGTTGGCCAATAGCTCCTGGGATTCTGGGAGCTGAAGTCTTCAGCCCTTAAAGAGGAAAGGTTGCCTACCCCTGCTCTGGATGGTTGAACAGGCAGATGCAGAAACTGTGGATACAGAGGAATGACTGTACTCACACATGTAATCCAGAAAACATCCAGGGGTAGCTGTATTTGGCCATATAGCAAGTTCAATAACTTCAAAAATTCACCAAACAATGACATCTTATTGAGCCAACTAAAATGCACAATATACATGTTGCAAGCTTTCGAAGCTCCACTGATTTCTTCATCAGGCAAATTGTTAAAAACCAGGTTAACTGCTTCGACTGCTTCTGCTTTGCTTATGAACTGGGCCTCATTAAGAATTTTGTGAGAACGTATGATCTGACTAAGAAGCCACAGATTGGGACTGAGGCTGCCCCACGCCTTGGCCTCAATCCACTCCTTTTCTGGCCCTGGAAGGAGTGCTAAAATAGCTCTCCTTCTGCAAGGCACAGAAAGGGCACCGTAAGAGGTGGCATGTGCCTCTTCAGCATCTCTTCCAGCTCAGCGCATATGGACGCTGAGCCAGAAGGATGTCATCAGGGCGCCCACTGTGTGGAATGGTGGGCGCTCCAATGACGTCCTTGGGAGGGGGTTGGGGCGCCCAGCATGAGGCTGCCACTCCCCTTTCTTACTTCCAAGACAGCGCTTTGCGCCGTCTGCAAAGGGGGTATGTTTACAAACACTTGTTCTCAATCTGCAGAGAAAGAGACACATACTCTTACTCTGTATTTGCCATGTGATGAAAGACTTCCATACTGTCATTTATGCACACCCATGAAATGAATATGGGGATAGTATCAGAGATATAAAAATGCCCTTGCACCAACATTTGAAGAGGAGTGCAGAGAGTGATAACCATTAGCATGGATATAGGTAACAATAAATATGGATTACATGGAGCTTATCACATTTTTAAATAAGTCAACTTAAATCTTCCATTATAAAGTTGAATGCAGGATGTAGCCAGGTATTATCACACAGAAAATGCCACTGATGCTACCGCCCAGTTGCATCCTGCCTAATACCCAGCTGCATGCTGCATTCTACTTTAAAACGGAAGAGGTAAGTCAGCTTATTTAAAAATGTGATAAGCTCCCATATTTTTCCAGAACTTTACTTTGAACATTCCTGTAATGCTTTCTGTCATACTGCATTGTATCTTTGCTCCTACCCATCCCCTCCACTTTGTATGCATTCATGAAGCACTGTGCTGACGATCATATGTTGTTCCATTGCAGTGTATCCAATATAGACATATGATTGCAACCACAATGACTGCCTTAGAACTGTATGCTGCTGACCTGGGTATATATGCATTCAGACAACAGCTTGCTGTATTTTCCATTCAGAATGTGTCCACTAAGCTAGAACAGTTGGAAGCAAAAAAATAAAATAAAAATGGTACCCTCTGGCAGAAGCATTCTTTTCTTGAGCTGACAGATTGACTCTTGTTGACTCTTATGATACAATAATTGCTGCCAAGTAGATTGGCAGCAGATCAGCAGTGTCAAAGAGCCTAAATTCCCAGGTGTGTGATTTGGCTGCAGGTGTTAAGACTTTACTGGATGCACATTTCCTCTTCAAAACAAGTATGTGATTGTCCTCTTGCCTTTTCAATAAATGTTTCTTACATGTCTGACTCTTCATAAAACCAATAGGAAAGGCATCTGCTTAACAATTATATCCTACTGCAAGGAATGTAGTCAGTGGACTAAGATGAAGGAAAAAAATCCATGTAGATATTGAAATGCTTTTAAAACCCTGATTGGTTTTGGATAGAACATTTAATAGTGAGATTGCAACCCATTTTGCAGCTGCTTAAATCAGACACAATGGAGGGATGAGCTCCATAGAAAAGAGGAACTGAATTTTAATTTAAGGAAATGGCTTGCTGAAGATTTCAGTGTGACTGTCCATGGACCTTCAAAATTATGCTACAGAATCCTTCATGACCAGTGATCACATAGATCTCCACTGTGGTAGCTAACAATCACTTAGGAATCTAAGCATTCAGCAGCTAAGCATCCGGGTTCCAGGCAAATAAGTTCAAACAGCAAAGCCTGTGCCAGTGAAGCCTCACAAGAGTCCCATCATAAAATCAGGAAAAGCCAAGTATAGAGGATCTAGGACAAAAGTCCAACAAATGGTCAGTGTAAAATAACAGCAAAGCAAACCACAAAGAGCTTAAAATTCTCAGGAACTCATGAGATACTTTGAATGTATATCTCTCATCAGTTTCTTCAGGAGCAAGCCGATAGTCTTAGGCCTTGTTCCCACTATGATTTAAAACAAATTGCTGATCAGGTTATATGTCTGTCGTTCCCACTTGGAACAGGTTCCAAACTGACTGCACTCAGTTTCAATCAAGATGAAGTGAGGCAAATGTAAAAGAACCACTCTTTCCTGACACTAGTTTTCTTTTCCTTTTGAAAAGAAGTGATTAGCAAGTGTGTTCAGCAAGTGGGAATGAAGGACCTGAATCGCATCAAACTGAAGGAGAAGGATTACTGTGGCAGAGGGTTGGCACATCCCTCACCAGTTTTTAGAGAAATCTGCCATTTCCCCCCCCCTCTTCCCCAGGACCTGTCCTACATTCTAACCTTCTGTCCAGGAGGAATTCCAAAATGCCCTCCATTCCAAGCTTGACTAGCATGTCTTGCAAGTCTGAAAAGCTGGGAGGGCACCACTTCAACTTCTCCTGTCCTCCAAGTCCTGCAAGGAGGACAACACCTCACCCAAAGAAGAATCCTCCATGTGACACCCATGGCTGAGGCATCCCAGGGGACTTGGAGGACATGGGAAATTGAAGTGGTGCCCTCCCAGCCAAAAACTAGTGAGGGATGAGATACTAGTGAGGGATGGGATTCTGGCCATGGCACCTATGACTCCCTCTTGTGTTTTCTTGAATGTGTTTCTGGCTGCATCACCAATGATGTGTAGATGATTGACAGGCATTTTTGAAGGGACATAAACTAGTGGAAATGACAATCGTGCCAAAAAAAGAAGTGAATAAAGAAAAGACCTGCTTCCATAGTGAGAACGATGCATGGACTGGAATCAACTCACCAACCCAGAGTGAAAGCGAATCGCAAACCAGGTTAAATTGAAGTGACAATAAGCCCTTATAAAGGAGCTGCCAGAGCTCTACCCAAATCCAGCCACTGTCTGCTGAAGGCTTCCTGCAGGAGCCTTTCTCATGAGCAATATCAAGATGTTCTTTGCTGCGCTCAAATTTCTAAACATTAAAGTTCTTTCTCCCTGCTCCCCATTTGAAGCAGCATTTTGTTAAGAACCTGTCTCTGTCTCTGTTGTTGAACTCTCTTAATCTAGAAGTGGGGGCAAAGCTTTTCCAGGACCACAGATCCTGCCACTTCTTGCAGGGGACTGCTGATGGTTTGCTCAGGTCCTCATCCCAAGTGGACCTCAGAAGCAGGGGCATACTGCTCTATGGAAAGTCTCAGTCCTTTAGACATTTTTTAAAAAAAATAAAGTACAACCCCTGTATATGTGGGACTGATACCTATGTTTTCATTTGCCCATGTCACAAAAATATATTCTATCTTGCCATTTTTAGATCCTCCAGCATGATTCTGTAGTATGCTTCCGGAGCAAGTTGATAATAAAGTCACACTGGAGGACGTAGAAACATCTAGAGAGGGCAACCTCTACTGAAAGTCAATCATTTCAACAAGGTTCACTATTATCTGTTCATTTCCAGGAACATCCCCTGCATATACAGAGGGTTGTACCATATTTTAGTTGAGAGCAAGACATTGGTTTTTCAAAAACATTGGCCTTATTTTTGTTTGCAAATATAATTTTCTCCATATTTAAATATAAATTCATCCTTATTTAGATATAAATTGTAGATTAAGAGCCAGTGTGGTGTTGTGTTGAGCATTGGACTAGGTCTCTGGAGACCAGCGTTCGGATCCTGCCTCAGCCATGTAACACACTGGGTGGCATTGGGCAAGTCACACTCTCTCAGCCTCAAGGGATGGCAATGGCAAACCCCCTTTGAAGAAACTTGCCAATAAACTCCATGATAGATATTAGGGTTGTTATAAGTCAGAAACAACTTGAAGGCAGACAACAACAACAAATTATAGATTAGTAGCTGGAGATGAAATTTTCAAAGGTGAAGACAAGTAAAATAGTGAAGTAAAAGCTTATGGTTATGTTACAAAAGACAAACATTTCAAAAATTAAATTTTGAGTAAGAAGTGTCTTTTTCTAACAAGCAACCTCTTAAATGAAGGTCAAAATATTTCCATAAATGAAGAAGACAACAGGGGTAAAGAGGAGAGACAACAAAATAAAATATGATATTGACATTTTGACAAAATCTAAGACAAATACAATTAATATAGGAGGTAAAAAATGGCAAGCATTTGAAAAATAAATCATGAGTAACGAAGGTAACTATGCTGTCAGTTTTAGCTTTAGCAATGGTTTCATTACATGGAATAAATACATCCATTGCAGCCTCTCTTCCTCGTACTTGGAGAATTGCATCACAAAACACAACAGTGAAATTTTGTTTCTTCAACATTCTTCAATGGGCAGCTAGTGATACAAACACTTAAAGGCAACAAACATGCAAAGTACATTTGTAACCCTCATTAGAACTTGCATTACATCAATGGCAGGAAGGTTTGGTGTCACTTTATTCTTTTTGACCAATAATTCTCTGTATTTCCTGCAAGAAATTTGAGTGATGCAAATGACCTTATTTTTACAGCATGCTTTTATTAAATAGTTTATTATTTTGGCAGACTAATAAAGATTTTGGTATTTGCTTTTATTTGCAATAATATTACCACCACATAAAAAAGGATTTTATGTTCTTTTTGAGGAACAAGGAGGATAAAAGTGTTGATGGATAGTGCAACTGAGGCATCAGCAATGAGCTGGAAATGAGACACATAAATATGAAAGCAGAGCTAAGAAAATAGAACTGTACCCTTGGCCTTTCTTAAAAGAACATGTGCATGCCATGGCTCATTCACACTCTTAAACAGAAACACCTTTTATTTCAGCGCATTGGGGAATGCATGCAAAGTCTGATTCACTATTAATATCCCTTGCTTCTTGGCATCTTTCAAATAATTAATAAAATTATGAAATTTCTATAATACATTTGAAAAGAATATTATTAATCAATAGTGTTTTAACAAAAAAAAAACTAATTTGTCTAAAAGAAAGACATCTGCTTCATTTGGGGTTCAAGAAAAAGACATCTTCCCTCTAGATATCTTAAAACATTCCACTCAAACATGTACAGGCATTGTCAAGGTACACAAGTAATGGCTTAAAGATGAACAAGATTTCAAATCTTATTATTCTACAGTATTTGCATAGCTCTTCATTTTACTTTACATACATCACTACAACAATGCTAGCAGTGAGCTTATAAAAAAGACCATGAACACCCCTGATTTACTAAATAGGAAACAGATTTTATTTAAGTATTTTTGCTCAAAGCTATCCCAAAATGAACCAAGTTTGAATGTTTTAAACCCTGGGACAAAAAGATACCTGTGTATTTTATAGGATATGGTTTGGGCTACATTTATGTGGGACACTTTTACATGAGACTTAAAATTGCCTTTGGACTTCTGTAATTTTATTTAGGCTAACATCTAGTGAGTTGTTTGTGCAGAAGAATATTTCTAAATGAGGATTTGTGTTTATGTAGGTTTTACAGTCACTACATAAAAGGTACTTTACGCTTCATATATGAAAACATTTAATTTTAACTGGATTGCACCATATTTGCTAACTTAAACCTAGTATTGCCTACTAGACTTCCACTAGAACAATGGGAATTTCTTTCTCACCCTAACACTCAGCCTCTATTCTGTCATCTAAAAATCTGCTCCCAGGGTTTTCTCAGCCCTTTAAAGCAGATTTTGAGAGTGTATAGGGAACTTAGAAGCGGGGAATTGTTGCACCAAAGAAAGCCATTATGTTGACAAAGCAATCCAATTGGATTTTGTGTTTGTGATTTATTTTCAGGAAGAATGGAAAGCAGCAATTTTGTAAATGATATAAAACAAAAGGTTAGTATTCTGCCTGGAATCCCACTTTGGATTCAAATAAATTAGTATTCTGCTACTTCTTTACCATGATATATACTTTGATCAACACCAAATCATTTTCTGATTAAATATTTGTACTAGTCTAGATTTGCACTAGTTTTCCTTTGGAGACATAAAAAACAAGTAGGCTGTCCCTGATCACCAAGAGAGATCATATCTTAACAGAGATGTACACCCAAGATCCCCATCCTGTTCTATCACACCATTCTTATTCTTGATGTATGCATTTAATTAAGGACCAGCACAGTAAAAATACATTTGTTTTAATTTTCCCACTAGAGAAACTAAAAGACATGCCTAGTTTTCAAACATCTAAAGGACTAAAAGGGTCTGCTGTGAAATAACATTGGCGTTTAAACAGAGTTATGGCTTTTCCAGAACTATGAGGTCTACTCTGCAATGCAGAAATAATGCAGTTTGACATTGCTTTAACTTCCATGGCAGTTAAATCCTCGGATTTGTAGTTTGTTGTGGCACCAGAGATCTCTGACAGAGAAGACTAAGTATCTCACAAACCTACAAGTCCCAGAATTCCATAGCATTGAGCCACTACAGTTAAAGTGGTGTCAAACTGCATTAATTCTGCAGTGCAGATTACACCTAAGAATATTTACCTGTTATTTATTCACTTTCATCCTTGCTAATGCCTTGTGCATAGTTTGAAAAAGATACTAAATATGGATTTTTTAAAAACTTGAGGAATCTGCTTGGTTTTTCATTCTGTTTCTTGGTATGAAAGTTTACCTCATTGACAGCTACAAGGCAAGACCTAAAAGGCAATCAGACAGTAAGTTTCATATCATCCAATTTTAAAAGTGCATTTAAAAGAGTTTGCATTTAACAATTAGTGATTTGCCAGGATTTTTTTTAAAAAAAGCTTGTGCCCAGTGCCAGTGACTCTTCCTCTGCCAGTAATAGTCATATCTTTCCTGGGATGGTATCCAACCATAGTGGCATCTAATGGGTAGCAGGCTACATTTTTACTGTTGGAGGTGAAATTGAAAGTTGCACTATGAAGAAGTGATGAATTTGCATCACTGAACGTTGCCTAGCAATAAGAGATGAAATGCTAATGCTGACTTTAACTATAAAAAGGGGCTTTTGCATTCACTCCCAAAATTGCACCATATTTTTTAGAATGAAAGGGAAGAATAAAATTAGGGTAAATGGAAATAACAACAGAATGTAATGGTTGCAATAAGTGTTTGAGTGGGAAATCCTCCAATCGAATAAAATTAGAAAAGACTTTGGCTGACTCTGTAGGCTAATTGAAGTTTAATTTAAATTATCTTCACCTTAATTACTGTTGAGGTCTCAGTTTAGGCATCATCTATGAAAATGCCTCCCTCTTCTAGTCAGTTTATACCCTTCCTTCTTTTTCTACTGTTAGGAAAAGAATGGATAAATAGACTTCTCCAAAATAAGTACGTAATAAGTAATATTTCACATCTTCAGTGAGGCACATCTTGGTGAGTTAATTAATTTCCATAACCAAGTGTGTAGGATGTGTGAAGTGTAGGCACTTTGATGGCAAAGGAGTGAAATTATGGCCAACTGCCATTTTGTAGTTGACAATGTCTGTTGTGTTCTGCATGAACCAGGCTTGCATGCTCATACATTAGCAAATGCAGCCATGTTAGTCCACAGCAGTGTATTTTGTTCTGCCTTTAGAGTGGAGTGTTGTTACAAATAAACATTTTCCACCTGTTCCAACAGCCTGGCATATTATTTTCTTGATATGTGATGATACAATACCTCTCAGGTTTGCTAAGTAGCAAAGGGAAATGTAAGCAAAAGAAAAGGTTTGCCACTTTCACAGGTTTTCTGTGCTTGGGGTCCTGCTCATCCGAGAACTGTAAGAATGGCAGCCATATTTTATAGTATTTCTTTGGCCTCTGCCATCTGGTGTAGGTTAGTTTTTCCACTGCCAACATTTCCCTGAAGCCTCATCTACCACAATATTTTATTCCCAAGTAAATGTCTGGACTGAATAACATGAGCTTTAAACATTGTAATTTTTTAATATATGTTGCAGTTAATCACTAATGATGCCATCACTAAATACACAAAAAGTGTCTGATAACTGATGGACACAACACATTTCTATACAAAGTCTAGACAATGAGACATCTTTATTTTTTTATTTTTATTTTTATGCTGCAGTGTTCTCCTTGATACGCTAATCCATTTAAAACAGCTATTTTAAATTATCTTTAATAATTTCTGCAGTGCTTTTACTAGACCAGAGCTTATGCTTAAATAAAAATGAACAGCATAGCTTAAGCATGTAGTCTCACAAGCCAAATGGTTTCCCAATCAAGTGAAGAAAATTAATGCATTTTCTAAAACGTTTGCTGCTCTGAATCCAATGCAAATGTTTAGAAGAGAGATTAACCTTAAGGTCTCCATAAGAACTTCTTTCTGCACAAGACAAACCTAACAAACTGAATGTTTATGGTGCTAATAAACACTTCTGAAAAGCAAGTGTTAAGAGTATATACAGTAAGCCCCAAGGCCAAATTAGCTATAAACGCTGTGAGGTACACTTTCAAAATCCTGAACAATCTTTTCAAACACTTCCATGAGGCACATTTATGAAAAGATCCTCATTGTCTAAATTAACTACATAGCCAAAATTACATGCAACATACACAACAAAGGCATCATCTCAGCTTATGATCACACAACCCCTTATCGTCCCTGTCTTTGTCTTTTTCTTGCTATTGTCTCCTCATTATCACCCAGTTGCATTGGATCAGAGAAAGAGAAATATGTGGTTCAGATGCTGCTGGACTACAACTTTTAACAGGCCACAGCCATTAGCTATTGTGAGGATGGTGGGAACTACAGTCTAACAACATCCCAAACAGCTCACATTCCCTATGCTTGTTGTAGATAGTGCTACTCTGGGGAAAACTTACTGGTTTTTTTTTTACTGAAACTTTTCCCAATCCTTCTCTGAGAAAGAAGAGGAGGAGGTGAAAAGGGGGTATAAGAAGAATGAGAAGACAATTTTATGGGCTTCAAAAAGTGGAGATAGAAATTGTTAGTAGTTTGTTGCCTAAGTATCATCTGAACCATCCACAGGAAGATGAAAGTTCATCCATGGAATTTATCTCATCCTCAAAACTATGTAACCATGTAGTCTCAAAAACTGTAACTTGCCCACAGCCACCTAGGGATCTCTGTGCTGAGGGCTGGTTCCTAGGAAACTCTTTGTATATGAACAAAGCTGTGGCTATACATATGTGTTTAAAGGGACAGATATAATAATATACACATGTGATGTGTCACTTGTATATTTTGCAGCTGAATGTGTTTTAAAAGGCAGTAAGGAAAAGAACCTGACTGTATCAAAGCAAACCTGACTCTCTAATTACTATATTTTAGACTTCTAAAAGCTATATACCTCCTCATGTGTTTAGCTACAAACATTGATGAAGCTTCTCACCCATAATTCCACTGCTCATGGTTTCTTCCTGTGCCACAAGTATCTTTAACTCAGGGCCTTTGCAGACTGCTAGAAATAGTGCAAATTGAGTCCACTTTAAGGGTTAGGGTTAGGGAATCATGGGAACTATATTTTATTGTGGCACCAGAGAAGGCTCAATGTCTCAGAAAAAAAACACCAATTCCCATGATTCCCTAGCACTAACCCTAACTCTTAAAGTGGACTCAATTTGCACTATTTCTGGCAGTCTGCAAAAGCCTTTAGTCTTCCTAAGGTATGGATTGCTTTCCTGTATCTCAATGTGGCATTAAAAAACATCATCCATGTTATATTGGATAAACAATCCATTGTTGCTGTTCCTTCTGCCGCTCTTGTTAATATGCTATAGGATTTATGTATAACCCTTCTAATGTTTATATACCACTTAAGATAGTTTACAGCCATTGTTGTTGTGTGCCTTCAAGTCATTTCCAACTTATCCAACTCTCCCAGGGTTTTCTTGGTAGAATTTGTTCAGAGGTGGTTTGCCTTTGCCTCTCTCTAAGGCTGAGAGAGCATGAATTGTTCAAGGTCACCCAGTAGGTTTCCATGGCTGAGTCCAACATTCAAACCACTACACCATGCTGGCTTTACAAGACAATATAGAAAATGCAATATTATAAAAAATAATATGTTAACACAGAAATGGCCAGGTTCATATTTGTGAATGTGCCCAGAAGAGAGTAATCAAGATGGCCAAAGACCTGGAAACCAAGCCCTATGAGGAGCTAGGATTGTTTAGCCTGGAGAAGACAAAACTGAGAGGTGACTTTATAGTCATCTATAAATATTTGAAGAAATGTTATATAGAAGATGGAGAGACCTTGTTTTCTACTGTTCCGGAGACTAAAACAATGCATTCAAATCACAAGAAAAGAGATTCCACCTAAACATTAAAAAGAACCTGGCTACTGATAAAGCTGTTGGACAGAGGAATAAGCTGCCTCCAAGAGTGGTGGACTCCCCTTTATTGGAATTTTAAACAATGGTTGGGTGAACTGTCAGGAGTGCTTTGGGTGTGTATTCCTGCATGGCAAGTGATTGTATTATAGGGTCTTTATGATCCCTTCCAATTCTATGATTCTAAGATACGTCATAAGACACATAATCAGTCTTAGCAGTCACCTTACATCTTTGGATCTCCTTTCTCCTTGGTCAAAAAGTGCATATTTGCTCATGTGAGGCCATGCCAAGCCTACAAACAGCAGGTCATCATATTCAAGTGTTACTTAAGAAGTCTGAATCAACATCTGAGCAAGTGAGCACCTACCTCCAGACACTCCTTTCTTGTTCCTTTCTTCATTTGATTTGAGAATGCATTTTTATATACATTTGAGAATGCATTTTTATATACATATGGTGCTTACATACCTTTATCAACTTTATCTCCTCACAGACCCTCATTTTCTGCACTGATAATTCTGTTACTGAAAATATACTTCAAGCTAGCACATAAGTTCTGGAAACAGTGTGCCAGTTCTGTCAAGGCCAGAAAAATTATGACCTAGTTCCAGGAAGAAAACCAATTGCTGGAATATCATTTCAAACAGGAGGTTCCAACTCACTGCAAATAACATGAAATGCTTCCCACTCTTTTTTACTTCAAAGTGAGATAAAATATTTTCAGTTGTCTAGTCAAACAAATGTAGAGTAAAGCTTTTAGCTTCTGAACAGAAAACTGTTGCTCAGCAGTTGGCCAGACAGGCACAAAAATCCTTTATATAAACATTTCCCTTGTAATCAATAGTGGTTATTTTCTATATAAGAATTCCTGGCTGCAGCTGAGGATCAAACCACCCCATCCCTTAAAAGCAAAAAGAGATGGAGCTCTATGTCTATATACAAATCTACTGTTAAGGGTCATGAGATCTGAAACTTAAACCATGTAATCCTTGATGCAGGTTAATATGAGTATGTACTTAATTGGCAAGTGATACTATGTTTTATTGTTACATCTGCTAGAAGGAGAGTCCACTTTGGTAGGTCAGTGTTATGCTGAGCTGTGGACAACTATCTTTAGTGATTCATGAATCAGGAACTGTGGGAGAAGCCAGTGGCAGGACTGAACAGGACAAACCAGGAAACCAAAGTGAATTCCAGAACAAAAGGAGCAGGTCAGATGTTAGAACTGAACAACAGGCAGGATTAGAGAAACATTGGAGAGCCTGGGAAAAACTTTTTTTTTTAATTCAAGCAATGCACAACTAGGATAGAGCCTCCAAGATTCTGGACAGCCTGGGTGAGTGGAGTCATGCTGAAGTTTGGAATTACTTCTCTGAAATGCAGCCACCAGTAGTTCATCACACAGAGCAACTGCATTCAGACCCAGCATCTCTTGAAAGTTTCCCACCAGGAAAGTTGCAGTCTGTTGGAAGACAGTAGACCTAGCTTCACCATCCTATGCAGTCGGGTACAAGACCACTGTAACATCTCAAGCAATGGAAGAAGGTTCTTGAGATCAAGCTTTATCTATTGTTAAAAGCAATATTAGGGGGGTTGCAGACTGCCAGAAATAGTGCACATTAAATTGAGGCACTGCCCTGGCTCAGTGCTAGGGAATCATGGGAATTGTATTTTTTTCCTGAGACATTGAGCCTTCTCTGTCAAAGAGCTCTGGTGCCACAATAAAATACAGTTCTCATGATTCCCTAGCACTAACCCTAACCCTAAAAGTGGACTCAATTTGCACTATTTCTGGCAGTCTGCAACCCCTAATTACTAGGAGATGTTCCTGGAAACAAGGAATAATAGGTGACAGATTTATCCAATCAATGTAGAAATTAAAAACAAGAAGCAGTAAATTACTCTGGGGCCCCAAACAAATGGTGATATACCTGAGTATTCCTCCATGCCTGTTAATTGGTAGGCTCAGAAATACAGTTGCTCCTCTGTTTTGGCAGGGTAACTGTTCTGGACTCCTTTGTGAAAATGGAAACCCGCGCATATTCATGTCCCATAGACTTGAATGGAGGCACAGGGGCATGCGTGCATGCACCATGGGCATGCACCACATTGTATGTCCCTCTGTTTGTCCCACATGCATAAGCGAGGGATGTGGATCCGACGTCTGCGAAAATGGAGGGGGGACTGTTTTACACAGGGACAGTATTATAATAATCCAATCTGGAAGTCAGGAGATCCCTGCATGACATACATGATCAATCAATTGTAAAAAGGACAATAAGAAGGAATAATATTCTTGATATGTATATATTTTCTTCCTTCTTTTCTGAATTTATAATAATTTTATATACTACTTCTACAAGTGTGTGCAAAATATATTGCACAAGAAACAGCTCAAATATTGAGCCCCTAGAACCCAAGCATTGCTCTGGTCCTGTTTTCTTTCCCATCTTGCTAAGGAAAACTTTCAGATCCTTTGGCTTTGTTTCCTTTTTCTGATTCTCTTTTTCTCCTAGTATTTCAAGCATTAGAATCTCCAGGTGCCCATCCACTCTTGTTCACTTGAAATTCAGACACCAGATGGTGCAAATAACTGATGTAATTTCTCCTCCCAATCAAGTGCAGCAAGCAGGTGGACTGCTGCTGGTTTGGGTTCCTGAATCTCAAGGTATCAAAGAAGCCTACTTAGGTGAATGACAAGTGCCTGACAATGATAAATAACGCTCAGAAATGACAGATATAGTGTTTCAAGAACCTGTGTACTTTATTTCTATTCTGCAGCAATTGCTTTTCATGATTAATTTATTGTGTTTACTCTGATCTACAAAGGGTATAGAAAACAGGAAAACACAAAAATGTGCCTAGTTTGGATGCTTTCTGTAACTATTTTAAAACTTGTCTTTTATTTATTCACTAAAATTATCATTTTTTTTTTTTGGCTACTGTTCTGTCAGAAACTGACCCGATTTAGTTTGGAAAGAAGCTAATGCTATGGATACTGTTAGAACCAGAAAAGCATAAAAGTTTCTGTCAGGCTCTTATAGTGGTTTGTATTGCTTAGCTCTATGGGGTTGTTCATATTCTCACACTATAGGGAAAAATAAGAATAAGCTAATTGACCCCGTACCCTCTCTTGGAGGACACCTGATGTGCTATACTCATTGACAGAGCTTGGCTGAGTTACTTTTTTAGACTATTGCTCCTAGAATCAACCAGCCAACATGGTCAGTGTCATGGTATGGGTTTCTGAGAGTTGTAGCCACAAAAGAAACTTTTTCAGACTCTGTTCATGTAGATTCCTCATGCAGTTTAGAAACCTGAGCTCCATTACAGAGGTTCATGTGACAGTGGGCTTGTGCACCAATAATGTGTCAAATGGGGTGAGGCTAGATTATGGATGAAAAATATTTACCATAATTTCATTCTTGATTAAAGGATGGTTTCCTGAGATGTGGGAAACATCCTTGGTAAGAATGGCAAGATTTTAGAAATTTTCACCCAGTATTCGCAGATCCTGAAATCATTCTGCTCAGAAATACATGTGGGTTCTCTGTGTAAAAATTGTGTGTGTGCGTGTAAAAATCAGCTTTGTACAAACATTTTTTTTCATAGAATCATAGAAGAGACTAGAAGAAACCTTGCTGAGCTTCCCTTGGTGGTCAAAACTGTATTATTCTTTCTGGCCTTTTATTTTTACAGTAGTTTTTTAAATTTGGTTTTATGTCAGCTTTTAAATCAACAAATCACCACCACTGACTGATTGCTCTAATACAGGGGTCGGCAACTGCACAGTGCACAGGGGACATTTTACCTTCTAGTGCCCATCTACTGGATCTGCTGTGAATTTCATGCCTTATGTCACTTCAAGGTGCCATTTTGGCTCCTTTTGATCAATTTCCCCTCTTTTTTGGTGTTTGGAGGAGGTTTGGGGGCCTTTGCAGAGTTACACAAAGAAAAATACTGCATTTTAAGGCAAGTTTGGCCCATTTGGAGACAAAAAAGAATTGAATGAAAATCACCCGCATTTTTTTTTTTTAGTGGAGCTGGGAGCTGGAGAAGTTTTCTGGGGGGACCCCAATTGCTGCAAATGACCCATGAACACAATTCACCCACCCCTGCTCTAGTGTCACCAAGCTCAGTTCATAACAGAAGCTCTTTACCTGTTAGGTGGGTATGGCTCCTGGTGTGTCACTGTTTAGCAAAACAATATGGAGGGGACAAAGTTTTCTGTCTATATAGTGATTTCATGTTTAAAGAATAATATAGAGATAATAAATATATGAATGGGGTAAATCTTGATAGTAAAATGGTATAATTTGGGCAAATAGCCTTCCTAGCAAATAGTGGCGCCCCCCTTGCTTGTGTCTTTTCAAAACTGGATTGGACTGCAGGAAAGTATCTTGTTTTGAAAGGTAAAGGAACGGGTTTGACCTAACAGGTCAATTAGCTCCCTAACTTGTATAACTCAGTGGGGGAAAATTCCTTTTCAACCCACGCTGGCAATCTGTTTATATTCTCAGTATGATGATTGACATCCCTTTTAACCCAGAAAGGCACATATGCAAGTGTTATTCCTACATACAAATTATAAAAACATTTTTTTTAAACTGAAACCTTTCTCGGTTCAAGGAACATATCTATGTGCTGGAGAGATTTTTTGTTAATGTATGGCGGATGAAAATGAAAAGCAGGATTGGAAATAGTGAGGAGGCAAGCACTGAAGTGGAGGAAGGAAGGAAATATATGATCTAAGAGAAAAAATAGGAGTGATATAGGAGTGATCTAAGAGAAAAAATAGGAGTGATAGGGGCAGTAGGGGAAGACAGAAGGAGTTATCAAATGAATTAAAATAAGGAAAAGATGGAGGAATATCACAGAACTGATTAAGTGTGGAACAATTTTGGAATGTTTCTACACTTCTTTTTCTCTTTCACCATTAAAATATACAACCTGCCTACTTTTTAAAATTTCTGTTAGTTGTTGCTGAAAGTTTTTCCTGTTTCATTCAATTTACTGATAAATGTAAGTACTGACAGTAAGGGCTGTTCGACAGTGGAACACGCTCCCTCGGAGAGTAGTGGAGTCTTCTTCCTTGGAGGTCTTTAAGCAGCGGCTGGATGGCCATCTGTCGGGGATGCTTTGATTGGGAGTTCCTGCATGGCAGGGGGTTGGACTGGATGGCCCTTGTGGTCTCTTCCAACTCTATGATTCTATGATTCTATGATTTACATCCCATCTTACCTTCAATAAACTCATTGTTGCACTTGTGGCTTTTTATCCACTTTATCCTCACAACAAATCTTGGAAGCAGGATTTGAACCTGGGACACCTGGTCTGCATCTATCACCCTTTTTGTCTTATAGAGAGGAGAAGCACTCAACTCTTCCCTTTCATTCTGTTCCTCTTGTCAGAATTGGCATGTTCAAAGGGAATAGAAGGCTGCAAATTTAATTACATGTTTAAAGGGAAATTTATAGAAAACAAGCAGCGGCTGGCATTCTTGCTTGAGCAACACAAGCAAAGCAATGCTTGCCACTCAGTTTTACATAATACAGCAAGTCAAGCAATGGTGCAGTGATTGTTAAGTGTGCCTTCCACAAAGGGAAGGGCTTCTTCCAGCATTCACAGAAAGCTTCTAGCAAAAAAGGGAGAATCAATATTCATCAATTATCCTCTTTCAATGCAGCCCCCCCTCCTACAGTTGAAAAGACCCCCTCTACCCCTTTTGGGAGGACACAAGAGGCTATTGGCTTAGGGAGGAATCACAACATTTGTCATATATATACCTTGCCAGCATGAGTGAAGTCTGAATGTGAGTCTGTACTTTTATTGTTAAGATATGTTTGTCCATTTAAGAATAGGGCTGTACTGAATATTCTTGATTTTTCAACTCTGAGGTGAAAAGCAGCAGGTAGAATGGGATGGAAATATATGACTTAATTCTTTACTATGTAATTTTAAGTAGAAGCCTCTGTTTCCCCATGTCCTCCTGTCACTGAGCAAATAATTAAGACGTTAGCATGTGCAACTGAAACAGTGGCATATTCCCTGTCCACATGCCCATGCTTTCAATTCCCTCTGTTCTTTGTCCTGTGTTGAAGTTTAGATTATAAGCTCCTGTGGACAGAATATTATCTTTTTCTACTGTGTAAAGTGCCATGTACATAGATAACACATTCTGGTAATGTATAAACCCACTATAATAACTGGGTGTACTGGGTGCATCTACTCTGTTGAAATAATAACATCTGACACCACTTTAAATGCTGTAGCTCTATCCTATGGAATCCTGTGATTTGTACTTTTATGGGGTCTTTAGCATTCTCTGCCAAAGAGTGCATGTGCCTCACAAAACTACAAATCCCTGGATTCTGTAGGATGCAGCTATTACAGTTTAAGTGGCATCAAGCTGCATTATTTCTGCAGTGTAGATCACCTATTATTTTGGTTTCTTATTCTTTTTGGTGCCATTGGTTTTCCATTAATCTCCTTCTTAGATTAATCACAGAGTTCATTCCAGCTGCTCAGCAATTATGAAATGGATGGACTAAGATTCTCTTGCCACGTCTACCCAAAGTCATCACTGAAAAGCAATGTAGACTAGTGCAATGATCATGAAATTAATCAAATGAATGATCCTATTTTATTACATTAAGGAATATGGTGCTACTTTGCTACATTTAGGGAATATATTACATTCAGGGAATATTCAGGGAATATGATGATACTACAAATTCTATACTACAAATCAGAACTGGTTATGTAATAGCTATGGAGTGATATTACTGACAGGAAGTGAGGCAACTGCGAATAATAGCAAGAATAAAGGAATAGATGAACATTTTCACATGTAGTGCTAAAGAATTAACCAGGAGCTATAGTGAGATTCTGCCCAAAAGCAGGTGAAAAAAATTAAATAGGTCTGGCTCAGTCCTAATTATGGATACATTTTTGTTCCAAAAGATTTAAAATTATGGTTGTTGTTTTTTAAAATATTTGTTGATGGTTTTTAGAATATGTTGCTATTAGTTTTATAGGCTCTTTTAACTGATGTTATGTGTTGTGTTGTTTGTTGTTCCACACTTCCATCTACAGGGAGAGGGAGGTAAGAAATAATAATAATGATAATGATAATGATAATTACAACCACCACAAAAACAACCAGCACCAAACAAAAAATATGACTAAATGCAGAGGAAGAACTAGAGCTGGGAATGTTACTTAGAGGGAGAGTAACATGTTAAGCATTTCTTCTTAATGCCCCCCACAGTACCACATTACTTATTACTTTTTACCATTTATGAGTAATGTGTTTTTCTTATTATTAATTTTTAAAAGAAAAAATATACTTAAATATAGAATAGCAAAACAGTCCCCAATTTCCCAAGCAACCCTCTAAACATTTGACAATTTTCTACACTTTTAAAAAGTTAAAGGGCCAATCCTTACGTTACTTTATAGAAGGAACTGTGTTCTAATCTTGCTATCCTAAACATACATGCATTTCAGGATGTGTTGTATCTAACTTATTATCTGAACTTTGGGAAGAACATGGATCCTATTGTGCACCTCTGTCATGTGAAGTAATTTTTTTCAATTAATACAGTTAATATGCAGAAAAGGAAAAAAGTTGGGTAGGGGGTGGGATGAGCAAACAGGCATCAGGTAGAAACCATATCCAGAATGTGAATTAGGAATGCTTGCACTAGCCTGTTAATGCCTTACAGAATATCTTAAAACTATTCAACACAAATCAACTCAGTGTCAACAACCCATCATGGATAAACTATCTAATTAACAGAAGCCATCATAGTATTTGGGAATTGAGTCTTGGCTCAGTTGTTAGAGCAGAAGGGCAATCCTTGATATGCAAAAATGATCTTCCTTTTTTTTTTTTTTTAAATGACTGTGAGATAGATTTTCCTTAATTTTAAATTAACCCCTCTTCAACTTGAAATGTTCAGACTTTTGGTAGCATTTTTTGAAATATTATCTCAGAGCCTACATCGTGATGCATACTCAATTACTTTCCCTTCCCCACCAAATTCAGCATTCAAGACTGACTAGCAGCAGATTAAACTGTCCCTTGATAGATCATGTAAATATATTTTGGGGATATTGTTGGAGTTAGTCCAGTAGGCAAAAATTAATATCTTTATCATTATGAAATAGGAAATCCACAAATATGTTGTTTTTAATCCTCCAAACTAAAGAAGTTGAAAATACTCAGACTTTGATTTTCAAAGGAGTTGTTGGTTGCTGGAATTTCCCCCATTCTTGGCAAGAGCATTCTTGGCTGGGGAAAGATAGTTTAAATTGTAAAGGAGGCAGAAGACTTCAAACTAGGAATGGAAATAATATTTGCTGTTGTTTGTTTCCTGGCCAAAAATGGATCCCCCCCACACTTGGGAAACCCAGTTAGGAAGACTAGCACAGTGAATTTTGTGCATGTTTAGTTTAAAGTTTCTGGGGGAGATTATTCTGTCAGAAATATTTGGGTTATTTACATGTTAATTATGGGTTTTGTGCAAAAAATGTTGTTTTGTTCTGAAAGAATTGGTTCCAAATAGCCATATTTGTTTTTGTGTGAGAAGAAAAGATTCAATGTTTTGTTTGTGCAGAAAACAACAATAATGGAAGGAAAAAAATCCACCACATGTTAATGTAAATGGTAGTTTTGTGAAAAACTGCACAGATCTAATACAGAAATATTATACATATTTCTCTACAGAATAATTGTCCAATATACTTTGGAATGTATAAATATTGGGTAAGAACTGTGTAGAAGTATATATTTTTCTGCTGTAGGAAAAAAATTAAAATTATTAATCCTAACTTGTGATGACAAAATAATCAATTCCACGTGGACATTTATCACATCTAGTATGCAAGGATCTATTGTTTGCATCCAGTTGTCAGTCCCAACTACAGTAGACCTCCTTGAATCAATGGAAATATGATAAATCAAGATGTACAGTATTTCTATTGATTCAGTGTTTCTGTTCAGGTTGGGACTAGCCATTGGCTTTAGCAATTTGCATTTCAGATCTGCCTTGCATAGCAATTTTCTCTACTAACAGATGTATCAAGTATAGGAGGGCCAGTGTGATATACTGGTTTGATAGCTGGATTAGGATTGTGGTAGGCCAGAATTCAAATCCCTGCTGAGCCATGGAAATCTACTGGGTGACACTGGCCATGTGTCTTTTAGTGCCATTGTTTTCCCATTAATCTCCTTCCTGCTTTAATCACAGAGTTCATTCCAGTTACTGAGGAGACACTGGGATACTACTGGGAAATACTGGGTGACTCTCTCAGCCTCAGAGGCAGGCAATGTCAAACCTCCTCTGAACAAATATTGCCAAGAAAAAAAAACATTATAGGTTTGCCTTAGAGTCACTAAAATTCAGAAACAACTTGAAGGCACACAGCAGCAACAGTATCAAGTGTAACAAGAATTCACAAATGGGACGATCACAGCAGAGGCATCACTACTATTTTCTTCTGCTGGGCTCCTATTATAGTATATAGTTGGAACTATAGTAGATCTACTAAATAAATGAGATTTATCTAGACATTCACTCACCAGTCAACAATTGAGTCAAAAGATTCACTTTAGTTGGGATTAATCAATAGATTCAGGCCTTTGTTTGCTTATTGAACTTTTTGTTTTCTTTTTAATAATCCACCTCATACACTCAGATCCTCTAGGGGAAAATTACTTAAACCAGCCAAAACTAGACTGGCAACTATCATCCAGTAGACCTTTTTTGTTGTCCGCCTCAAGGCTGAGGAATGACTGGCTCACTGCTGATCTCACTGCTAATCATGCTGTCTGAATTTAAAACTGTAGTAAAAACTCTCTTATGACAGGTCTGCCCAGTAAATTTTAAACTATGAATTTTAATTAGTATATTTTTAATTTTATGTCTGGAGCCATTGGGGAAATGCAGGTAATAATGATGATAAATGATGATGATGAGGATGAAACAAAAGTAGAGTCGTTTCTCATCCAGATCTGACAATTTGCATCTGCTAAAAAACAACAACAACGAAGATACCCTTCCTAAAAATAAGCATACCTGGGCTGTATCCATACTGTAAATTGCAGCACTTTGAATCTTGAGCTTTATAGTTTAGTGGAGGTCCTTAGAAATTTCTACTGCAGTTTTCTGAACTATAGCATTAGAGCTCCCTGGTGGAGAATTCTGAGTACTTGGACAAAGTACAAATCTGAACATTCCATTGTCTGGAGTTATTGACAACAACAACAACAACAATAAATGTTATGTATAGCCCTCTCCGCTTACAGCAGTTGAAACTAAATTAAAATACAATCCAAGATCTCACAACCCTTCCCCTTAAAAAAGAATTAAATTAATAATAACATTAAAACATGATAATTAAAACATTAAATTAAAATAAACAATGCTGGGACAAACAAACAAATAATAGGCAGGGCAACGATTGCAGTTAGAATAGAAAGGGGAAAAGGGGACTCCTGAGGCTGGGGCATCTAATCAGGGAAGGCCTGCCGGAAGAGATCTGTCTTAACAGCCTTTTTAAAGCTGCTTAAGGTTGTCAATTGACAGATCTCATCTGGCAGGCCATTTCCTAATTTGGGAGCAGTGACCAAAAAGGCCCTCTGGGAGGTTGTCGACAGCCTAGTTTTCATCAGCTGGAACAAATTCCTCCTAGAGGACTGGAGTATGCAGGGGGGATTATATGGGAGGAGGCGGTCTCAAAGATAAGTTGGAC
>CM034701.1:55678187-55702600 GCA_020142125.1 Phrynosoma platyrhinos
CTTTCTTTCTTTCTTTCTTTCTTTCTTTCTTTCTTTCTTTCTTGTCAAAGAAAGAGTAAAGACAGGTGGGGAATTGTGTGGCCTGTGGATTACATGCAAGCCATCAAAGACCCATTGTGGAGACCTATGTTCTGGCTCCTTCTGATGCAAATATGCTGCACAGACCTCAACTGGACATTTAAAGGCTCTCTTCCACCCCAGCTCTTTTAGGTTCGAAATGGGCTTTTTCACACTGGTCAGGTGAAATTAAGAATGTTGGTGGAAATGGAGTAGGGCCAGTTCCAGAACCCCTGGTGGATGGAGACCCCCCAAGCCTGCAAATGTGCTTGTTCAGCAGAAATAAGGCCATCTACTGATAAGCTCTATGCAAGTTTGCCTTTGAAGAGTATTTGGAAACTTCAGTTGGTCCAAAGAGCTGGAACCAAATTGTCAACTGGCACAAGATACACAGAGCACACAACTCCCTTGCTGCAACTGCTTCCCTGAGTTACTGTTTGTTGCTGGTTATCACCTTTAAAGTCCTAAAGAACTGTCTTATCCCACATGAGCCTGCCCATATTCTCTGTAGGCCTTCTCTTTTTCCCACTACCCTCATAAGTACACTTGGGGGGCACATGGGAGAAGGCCTTCCTGGTGGCTGCTCCCAGGCTGTGGAATTCCCTTCCAAGAGAGGTTAGACTGGGGCCTTCTATGCTATCTTTCCACAGGCAGTTCAAGACTTTTTATTTATATATTTCAGCAGGTCTTTGAAGACTGACTGCTCAAGAGGACTGGGCTTTGGAGAATTGTGCTGTATGTCTATGTCTGTTTTGTTTATGTAGCATTTTTAATAGTTATGTTTTTCACTGGTTTTGATTTTATGGATATTTTAACTATATTTTTAACTTTTGTATTTGATTTTTTTTTAGCTTTCTCTCTTTTAACTGCTGTAAGCCACCTTGAGTACCAAACAAGGAAAACATGGATGATGATGATGATGATGATAATGACGACGACAGCAACTGTTTTCTGTCTGAAAGCTGTTCTAAGCAACTGTGGGACATGCACACACCCTGCTCTTCATTCAGAATTTGTGCACCAAGGGATGAAATTTGGAATCAGTGGAGGAGACTTTTTCTATTCTCTCTTACTTATCCTGTTGCCACACTGTTCAAAAGGATCCTCTACTTCTCAGAACAGTTTCAAGGGGACATACTTTTCTTGGAACATTTATTTTGAAAACACTAACTTCTAACATCTGAGAATTAAGTAGCAATAATATTTTGTCTTATCTAATCAAGTAACACATTACTATTTTAAAATTGTATCTATTTTTTTCTAAATCTTTAAAAATAGATTTTTTTAAAAAAAATGGGCAACTTTTTCCAAAATTACCTTTTAAAAACCAAAATTTTTTTTTAGGAAAAATATCTAAATGTTTATCTTTACAACCCATATTTACCATCAGTGTTGATATTAAAGCATGGGGAAATGACATTGGTTTGTAACCTCATTACCCCCCAAAGTTATGCATTAGAAGTGACATTATTAATTGTTAATTTCAAGAATGAATAGCAAGAATGAGTGGGAACCCAAGAGCACCATTAAGAGCTCAGCAGATGGGAATTCAAGCCAGAGTGTTTGCTTTCTCTTTTAAAAACTGCTTCTATGTTGTTGCTTTTTATTCATGACCTCTTTGTTATCTTTATACTGAGGCAGGGAAAATTTGAAAAATTAATAAATAGCAGTGAATGAAGTGTGATATTACATACATTCTATATAGTGAAATACTGAAATCATGTATCATTGTGGTCAGATATCAGTTACTGATGTGTGCCAATGAATATTCAGCAAATAGGATGGAGGTGGTGTGATAGAGAAGTAATAGTAGGGATTTAATTCTTTTGCTAATTTTTATTCTTGAAAGAAGCACTGAACAATTTTAGTAATTTTTTTTTCCTGCTGCAAGAAACTTTCCAAAAACTCTGAAAATTTTTGAAGACTATTCACAGTTCGCAAAATTTGCATTTGGACTTTTCTACAGGAAATACAGGATTTTCTGTGTTATTTTCTGTGCAGAAAAGGTTGTTTCCTATGCAAAGTATCTTATTGTTGGGGTCATATTCCATGCAAAGTTTATTCTTTTTTTTGCATAGAAAACAGTTTTTTCTGCACCAAAATGGCTGTTTTCTGCACAGGAATTAATGTTTTCTGTGGAAAAGAATATATCATGTGAAAATTTGTGCAGAATAAGTCCCAATTGCAAATAATTTTTTCATCCCAGGTTTCTCCTTGTCAGGATTTCTTAACATTCAAGAAGCACATTGTTCAATGTTTAAAAAAAATTCTTTCCATCCCTGCTGAATAGCACAGATATCATCTTTCAGGTATCATCTTTCACATGAACTGTAACCTTAAGCAAACCACTATTTCCCATGTTTAATATATGGAGAATAAAATTGAACTACCTTAGAGGGCTGTTGTACAAATTACTAGACAAGGTATGCAAAAACTTAAAACTGCTGTGTAAAAAATAATAAAGATTTGAAAGAGAAATGTCACTTTAATTCTAATTTGTTTCTTGCCCTAGTATCCTTTGCCTGAAAAGTGGGGGAAAGGGATAGAGACATCAGCTGAAATAACAAATAATAATTGTAATAACTTCTCATATAAGGCTCATAGATTTTTAAATAGATCTTTGAGCCTCAGCTGGAGTGTACTTTACACTAAGGCAGCTTATAAGAGCAAAGTGCTTACTGATATTATTTGTAATACTTGTGCTTACAAACAAATAAAGAGACAATAGTAAAAGATTAAATCACAAAACAAAATCAAGCAGCAGGCAATTCAGTGGAATAAAGTATTAAAATGCCAACTTGATTCATGTAATAGAACTTTAAGATCTTTCTATTTTTATATTCCCTATTTAATACAATTTAACCTAGTTTGCTTTTGTATGCATGACTGCAAAAATATCTACATTTTTGTCTACATAACTTTAGACAATTAACTTCCAACGTTCTCTTATCTCCAGATCATTCTGTCCCACATCCTTTCTTTACTACTAAATCAGATAGTAACACCAACATTTAAATAAAGAACCATTTTCCACTCCATTAATGCTTCTTATCAAGTCCCATCATATCAGTTTTGAATCTCCTCTCTCAGGAAGGGATTTTACAATGAAAAATATATTCTTTCTCTTAGTATGATATTCATGATGCTCATGAACCAGCCATGTAATATCTTTTCCTAGTGTGATGTGCATGCATTTTAAAGGGAGGAAATCTTCACTCTGTTTTGTTTCTGAAAAAGCAAAAACACAAAGGAGGGTGTCTTTTGCAAATCCATAGAAGCAGAATGCAATGAATGAAAATAATCATTAAAAATATATTCATTTATTTCATAATCTTGCTTTCCCCCCAGAAGTGGGGTGTAAGGCAGCTAGTTAAATAAACACATGCTAATAAATACACAAAAGTTATAGTATTAGAACATAACTGAACAAGTTGTAATGTTAAAACGCATTCAATTAAAAGTGAATTTAAAACATATCAATATATAAGTACAGTGCCTCCTAAAAAGTATAATACAGTTAAAATTCCCTTTCTCAGAGGCCAGTTAGTTTTAGAAAGCCTGACTAAACAAAACACATTATTATTATTATTATTATTATTATTATTAGCAATAAGCCACTGCCTCTTGGTGGAATGACAATTAGATAGGCCAATCTATTCTTCATTGGCATAGTTAAGCAGCAAGCCACCAAGAAAGCCATTTCTTGTGTCCTCACAGAACCTACCTCTGGGGGATGTGGGACCAAGGGAAGGGCTTCCCCAAAGATCCCAAATCCCAGAGAGGCGTTTGTTGATAACAGGAGTTGTGTCACTTATCATTGCATGTTTCACAGGCTCTGTTGTCCATGCCACTGTATGCCACCCCAGTCCATAAATATTGCTTACACTGCAAATGATATGATGGCAGGGTAAAAGGGGAAAACATATTTCACCAGTAATACAAGATATTGATTGAAATCCTGTTCATGAATTATGATCTCATAAGCAGAACTAAGATGTGAATAAGGTCCAAAACACACTGCAGAAATAATCCAGTTTGAAATTACTTTAACTGCCCTGGTTCAATGCTAGGGAATCCTGGGAACTGTAGTTTTGTGAGACATTTAGCCTTCTTTGTCAGAGAGCTCTGGTGCCACAATAAACTGAAGCTATCTGTCAAAGAAAGCTAAATGTCTCACAAAACTACATTTCTCAGAATTCCATAGCATTCAACCATGGCAGTTAAAGTGGTCTCAAACTAGATTATTTCTGCAGTGTATTTTGGACTTAAGCAGTAAGGATGCGGTGGCTCAAGTGGTTAAGATGCTGACTCTATTGATTGCAAGATTGGCAGGTTGGCGGTTCAAGGTCCAGGTGCTGCATGATGGGGTGAGCTCCTGTTACTAGTCCCAGCTTCTGCCAACCTAGCAGTTCGAAAGCATACAAATGCAAATAGATAAACAGGTACCACTTATTGGGGAGTGCTGGCCACATGATCACAGAGTAGTCTCTGACAACGCTGGCTCTTCGGCTTAGTAATGGAGATGAGCACTGCCCCCTATGGCCGGACACGACTTGACAACCTTGTCAACGGGGAATACCTTTACCTTTAGTAAGTTAGTAAAGGTACATGGTGGCTCAGCAGTTAAGATGCTGACTCTGATAACTGCAAGATTGGAAAGTCAGCAGTTCGAGGCCCAGGTGCTGCATGGCAGGTCACTCGTCCCAGCTTCTGCCAACCTAGCAGTTTGAAATATGTAAAGGTGCAAATAGAAAAAAAGGAACCACTTTGGGAGAAGGTAACAGCATTCTGTGCAGTCATGCTGGCCACATGTTCATAGAGTTGTCTTTGACAACGCTGGCTCTTCAGCTTAGTAATGGAGATGAGTGCCACCCCATACGGTCAGTTATAACTGGACATTCTTGTCAAGGGAAAACCTTTACCATTACCTTTAAGTAGAACATACACAATTCATTTTTTCAGTTGTTGCAACAACCAAATTTTCAGGGCAGCTGGAACAATAATTTCTATGTTATCAGAGAGGGGGATGAGCAGGGGTGCATCTAGCTATATTCTATAATCTGCAGGGACATCCTGGGAAATCCCAGAGTTCTCTATGGGAAAATAGCTGGACACATCTCAACTCATTCTCCAACAATACAGAAATGGCCATGTTGGGGTGCTTCACTGCTTACACATTGAGTAGGGGCTAACATCAAGAGACATACCTATGGAGATGTAGCTATGTGACAGACAAATGTATCCTGATGCAGGATCTTGGCTCTAGTCTAGGATGTACCCATAGATTAAGGAGCAGTGGATGCATGTTGTCAACACTCCTATTCCCTTGAACTCCTTAAAATTTCCCCTAGAAGTGTTGGAGGGCCTTCAAATCAGAACAGCATAGGATTTGGATGTGATTCTGGTGGCTACAGGAGGAAAAGATTTCACCTCCCCTGTTCCTCTAGATTGGGCAACTGGGTCCAGGGTCTGCACTTGCCCCATTGTCCTCCTCTTGAGCCCTTCTGGGCTGCATTCTTTCAATTCTTTTTGAAATGAAAGTAATGATAAGTTTTTGGTATTTGCAAAATGCTATCTGAAACATTTGAAAGGTGCAGGATGTAGGAATGGTGTTTAAATGGTGATCAATGCCCTTGAAAGCCTCTGGGGACAATTCTCCATTTTGTTTCCTCAGAATTTTTGAGATGGGTATTTGGAGGTGCTGAGGTAGGCATGGGAGCCTCAGATAACTCTCAGACAACCGCTTCAGTGCACTGCTAGGAACTTGCACTGGACCCGAGTTGCTTATGGGAAAGAGCCCTTCCATTCACAGACAAGTATTCAATCCAATGTAATTTAGTTTTAGAGAAACTGTCATTTTCTCTGCAATAGGAGTTACACTCTAATAGTAATAAAAATGGTGTGATTATTGTAACTAATCTTCCAGAAAGCCCAATTATTTGATTGATTCAGTTTTTAAGGATATATTAGTCAGGAATTGGATATTAGTTGCCAGTTCCTTATTGGTGCAAAAGTTCAAAACAGAGCTTAATCAATAATTTGAATGAAGATCTAAAAGCAATGCAAAATAAATGAAGGACTGACCCAATAACATACATTTCCACTATTAGACTTTGCCCCCTTCAAAATAATGCAGTAACATAAAGCACAAACAAGGGATAGGGAATTAGTAAATAACTTCATCCTATGGTCAGAAGATGAATATATCTTTACCTATACTCTGTGTCTTCAGTATTCTAAATGAAACTCATTTAGTAACTTTTGCTCTCAGCAGTTGCTGGTGCCTTCCATTTCAGTAAAGTGTTGAATATACTTTAAGTCTATACTTAAAAAAGTGATCCAATGTATCAAACCCTATTTCCTTGGCAAATACCCAGAGTGGATTCATCATTTCACTGATATAACACTTTTCAGGTTCCAAGGTTCATTTTGCTCTTACTGAAGAACCCAGCTGACTAATTCGCTTCAGAGGAAAGTTGAAATAACCACACATACCCAGGAAAAAGGGCATATAAAATAAGAAGCAAAACAAAAAGTGCACTGAGCTTTAAAACATGTTCATACCTAAATGCTGTTATCCAGAGAAATCCCAGTGCAACAAACTGAAATTGTTAATTCATGTTTTCACTGTGATTTAAGTGTATGTTACTCTCAGGCTGCAAGAAATAATCCAATCTGACCCCACTTTAACTGCAATGGCTTAATGACACGGAATTCTGGGAATTGTAGTTTTGTGAGATGTTTAGCCTTCTCTATCAGAGACCTCTGGTGCCACAGCAAACTAGAGTTTCCAGAATTCCATAGCATTGAGCCATGGCAGTTACAGTGGTTTCAAACTGGTATATTTCTGCGATGCAGATGCAGTCCCAGTGAAGTCATACACACTCAGAAATATTCAGTGGAGCTTACTCTCTAGTAATGTATGTATTATTGCAACTTAATTTTCTTTGGAACAGAGGACTAGATCCATATTTAGATGCATGCAACTGGGTTGATAAAAGGGGATACACTAGCCTTCCTATCCATGGCACCTCCTTCAGGTACCTGAAAATGCTGCACACAGAGTTGCGGCATCCTGGTGAATGATACAGGATGGAAGAAGAATCTCTGAAAATTGGATGTTGGCTCCTTCTGTAACCAGAGCCAAGGCAGGTCCTGGATCCAAACCTCCATCGTTATCTTTTCTTCTCTAATTTAAATCTTTTCTTCTCTTGTGCTATCAGTTTTAATTTATTATAACTTCTCTGGAGCCTCTGAGATTGGGTGATAAAAATCCAAATTAATTCATGAAGATACTCTTAATTCATAGACTGTTGATTCATTTCTATTGCCTTTGTTCTGATCCAACATGATGTTTTTCATTTGAGATTCAACAGAAAGTAAAATTGTGTGTGTGTGTGTGAGAGAGAGAGAGAAAAAGAGAGGGAGAGCGAGAGAGAGAGCAGGCCAGCAAAAAGACTATTCTTTTTCTTTAGTGAAATATAAGGTAGGGAAATGATCACTTAGTACAAGATTAAAAGATATATGTAAGAAATAATTATTTAGGATTTTAACTAACATGTTAACTCTTGCACGCTACTACAGGGTTGCAAATAGCAAAGAGAATGAGAGCATGCAAAACCCACTTAACAATTGAGCTTTTCAGTTTTCAATGTTTTCTTTTCTGGAGTAAACAGTATGGTACTTCAATTTTCATGTCTTCTGGTGTGTTTCCAAGAACTTGGAGGTGAATTAGTGTGTAATTTGCATCCAACTCTCAGCCAACGGGATGTGGTTTATTATAATACATAGTCCTCCTAATTATTGAAAAGCCCAAGAAATCTAGTCACAGTGTGCATCTGTTATTGCTTGACCACTCTGCCAAACATGATTTGGCAAGCACAGAAATGTACATTGAACAGACCCTGCAGTCTAATTTGCATTTGGTTTGTAGTAATTATGGGGAAGTTATAACTGAACTAGCCTGTCCTCTGTTATTAGCTCATATCATTCCTCTTTTAAAAACAAAACCTGCGAACTCGAAACAATTGAAACAAAGCAAAATAAAACAAAAACTCAAAAATCCATGCATCTATAAAAAGATGGAAATTGTTCAATGCAATGCAATTATTACTGTAGTGTTATATAATTCAGACCTATAAATCAGTTTTCATGGATCAAACCTTTCAAAAGAACAGCTCTTCCCATTTTAAGTATGTTTCTGATTTGTCTTTGATGTGAATTTACTCGTGCTTTTGTCACCAGAAAGTGTAACCTCTTGAACACAAGCAAGCTGCTAATGGTTTTTAAAGTCCATGGTGTTTATTAACCCCATTATAGGAATGGAAAATTATTTACACATGGTTTCTCTTCTGATTTGGAAGGAAAGCACTTTGATCTTAAGCACAGCATCAGCTAAGTATTTGGAGGGGGGGGAATGCAAAGTTTGATGAGAATAGTGCAATATATATATATATATATATATATATATATATATATATATATCTGAGCACAGAAATGGTGGTGGGGAAGTTAAATAGATATTTTTGATATTCAGCAAACAAGTGCAGACTAGTGGTGGTTCAATTTTTTTTAAAAAAAATCCTGTAATATAAAAATAACTATAAATATAAATATAGATGTTAATATAATGTATGACATGAGTCAACAGTATGATGTGGCAGGTAAAAAGACCAATACAATTCTAGGCTGCATCAATAGAAGTATAGTGTTTAGATCAAGGGAAGTAATACTACCATTTTATTCTGCTTTGGTCCTGCCTCACCTGGAATACTGTGTCCAGTTCTGGGCGCCACAATTCAAAAAGGATGTTGACAAGCTGGAGTGTGTCCAGAGGAGGACAACTAAAATGGTGAAGGGTCTGGAAACCATGTCCTATGAGGAACAACTTAGGGAACTGGGTATGTTTAGCCTGGAGGAGAGACGGTTAAGAGGTGATATGATAGCGCTGTTTAAATATTTGAAGGGATGTCATACTGAGGATGGAGCAAGCTTGTTTTCTACTGCTCCAGAGAATAGAGATTCCACCTCAACATTAGGAGGAACGTAGTGACAGTAAGAGCTGTTTGACAGTGGAGCACACTCCCTTGGAGAGTGGTGGAGTCTCCTCCTTTGGAGTTCTTTAAGCAAAGGCTGGATGGCCATCTGTCAGGGGTGCTTTGATTGTGAGTACCTGCATGGCATGGGGTTGGATTGGATAGCCCTTGTGATCTCTTCCAACTCTATGATTTTATGATATTTCTTTGCATATCAGATGTTAGAGCAGCTTCAGAAAACAATTAAATGCATTTTAAAACTCCCATTGCCCTCAGAATCAGCATAATGTTATGCTGCAAATATTCTGCCAGTGATGCATTAGATAGAGGGCAGGACAGGGTGCCAGTGTGGGACTTGGAGGTACAGGTTCACATCCATAGACAGCCATAAAACGCAGATGAATCTGGGCCAGTCACTACCTGGAAGAGCCATGTGTACTATCTTGGAATCTCAGGAGGAAAGGCAAAATATAACTGTAACTAATAAATAAATATTATTAAACACATGAATAAATGATTGCATATTAATACTGACTCATTAAGGAATCAGTGTGCTGTAGTGGTGTGACTGGGACCGTAAGAGCCCAGGATTCAAATCCCCACCCAACCATGGGAAACCACAGAGGGACTTTAGGGGGAAGCAGACGGGCAGCCCTGGGCAGCCCCGGGAAGCTGCGGTGCAGGGCTGAGGTATCCCCACACCTCAGCCCTGCGGCGCAGCTTCACTGCCCCTGGAAAGAGCACTAAAATAGCACTCCTTCCACAAGTCGCCAAAGGTGCACCGCAAAAGGCTGGCGGCGCACCTTTGGCAACTCTTCAGCTGCAGCGTGTGTGGACGTTGCGGCGGGAAGGCATCGTCGGAGCGCTGGCTGTGCGGAGGGGCCGGCGCTCCAACGATGCCTTCGGGAAGGGGTTGGGGCGCCCACTGTGCAGCTGCCCCTCCCCTTCCTTGCCCCCCAAATGGCCCTTTGCACCGTCTGCTTCCCCCCAAAGGCAGGTCACATTCTCTGAGCCTAATAAGAAAGTAATGGCAAATCTCTTCTGATTAAATATTGCCAAGAAAATCCTATGATAGGTTCAAAGAAACCCTACAATATGTTTACTGTAAGTTGGAGACAACTCGAACACACTTAAAAATAACTGGTTAATCTCCATATTAACTTATTAATATATTAACATACTGGCAACAACTACCAGGGAGTAAGGACTTCATCACATGGGCTTCAAAAGTGGAATTAGAGTAGGACAGTAGTATCTTTGGCCATATATTATCACATGATGCTGAGTCTGTCCAGTAGCCGGTCTTTAGTCCATGCATTTCTGAAGTCCTTCTTTTCATTGATGGGCAATTGATGGGCATCAGTATCTCCTAGTTGCTCTGCTTTTTTCACTACTGAATAAGTGTGAGATGTGATGTGAGTAGACATTATTATGCACCTCTCTCCCTCTCCCCTCTTGCCATTCCCAAGTAAGCTGTTTTTCTCACCCCCATTTAATTTTTTTCCTTAATGGATTGCCATGATCATGCAATTACACTGAAAATAAAAATAAATAAAAATAAATACAGATTGAAAGGCATGCTGGGAAGGGGTTATGGCAGGGCTATGCAGGCCTGCATGAGGAATGCATAGCCTGGGACAGAAGCAGCGCCCTTGCACCTTTAAAGAGCTGTGGGATAAACAGTGTTCCCAACCCTATATGCTTGCATTTCCTAGACTCATGTGATTGTGGTGCTTTATGAGACTTGTATGCTAAAGTCCTCAGACTGCAATCCTATGCACACTTGCACATTTAAGACCCATCAAACTTAAGATGACTTGCTTCCAAACTTAGTTTATATTGCACATATATAGTTTTTGTTGCACACGTAGTATATATGATTGTATATTCAAATATTTAAAGTCCAGAAATAGGAGAGGCAGAATGATTTGAAATGAGATGAGGATACAGCATGAATGTTTATTTGTTAACTGTGTCTCTTTTCCTCTACTCAATACCCACCATAAGGGTGATACTATATGACATCTTTGGTGATTTCTCTGTGATTTCTTCTTTTATTACTTCCCTCCTTTGATATAGCTCAGTTACTTAAATTGTAATACGTGGTGGATAGAAAATGTAAAATATGATCTGGAATGCATTGTAGATGACTCAGAGTTAATCCACATTTTTATTCATGTGAGTCACAAGAGAATTGAGACCCAAGAGTCAGAAAATGGCTGACAATTTCCCCCAGGAAAGAAATAGATTTTCTTGGTGAAATCCAAATAAGAAGCATTCATATCAGTGTCTAATATCAACACACAATATCCACACTGAGGAGATAGCTAGAAGGCAGAAAAGAGAGAGGCTTTTCCCCCTCTTGTGCACACATATATTCTTTGCCACAGTGTTGCGTGAACTTCTTTCATGGCCTGTTTAATTCATGTTGGCATACTCTGACATTTAATAAAAATCTCACTCCTCACCAGGTGTTTTCAGATGGGTAAAGCACACACTCGTAATGACAAGACTTCAGTAATTTCATAGTATGAGAATGGGAATGAGCTGCCATACCTACAGCAGCATGGTCTATGAGAGATTGGTGATATAGATCTGTCAGCTTTGCTCCAGTTGCCACTATTACAAAGGAGAAACTGTTTGATAGAGCCAGCCCTACCATTAGACAAAGTGAGATAACAGCAACAGATTTTCAGTGCCATGAGAGGACAGCAGTTTGTTAACATTTTAATTTGTCATTATTGTATTTTCAGGCCAGGGAGTAAGGTAGGTGCTCATGGGATTTTTCTGTGTCATGTTCCAAAATAACATTCCTAGCTTTAGATAGATGCCTTTGACATCTAAGCGAAGGATATCATTTGCTACTTCCCCCCCAGGTGGCAAAATCTTGTTGGTTGGTACACTTTACCAAGACAAGGCTGTTCTCAGAGCTCAAGGTTTTCCCCATTTCTCTGCTTCCACCCTTCAAAGACACTTTATATGTGCCAGTCCTATACAGCCTCATAGGAGTAGCATCACAGTGTTTCTTCATAACATAAATGCAGTGGTGTCACTAGGGCTGGCATCAACTGGTGCAGTAACTCATGTTGCCATCCTCCTCCATTGATCTACTCTCATACCACACCATCCTTCATAATGTTTTTTTTTTGTACTGAGGTTACTCATACATCGTAATTCCAATATTTCATTGAATGTCATGGCAATAGTTGTGACATAAATAACTAGCAAACTTAAAATTATACCTTTAAATTACAATATCATATACACAGCCTAAGTGTATTTACATGTACCTAGTTTCATGCTGTTAAAGTGAAAATTTGGTAGCAAGTGATATTTTTAAAGAATTATATATACATACACATATATATAAGTACAGTATGTATGTACAGTCGCCCCTCTGTTCTTGTGGACCTGAGGTCTGCGGTTTTGAATATTCATGGAGGAGCGACCTCCATTAAAATCAATGGGGCATGTCCCATTCAAGCCTATGGAGCTTGAATATTGGCGAGTCTTCATTTTCATGTAAAAACGGGCCAGTTGCAGTGTGTGTGTCATTTTTTTTAAAGCCTGTCCTTTCTCCGCCCACTGAGCATTGCCTCACTCTCACCATCTCTTCAGCATTTTAAAGGACTGCAGACAAATGCCACAGCCTGTTTCTGCCAAAAGACAGATGTTTGGGGAGCAATGGTGTCACGCCCCCCCCTTAGTGGTGTCACCAGTGTTGTCACTTGTTGTGGTCCATACCCCCTGCACCCCCTAGTGGTGTCCCTGCATAAATGGCCAACTTTCAGCAGTGGAGAAAGGGTATAACCTTGGATTCTATTTGTTTCTTCTTTGGCAAGGACAACCATAGGAACTGTACTGTTATATTCTGACTCTATTATATTATGGATCATTGTGCTGATCAATGGACCTTACTGCCATAGGATTGCCAGAATGAAAACTGGAGTGGGTTCCAGTCCCTTTAATGGATCTGTAGAAGAGGGAATTTCAGCAGGAGCTGCTCATCTTACAATTAGGTAATAAACAACACCTGCTGAAATTTCTTCTTCTGTACAACCATATAAAAGGACAGAAACCCACTCCAGTTTTCACTCTGGCAACCCTGTGTATGGGTAGCTAGGGCCAACTCTGGGTTTGACAGTTTAGGTCAGCAGACTCCCCTTTGGGGAGACTACTCCTATGCCAATACACTACCTATGGTTTTGTTGGCTTATCTGGTGCTACCAATGGCAATGAGTAGCAGCAGAAGTGTCTTAGTTGTGCCTTGATTTTAATTTCCCAGAGTGACACTGAAGTAGCATTAATCTAGGACATGATGAGATATTAAAATGACAGCTCCAGATTTCCCACATTGGCTGTGACTAATGCTATGCTGGAGCACTGTGAGAATTTAAAATGGTTCCCAGTTCTAGTTAACCTTTATTCATCAGAGTGCCAGTTAAAACAGGTTTGAGAAGCTAGTGTCCTATTGGGGATGTGGGAATGCTGCAGGCCTGTATCTTTAGGCCTAAATCCAATTATTAGTCTCAATTAGAGTAGACCAACTAAATGAACAAGAATTTGGTAATTTAGTATGTATGCAAATTTCATTGGTCCAAAACATGCTGCAGAAATAATCCAGTTTGAGAATGCTTTAACTGCCCTGGCTAAGTGCTAGGGAATCCTGGGAATTGTAGCTTATTGTGGGACCAGAGCTCTCTCACAGAGAAAACTAAGGGGCTATGCAGAAAGGCAGCTCTGGGCCGCCCCTGCTAGCTGTGGATCAAGGCTGTAGCGGCCGCATGCCACGGCCCCGATCCTCCCTTTTGCTGCCCCACAAAGAGCGGCAAAATGTTGCTCCTTTCAGGGGTGGCAAAAGGCCTCCCTAAGAGCCGGTGTGCAGCTTCAGCGCCCTTTCTGGCGCAGCATGTTTGAACGCTGTGGCGGAAGGGCGTCCTGATGCCATGTGCCATGCATAATGGTGCACGAAATCAGGATCGCATCGGTGTGGGGTTGGGGCAGCTGGCATTGAGCTGCCCAGCCCCATCTCTGCCTCCAGGCCAGCCCTTTGGGCTGGTTTGTAGAAGCCGTAAGTGTCTCACAGAATTACAGTTCCCAGAATTTCCTACCATTGAGCAGGGTGGTTAAAGCAGTCTCAGACTGGTTTGTTTCTGCAGTGTGTTTTGGACCAAAGATTCAGTAGATCTGTTCTAGTCAGAACTATCAACTGGATTTAGGCCTTAAAGTTTAGATTCATCTACCACCTTTATACATTAGTCTTCACAATAATTCTGTAAGATAATTCAGCATTATTCCTATCGTAGTTACTGAGAATGGAGGCTAAGAGCCAGTTAATGTGACCCTGAGAGTGAAAGATAACTTTTACTGTACTGGGAAGTGTTACATTGTCTCTCCTAAAACTGCGCCTGTTTTATTTTTTAAAAGATGAGGTCACATTGCATGTGATCACCCTGCAAAAGCTTTTGAGATATTACCTGCACAATCAATGCATAATCACTCCAGTGTATGTCCAGATTTATTACAGAGACACTTAAAACACATTTGAGCTGGTCGTCCACATCATATGAACTGTCCCTCCACAAGTGTAGCTTGCTGTAGGCCACCTAATAAATGTATGGTTGGCCCAGCATTTAAATGCAACACAAACATGTATATACATACATACGTGAACACACACCTTGAAGAAACTAAACTATAGTGACTGTAACATTTTAAATTATTCTTGTATTTGAATAACAATATGGGCAAAACATTTGTGTGGCCAAAAAGTAGATAAAATAAAATATAGGTCCATCCTTCCAAACTGTCTGTTTATTTTGTTTATTCTGGGGACAAAAGAGCAATAACTGTGCTTACACGATTGTTTTATACCATGATGTTTTTGTGTGCTTTTTTTTTTTTGCTGTTCAGCAGGTGTCTTGTAGAAATAGCAGTGGAATTATAAACATTGAGGATTTGATGCATTATCACAGCTTTAGATACATCATTCCTGCTTCTTCAACAGGCCTTCTTTATCGGAGAGAGTTCCAGCAATGGGCAAAATCTGTTTAATGCTTTAATAATCTGAGGAGAGCACCCACTGCATCTGACAAACACGATTGCTGCTCAGGAAATGGCTCACAGCTTGTCTATTGGTTCTGACATCCGTGGTAGCCACACAACCATCCTCTGCATATTCCCTGATTTTAAAGGTCTTCCCATCACTGTTATTGGTCTCACAGATGATGCAGTATGACACTCCATAAACAATGAGCTAGGCCTTTTGTAGGCTGCTTTGCTTTTCTTGGCTTGAAACTGCCACTGAATGTCAAATCAATTTGGCTCTCATTAGAACAGCTTTATATGTGCAAATGTATTTGTGTCTGGTTGCCACTTTCCCCTCTATCTTGCTACATTCCCTCTGCACTGCTTTATTTTTTTTCTTTCCTTCCAATGCAATATTTCTGTAATCAACTCCAACACCTGATTTCACCCCCCATCAAATGAGCGTATGAGAGAGAATATATATGTGTGTGTATTTTGACCAGCTGCTTCTTTATCAAAATCTGAGAACCCCTCTATCTCACTCATTATGCACCAAACAAAGAGGAAGAGCCATGCCACTTTGTACATCACAGAGCCTGGATATAAGTCAAGAATCTGTGTAAACCTTAGCCATTGATATCTCCAGGCACTGCTGCTTAGATAGGGAAAGATATGTAAATTAGTTGCATGGTTAGGTGAGGAAATAAACGATACACCACAACCCATATCCAAGGATAATTAATGCTGAGTATGGATTTTGAAATAAACAGAATATTGAAAGAATATAGAAATACACACTCCTGACACTGTAAGTCACAAGCCTAAAGAGAAACAATGGAAAAGGAGGTTTGCAGAGAGGTGGCAATGAAAAGAAGTTACTATACAATATAGGAATCTTCTGTATGGCAGACTATTAAAGTGGGAAGAAGGATGCCTTCCCATCAAGACAGCCTGCCAAGAAATGATCAACTGCCTTGAATTTTTTTTCCATTTGGGAATTTTTAAAAAAACCCATTATCATGCAAAATATATTGTTTTCTTCACAAGATATGTTTGCCCAAAATGAATGGTTTGTTTATTTTTTTTTTTGTGGATTTTTTTTTTTGCAGTAACTAAATTTTCACAAAAATACCTCAAAAGCATCTCTTCATCATCTACTTTAAAATTATGTAGATTGTTTGTGGTGATATTTTTTGGTTTTTTTATTTCAGCTGTAAACCTGCCTTTGCACTTTCTGATTTGACCTTCTTCAACAGTCTTTCCATATCTCTGATATTTTCTGTTAGTATTACAGTGTCATTTGCGTATCTTAGGTTGTTGATGTTCCGTTCTCCAATTTTCACAACTCCCTCCTCTGAGTCCAGTCCTGCTTTTTATACGATGTTCTCAGCATACAAATTAAACAGATAAGATGACAGAATGCAGCCTTGCCTGACCCCCTTTCCAATTGGAAATCATTCTGTTTCTCTGTATTCTGTCCTGACAGTAGCCTCTTGTCTTAAGTACAGGTTACATATCAGGATTATCAAATGTGGGGTACTCATTTTGTGCATTTACAATGTTCCTATGTGGCCAAAATTAAAAAGGAGAGAGCAATGGATAGACAGCTAGATAGACAGGCTAATCAGTACAGGGCATACTTAAAATAAAACAATAAAGAAGACAAGTAAAATAAATATCTAAATTGTTTAAAATAAAGACATTAAAAAGTATTCCAAAGGAACAGCAGAATGTCTCCATGCACTGGACTCATGAATGAAATTAGGTAGCATGTAAGTCAAACATAATGATTGGCACATTAAATAAACTTTTTTTTGGTCACCATCTGTTTCCTGATTGTGTCAGCAAGTCATTTTCTTTGTACGATCATTAAAATACACCATAGTCTAAAAGTAACAAAGTGTCAATTATGCAACACATTTTAAAGTAGCTGATAAGTGCACAGAAGTTGAAATTGCAAATGTCCTTGAACCCTGTTTCAAATTGTGCCCTGGCTTTCTCCTGAGCTCTTGGATGGGTGCTAGGAAGCACAGCTGGAAATGTTGCATATGTCCTTGGAAAAGGCAGGCATTTCCCCATGGGATATTTTCATAACAGCAATGATGAATGTATGTCTTCCATGTGTATGGGTGCATAACTAGTGCTTCTTAAAATTTCTATGTATATGGATCATGGTAATTGTATGTATTTGAGTGCAGTTGAGTTCCAAAATACAGCTATTACTGATATTGAGAAGGGGAGAAAATGTTAATGTTTGAAAATGCAGAAAAGTGACAATATTCACAGAGGTGTAATTTTAAAAGTACTTTTAAATTTCTCCATTTCTGTCAATAAAACCCTTTGAATTTTTAAATTTTTGATGTGTACTTTGAATTTAATTTGAGATTTGGAAATGACCTGGCATTAAAATTTAGGTTACAGTTGTCTATACACTCACTTGGGAGTAAGTCCTACTGAATCCAGAAAGGCTGCCATCTACCTTTCTCTAGACTGCCTTTCAATCTAAGCATTAGCATTTCTTTAAAAAGATGTGTAATATGTAGAACATGAAGATGGGAAGAAGAAAATAAATAAATGTTCATACGTTTTGCTCAGCATTTGTACAGTTTATGTACATATGTACATAAACTGATCTGTGTTCACACAACATTCTACAAGTATACAAATAATATATTATATAAGTTGAGTAGTATGTACATACAGTCATTCAGGTAAATCTATTTATATAGAATCAGAGTTAGAAGGGCCATTGAGTCCAACTTCTTGTCCAGTGCAGGAAAATCAGCAGGTACTGTCTAGCCTTATTTTGAAGCCATTAGAGCAGGGGTCAGCAACATTTTCTTACCTGGGGCCAGTAAGGTCTTCCTCTGGTCTTCTGCAGGCTGAGGGGGGGGGAATAGTGCCACACGCTCACATGCGCAGCACATCGGAAGTATTGCACACGTGCATGCTTGCTCATGCATGCACAGTACTTCCGGAGTACTATGCATGTGCGAGTGAGTCGCGGCCACCATTTTGGAAAACAAAATGGCGGCTGTGACAAGCGCAGTAGTGGCACAGTAGCGGTGCGTGCGGTGGCGGAGGGGGTCGGCAGGGGTTGTTGGCAGCAGAGGCAGGACCATCCTTGAGGGGGGTGGATCTGGCCCCCGGGCCGTAGGTTGCTGGCCCGTGTATTAGAGAAAGAGATCCCACCATCTTTCCAGGTAATTGGGTCTATTGTTGAATATCTCTAACTTTGAGAAGTTCCTTCTGAAGTTCAATCAAAATTTACCCTCCCATAACTTAAGTCCATTAGACCTTGTTCTACTGTCTGAGGCAGCAGAGACCAACCCTCCATGCTTCTCTCTGTGGCAACCCTTTAGATATTTAAATAATGTATTGAATGGTTAGAAATGTTAAGAGAAGGAAAAATATATTTAGTAATATGCTCAATTAATATTCAAGCGCTTACAAATGGAGATATGGTAGACCAGGGGTAGGCAACCTAAGGCCCGGGGGCTGGATGCAGCCCCCCGAGGCCTTTGGACCGGCCCCAGGCTGGTCCTGCCGCCGCCGCCGCCCGCCATGATGATATTGATTATTGTTGGTATTACTTGTTCTTGGGGTTTTCTTGGCAAAATCTCCACAGGGGTTTTGCCATAGCTTTTCTGGGGCTGAGAGAGTGTGCATGCATATTTTTTAATTTTTTTAAAAAAAATTAATTTTAATTTTAATTAATTATTTAATTAATTTTTGGTGCTTCGGTCCCCCAATTGTCTGAGGGACAGCAACCCGGCCCCCGGCTCAAAAAGGTTGCCTACCCCTGTGGTAGACAATTGTATTTATGTTTGATGGTATGTTTGGATGTATGTATTTTATGTAATAAAAAAATAGATATTTAAAGAATACAATCATGCTATCCCTCAGTCTTCAGTTCACCAGTTGAATATGCCCAATGCCCTCAACCTTTCTTGATCTGTTCAGTTCTCCATACCTCTTATCATCCTTGTTGCCCTCCTCTGAAACTCCTCCAGTTGGTGAATAGAAACGAGATACCCAGTATTGAATGCAGTGATCCAGATCAGGTCTGACTAGTGCAGAATATAGTGAGATTATTATTCCCTTGTCACGCAAACTATGATCCTGTTTTGTTTGTGTGATCTTTTGTGTGTGTGTGTTCTTTTGTGTGGGTCTGCCTGTCAACGTATGTCTACCCCATGAATTCCATAGGATTTTCTTAAGCAAGGAATACTCAGAATTGGTTTTGCCTCTGAAAAAGGCAAAGAGAAAGTGGTTCCTTCCTCAGAAATATAGCCTATAGCACCTGGCATTTATTGGTCTCCCATCCAAGTACTAACCAGAACTGACCCCTGCTTAACTTCTAAGATCAGACAGGATCTACTGACTATTCACTATTAATGTAGGCTAAAATATTATTTGCCTGCAGGCATTCCAAGTCTGGGTGCTATAAACACTCTAGGTGGGTGTCCAGGAAAGCAGACAAGTATGCTGATAGCTGTAGTCACAAAACCAAAACAGTGTGCAGAGCTAAGGCAGTCAAGAGTTCTGTGGACACAAACAGTCATAAAGCAAAAGTCTTGTGGAAACAAACCAAGAGTATAACTAGGCAAAGTCCAGGGTTCCAGAGAGAGATAAGTTGTGCAGGAAACCCAAGATCAAGGAGTCCAGAGAGACAAGGCAAACCAACAATCTGAGTGTCAAAGTTTCCAGGCAAGGAGAGTAAGGATCAAGCGTGCTTTCATTAGGAATGGGCAAACCTATAGCCAGGACAAACCTATTGCCTAGGGCTCTCCATGGTGGGAGTGCTGTAAGCATGCAGAGGCAAACAATGGTTACACTTTCTTGTCAGATATTCCCTGTCAACACCAGGAGGTTGTGGTGATAAGCATATCCCTGTAAACCTGCCATATTTAACATTTTATTTTAAAAAAAAAAACAAATAAGACTTATATGGTCTGATCAGCATATAGTAGAGTGTCAGATGGAATGTCAGAACCACTAATACAATGAAGATCAATGACCACTTTTAATTGTACAGCAGAATTCTGAACCAGTTTCTATGAAAAGTATGAACACTGCAGTTCTAATTGAACTTAAACTAGTGATTAACTTTGTGACATGAGTCTAACTGATTGCATAACACCAAATGGAGTGGGGAGGGGACTGGAATCTTGCACAAGATCTTTCATGTATGTCTGTTGCCAGGGCAACTGTAAGATGTCTGGCTTTCGAATAGGTGGCTCTCCTGGAGGCTGACTCTAAGAGTGTATGGATCACAACTAGGCATGGGATAAAATAAATATGTCCTCAAAATATGTGAGCGAGGGAGCATCCTGGAAAATTTGTTATCATTAATTTCCTTTTCCCTTATACTACACAACCATCCCCACTTCTCTTTATCACTTCCCTCCCACAAACACATTGTTCTGCTATCTCTGGAAAGGTATTTCTTCATGCTTTCATCTTACCTTTATCTGCAGCAGATAGGAAAGCAAAAACAAATAGCTTCCGCAGCTTTGTCCTGAACAGTTACTATTTAGAAGAAGAGGTGGGCAATCTCCTGTGTTCTGTATAAACCATTTTGTCACTTTAAAAATGGCCAGACTGCTACAAGAAAGAGCATGCGTGCATTCATTCATCTAGTCATTCTCTGTCTTCCACCACAACAAGAGACGTGTTTCTTCCTATACTAAGACAGTTTTGACAGTCATGAATCAGAAGCACCTAGGCTTGTGCAATATTTAATTTTTTAGCCATTTCAATTTTTAAAACAGGGTTGCCAACTACTGAAATGGCATCTGAGTGACATTATTGCTGAATGTGATTGACAGAATCAAATCTGTGTATGATGGAAGAAAACTGAACATTTATCAGGGTTGGTTTTTTTTAAAAAAATCTCCTTTTGACCTTTGCTTATCCTGGCTATGTGATTAAGCAGTAGAAAATGGCAGCTAGAAAGTGGCAGAAGAACGAAAGACATTCAGTGTATTCTTATGCATGTCTACTTATTCCTTCTTAAGTGGGTATAGGATTAAAATGTGGTTATGTTTAGGATTGCATTCTTTCTGACCAGTGTGCTTCTAAAGTTGACAAACCTTTTCTATGTCAGGATGAAACTTCATTTATTTATTACAATATTTATATCCCACCTTTTGTTTGAAGATCCCAAGGTGGCTTACAACAAAATCAATTTAAAATAATAAGTAATTACAAGAGTTTAGAAATATTAAAAATATATTAGTTTCTCAATTTAAAAATGGCTAAAACAACAATAATAGTAAGTTTAATAATAAGTTTTATTTATAACTTGCCCCTCTGCTCGGCAATCGGGGCGGCATACAACAAATTAAAAATACAGCAAGTAAAAACATTCCATCCTCCCACCCCTAACCCTCCCATCCCTTAAAACAGGATTAAACTATTGTAGAATTACAATCAAATTACACAAATAAAATACAGTACAATACTGCCAGATTTGGTCTATCTGTCAGAATGGTGAGAGGGATGGATATTGAGTCACCTCCAACGTAGCCAGGCGGCTATTCCGGGAAGGCCTGCCGGAAGAGAACCATCTTTACTGCCTTTTTAAAGGCAGCAAGGGTGATAATAAGATGGATCTCATCTGGCAGGCTATTCCACAGTCTGGGAGCGGTCGCAGAGAATGCCCTCTGGGAGGTCTGCAAAAGCTTGGTCTTTATCGGTTGCACTATAAACTAACTATAAAATATGTGCACCTAGATAAAATAAAAAACCTGTGATACATCTGCTTTAGAGGAAGCATAAGTTGGAAAATTATTGAAGATAAACAGCACATTAAATGATTCTAATACTGGCACCGATCAGGGCTTTAGAGGGAGAGAACTCCACAACTAGGGTGCCACCTCTGAAAAGGCTCTCCAACAACAACAACAACAGCAACATCTTACCCACCTCTCCTCAAGACCTGAGGCAGGGTACAACATAGATTAAAATACATAAAATCATTTAAACACTGTAAAAAAACTGTTAAAACACATAAACACAAAATACGTTAAAATCATCCAGCATAAATTAAAATATGCTAATTAAAAATGCATAGTTTAAAATCAACTGGGTAGGCCTGCTGAAAGAGATAGGCCAATTCCAACAGCACATATACACTCATCCCTCCACATTCACTGGGGTTAGGGGCACAGGACCCTAGTGAATATAACAAATAACAAAACACTATGAGAGAACACCTTTCTAGGAATCTGTAGGTCCTCCAGTGCAACTCTGTGGTCAACATGTGCCAGACATTGACCACAGAATTGTGATGGAGAAGCTACAGATGCCTAGAGGAGTGTTCTCTTAGGAATCTCTGGTCCTTCAATGCAACCTTTGGTTAAGTTGACCATAGAGTTTTGGTGGAGAACCTAGATATTCCTAGACAGAACATATTAATAAAATCCATGAATTATCAAATCTGCAAAAGCCAAAAGTGCAAATATGGAGGTACGAGTGTAGCTGTCAGATCTCTTCTGGCAGGTCATTCCACAATCTAGGGATGGCCAATGGGAAAGTCCTCTGGGTGACATTTGCCAGTCTAGTCCTGGTTGGTTGAAGTAAATGTCCCCCAGAGGACCTGAATGTATGGGGTGAATTAAACAGGAGGAAGCAATCCCATAGTTAACCTGGATCCAAACCATAGGGCTTTAAAGGTAAATCCTTCCCATTGCAATCCCTTCAGAACTAGTGATATTTCATATTTGAATAGAATAACAAGGATCAGTTCTAGTTTCTCCTAGAAATGTGAATGACAAGCAGTCAAGCCATGCTCAGCTGAGATAATTATTATGTGTATATTTTCAATTATGGACAAAGGTTTTTTTAAAATAATATACTGTATTGTCTGCATTTGTTACTTTTAAATGGCTGTATTTTAAATGTTTCTGATTCTACTGACAGTTTATTATGTTAGTGATGTCTGTATATCTTTGTCTGTATATCTTTAGTCTGTGGTATAAACTTTTATCTGTATCTGTTTTAATGTTTGTAATCAATCTTAAATTCCAGAGTTGGGGGATGTTTGATGCCAGATATGAGAACTCTTTTACTATTTCTGTTTCCTCATTGTCTAGTTTTAATGTGTGTAAGTTCTCCGTGGTAGTTATTTTTGTTTTCTTTATGTTCAGCAATAAGCTTGCCTTTGCACTTTCTTCTTTGATCTTCCTTAGTAGTTGTTCCAGGTCTGTGAGGTTCTCTGCTAGTATTATGATGTCATCAGGATATCTCAGATTGTTGACATTTCTTCCTCCTATTTTCACTCCTCCCTTTTCCATGTCCAAGCCTGCTTTCCTTACAATATGTTCTGCATATAGGTTGAATAGGTAGGGTGAAAGGATACAGCCTTGCCTGACCCCTTTGCCAATTGGGAACCAATTCTGTTTCTCTGTGTTCTTTTCTGACAGTACCCTATTGTCCTGAGTAATGATTCCTCATTAGGACTATCAGATGGGAGGAACTACCAGTTTGTAGATCTAGCTGGAGCAGAAAAGCTGCAGTGCTGCAGTTTTTAATTTCATAGATAAATAAATGCAGTTTATCTTTAAATGCCTCCATTGGTTCTAATGTCAGGGAACGTAACTCTGCCAATTCCAGTGCAGATGTAGTTTCCCCCACCATGACCACAACACTGTTCCACAGGTATGTCATCAGAACAAGAGCATTCAGTTTGGTGGATTCAAAGCCTTACTCAGTCCATTCCAACATTCTCATGCGCTTTTGTCCTTGTCACAGTCAGAATAGCAGTAGTAGAAGAGCAGTGTAGCTCTCCAGGATGCTGCTGTCATAACCATTAGAACTGCATGACCATTAGGATTGCACATTTTAGGATTACCATGTCTTTGTGCACAATCTAGTCTTGCCCAGTTGTTATAGTGTGTGCATGTAGTTAATAAGCATGATAGGAAGTGCATTAGCTCCATTCCCCTCTGCCTGGTTTTGTCACTCTCTTAAATGAAGGCAATAGCATGTAGCAGAGAGGCTCTGCCATCCGTGGAGACTCTTTAGTCAACACAAATAGGAAAGGAAGCCCAATTTTCCAAGTTCAAGTACACATGAAGAGCATCCATGAATAGCAGAGGCTATCTGCTTCAAGTCCATTATTGTCCATGCATAGATGGCAACAGCACTGATGATACAGGGGGCAGTGGTATTTCTGTACCAAGTGTCACTTGGTGTGGTGGTGGAGCTTGTGGGGTGGAGTCAAAAGGGCTTGTGGGGTGGAGTAATTGGTTGACTGGCCGAACCCAAAGGGTGCTCAACAATGGCTCC